>OZ038481.1:43253157-43255657 GCA_964036315.1 Acanthosepion esculentum | reverse complement strand
TAGATTTTAAAATAGGTAATTTTTAATTTTTAATTTTAATTTCAAATTTTATCATATAATTTAATACTTATTAGTTAGAATAAATTCTATTTTAGTATAACCCCAACTTTAAAGCATTTAATTGCTATTATAACCTTACTTCGTTGTCAAGTTTTTTTGAATTATCGTATACTTGTATTTTGATTGGTCATTCCAGCTTATGTAACAGCGTTTGCCCTGGCGAGGGGTGGTTAATTAATTTGAACCTTTCAAAACCATTTATTTTACATTCAATATCATCACTTGATAAGACACCCTGAAGTGTTGAAACAAAATGGCTATTTTTGTAGTGATTTTATAACGTATTTATTTTATAATTTTGAAATAATTATATATATATATATATATATATATATATATATATATATGAGAGAGAAAAATAAAATGTTGAAATTGGAAAAGCTTATAGACGACACGATTCACCGACGCGACGTGTGTTGAATATGGCTTATTTAGTTTAGAATGAAAGACAAATCTGTAAGGAAACTTCCTTGGCATTTTTGAGGATAAGAGGAGCAATAAATCATATATCAGAAAGCGTTTGTTTGTTATATATATATATAGGAGTTGGACATAATAATTAAAATAGGTGAAAATTCCACTCCTATATTTCTAAGACGTATTGTATTAAGAACTTTAACTAAAACTTAATTGCAGGTTATATCTATTGTAAATACTTTTATCTTATTTACTGTATTTGTCTTATTTATTTTTAAAATTTAGTAAAATTTAAGATAAATGCGTGAACACTCTGAGTTTGAAAATAGGTAAATTGGAGCAAATGACAGGAGCCTCGACCGATAAGGTTGCTAAACTGTTTGGATTTTCAAGAGCTACCATATCAAGAACTATGACGCAATTCAAGAAACAGGGTAAAACCTCCAGCAAGTATAGCAATTCGGGCCGGACTTGCAAACTTACTGGCAGGAACCGACGTGCATTGAAACGCAATATGGCGAAAAATCATTGGACTACTGAGGCCAATGTGACGGCTGAGTTGAATAATCATCTGAATAGTGCAGTTTCTACTAAAACTGTTCGTCGTGAGCTCCATAAGGCTGAATACCATGGAAGAGCCGCTGTTAGGAAACCTCTTCTCTACACTCGCAACATTCAGAAGTGGTTGAAGTGGTGCAGAGATCACATTCATATTCTCAGACGAGTCCAGTTTTCTCTTTTCCCAACTTCAGGTCAAGTTTATGTGTAGAGGCAGCCCAAAGAAGCTTACAAACCTGACTGCCTTCTTCCAACAGTGAAGCATGCTGGTGGATCAGTGATAGTTTGGGCCACTATATGACGGAAATGTTTCGGTCCAATAGTTGCACTTCGTGATAGAATCTACAGCAAAGATTACCTGAACATTTTGGGAGATCATGTTCATCAGACTTCATCCCCTGGTGGTGACTGCATCTTCCAAGACGATAATGCTCCAATACATACCGCTTGAGTGGTTAAGGATTGGTATGAAGAGCATGAATGTGAGCTAGGACATATGGAGTGGCCTCACCAATCACCAGAAATAAATATTATTAAGCATTTGTGATGCATTTTGGAGCGACAAGTTAGGAGCCGCTATCCCAACCGCTGTTGTCTTAAACAGCTAGATAAGGTGATAATGGAAGAATGGCCGAAAATTCATCTGCATGAAGTCAGAAAGCTGAATGATACCATTCCTAGACGTATGTGAGGCTAAAGGAGGACCAACGTCATATTAAATAAATTTTCTTTGAATTAAACAAATGTTTCAATTATTTTGTTGAACACCTGTACATATATATATACATATACATATACATATATATATATATATATATATATATATATATATATATATATGAGGGTCATTCAATAAATAAGATGAATTTTTTGGTATAAGGACTTCTAATACAGATAGAAGCTTACTTTTTTTAAATTTTTCAACGTAGTTTACCAGCACTGTCACACACTTTTCCCATTTGTGCACAAGCTTCTGTATTCCCTCAGCGTAAAAAAATCTTTGGACAGATGTCTCAGCCAGTTAACTCACAACACTTTTGACTTCATCGTAACTTTTAAACTTCGTGCCTCTCGTGAACGCTTTCGAGGGACCAAACAGTTGAAAATCTGAAGAGGCAAGGTCTGGGCAGTAAGGGGGACGAGGGAGCAGTTCCCAGCCCAGCTCGTTGATGGTCTGCACCGTTTGGGCTGCTGCGCTGTTTATACTCTGCAGTAAGAATCTTTGGCACAAACCGGCAGCTGACCTTGTGTGCAGTCCCGACAGATAAGCTCAAATTCCTTGCAATGTCATCCACTGTCACCCTTCTGTCAGACTGAATGAGGTCATTAACTGATTCGATCACCTCAGGAGACCTCACTTCTGTAGGCCTCCCAGGCCTGTCTTCATCCTCAACACTGCTCCGTCGTTCCTTAAACAATTTAGCCCACTTGTAGACATTTTTTGGCAGAAACATGTGGCACCACA
>OZ038481.1:43225657-43240657 GCA_964036315.1 Acanthosepion esculentum | reverse complement strand
GTGCTCCCGAACTAGTTCCCGCTCTCTCAAAATCGTATGATAAATGCCTCTTGCTTTCTTGCGTGCTGGAAATCTTCATCTGTTTCAGTTCTTAAGAACTCGGGTTAGCCGTGCGACACTTCTAGTTATCCAAAAACACTGTTTTAAGAAACTATGAGAGACCCTAATCAATGCTGAATTGGTTAAGCATCTCACATCGCAGGACTTTATTTCAGACCAGACCAGCTTTCGACTGGGTTTGGTATGCAGGTCGTGTACACATATTAAAAAGTTACGTTGTCTCTTGCCAAATAATGGAACTGCTCCAGTCTTATCAAATCATGAAATGAAAATTATCCTGAGCGGCTACTCATCTAGATCATTTGTGCATGTGTCTCCCAGGGCTCTATCCTCGGTCCAACTTTGTTTTTAATTTTCATTAACGATCTTTCCTTTGATATTAGTTCTCAAATTAATGTCTATACTTGTGACATCATTTACGTTTGTCTCGACATTATGTCTGATTGGTCCAATGAGGTAAAAATTGGTGGCTGATTTTAAAAACGACTTTCAGTCTGATGACGACAGGGATAAAGGATGGTGTGTTAATTTTAACGCCTCCAAACCTAAACTGTTAATCATCTGAGATCCTTCTCTACCTTCCGTCAGCATGTCTAATACCAACTTCCAGTGGAGTGACGCGTTGCACCTTCTCGGGCTATCGTTCTCGGCTGACATCAAGTGGAAAGACTATATTGAATCCATTGCTACTAAAAATCAGCTACTAAAAAAGTTGGCTCACTCTGTTATGCGAGACAATTTTTCTCTCCTGAATCGATCTTTTTTTTTAACCTAATAATCTACAATTCGCCCATGCTTAGAATAGTACTGCCTCATATGGTATGGTGCTCTAGATATATTTGATAAAATCCAAAGAATCAGCAATATTATTGGTCCTGATCTGGTGTCTGGGCTTCAGTCACTTTCTTATCGCGGTAAAGTTTCCTCCGTGTGCCTTTTTCATAAATACTTCCATGATGTCTCTTCGGATGTGCTCTTCGCCCGGGTGTCTAGACTTTATGAATTTACACAGCAATGGACATATTCAGTTGGCGAGATATAACCTTAATTGCTTTGCTAAGTTTCTTTTGACTCATTTTTCGCTTGTTGAACTCTCTTCTGGCTCCATGCTTTCCAGCCAACTTTAATCTTCCGAAATGTAAATGAAATGTCAATTCGTTTCTACTATTCTCCTGATTACTCTTCTTTTGTTGTTGCTCCTTAGTAAACTTCCTGTTTTGTAATTATTCCACAATATATCATACTGGCTTTACTACCCCACACGGGGTGAAATCGAGTTACACACACACACACACACATATATATATATATATATATATATATATATATATATATATATAGTACTCCATATAGTATTACCAATAGGAACTGGAGACTGTGTTTAGAAGAAAAATTAGCAATATTAACTTTTAATAATCAAACTGAATTATTAAATAAAAAGAATGAAATAATGGGTCGATGAAGACATATTAACAAATATTTACTTTATACTTTAATAATAATATAGCATAATAAAACAATTAAAATATTAATTAAATGTATTAACTAAAATATTATAATTTGATTAATAAAAAAAAAGAAATATTACAATTTAATTAATAATGTAACATAACAACTTCTATATAAACCAAAAAAAATAATTTAATTTCGAAGAAAAAAAATTTGATTGGAAAAAAGAACTACAGCTGAAAAACGAAGGAAATAAACAAAAACACAAATTCATGAACGTGAAAAAGTACGTCAACATCAAATTCATGAATACGCACGTGTACAAAACGGAATAAAATAAAAGCGGATTGAAATAGACGCGGAATAAAGTTAAAAAATTGAAAAAATGAAAATACTGTTTAAAACCACAACCACTGAAGACTAGACATTTTACCAAGAAACTTCGATGTCGGGATAAATTTGATATTTAAAAGTTAAGTAATCTTTTCCTATAATATCATATATATATTCAGACAGGTATAGGAATATCTCGATATCGCAAACGTCAGACAACCAGAATGCCTGTAGGTATTTATTTAATTAATAAATGAAAATTTATTTTGAATATTTGTTTTGTTTAAATTTACAGCAGTGAAGGAATATAAAATTTGTGTTTGGAATAGATCACGGTAAGTGCTTTTGCATTTTGTTAACAACGGATTCAGGTTTTATAAAAAGAAAATGATTTCGATCACATTAAACTAATTCAAATTACATTTTGATTGACGTATGTGACTCCTTAAGCAATTGTTTTTTTGTTTATCCATTGTTATTTCAATAGGTAAGAGAAAAAATCTAATCTCTTTGTTGTATGCCATCAGAAATTGAACTCTGAACCTTGAGGGGGAAAACAGCATAAGATGTTATAAACACGGCGTTTCTCTGTAATTTAGTTCTATTTTACTTTAAATCTTACTTTAAAAGCTGATCATTCTTTTCCCCCGGCGTGCGTAATGTCCATTACGTCAATTCAAGCCCGAATTACAATGTAGTCGCCAAGTGAAAACTGAATTTAATACACGAAATGCGAGGTTGGTTTCCACGTCTTTACTTCCTTGTTCTGTTTTAACAGACGTGTTGGCGACTAATTCAATGCTGCAAGGACTGTATGAAGATGATGGCCGCTCCTCCACCTCTTGCGACTGTGCACAGATAATTGGCATCATTGCCTGCACTGTTGGCAACGCAGTCTTTGACGCAGTGATTCCCACTCCCATTTTTCCCGCTCGCTGCCATTGGCACACGGCGTTTTGTCAAGCCTAGCATCTACACCATCGCTGAACGTTACAACAATAGTCAGACGAAGCGGTAACTAATTGACAGTTCATAGGCATCTATCGGCTGCAAAGGTGGTTCGGGGTTAATGCGAGCCATAATGGTTCCTAAGTTTAATACTCCTTCCTAAAAATGTGCGTGTCGTGCCCTTGTTATAACGAATATCATCAAACAACTAAGGGCTTCTATTAAGATGATGGATTAGGCTAATCGAATTTCTCATTTAGATTGACAATATTTGAAGGCCGGTTTGTGAGTCGGGCAATGCTTCAACAATGAGACACTTTCTTAAAACCTCTTCATTTGATTTGGCATGTACTCTACTGTAAACTAAATAAATTTGACGCCTCATAAACAAGAACATATCCACTTATGTGCATACTTAGACAAGTATATGCACCAATGCATGCACAGATACAAGGTTATAATTAAGAAAATATATAAAACTATAAAGAGGGTTTGGGAAGTCGATGTGCAATTCTTAAATAGTTATAGATGTATAATTACACATGAGCAAAAAATAATCTATAATAAAAGGGACTAGAAAAAATGCATTCTTACTGTTACGAGATATCTATCCTTATATATGACAGTGAGTGCTGGACAATCTCTTCAAAGATGAAGAAGGAATTCAAGCAATAGAAATGTAGTTCTACAGAAGGATGATGAGGATACCATGGACTGAACATGTGAACAACGGCGAAGTTTTAGAGAAAATGGAAAGAAAAAGGAATCTTTTACTTAACATCAGCAAGAGAGTTGAAATTTCTGGGGTACATAATGAGGAAAGAGGGCTTGGAAAATCTGATACTCACGGGACAGAGTGAAAGCAAGAGGGGCAGAGGAAAACAACGCGTACTATACTTAGTGAGTTTGAGCAAATGGATGGCGGAACAAGTTTTAGAATTAACAAAAAAACAAATATTATTAATAGCTCCAACGGATTGGAAATTGTAGAGTCATGATCGCCTACGTCCTGAGAAAGCAAATTGACTGCTCGAACAGACCAGAGAGGGAACACATACGACCTCTGCAACAGAGATTGACACTCTCGCATCGGCCTCTACAGTCACAGGCGCCGATGCTCCAGCCAAGCAGACAAGTAGGATGCTACTCATGGTCAAACCTTACCTAAGGGGACACAGCACAAAGACGAAGAATTCTTATATTTGTCTACGAATACAAAAATGTCTTCATTTACACTTTGTTCACCAGACCGTGGCTTATCAGTGATACAATCGTTTTCTTGATCTTTTTTAATCTATATTCCTGCGTGGTGCTTCTTGCAATGAGTTCTAAGACATTTTTTCTGCAGTAGTGGCTGATTTAACTAAGCCAAACAAACAGCGCTGCTTACTTTCTTTTCGATAATAATTCTGTAAAAGAAAAACAGACATTTTCGATGCTCTTTTTACATATTATTCTTTATCTTTTTTCCTTAAGCAATCGTCTTTTTTTTTGTTTTCGAATAACAAGAAAAACTATGCATATCAAGCATATAAACATTTTATACAGTAATTCTTTCATAAATAGTTCCAATACTATAAGTATTTAAAATTGCACAGGAACTTTACAAACATATGGTTCTGTTGTTAATCATTTGGCCTCTCACGTGGTACGACCTCATAGAACTGCATCATGAATTTACGACCTGCGTCTGCTATTCTGCGACCATTATCGTCGAATAGCAATCGTCTATGTCAGCATAACAAAATATCATTTTGATGGTGAATATCTTTATTTAAATGTTTATATAACCACTCTGAAGATGGCTAATGTTAGCTGAAAGCTTAGATCAATGAGCAACTTAATAAAAACATCAAAATGTTTGAAAATTTTTGTCTCTGTTTTCACCCGAAATTAAAGCAAATATACGTTTAGAAATTAAAGCAAATATATAAGTTTAGAACGGCTCATGATCAAACATAATTGATATCTATTGCCTGTTATATTTAACAATACATGTTTAAATACATACATATATGTGTGTGTGTTTGTTTGTGTGTGTGTGCGTGTGTGTTTTAAGGTATGCTATATTTATGGGTCATGCTTGGATCAAATTCAGAACAAATATGGATCGAAATTTTCATTGGTCAAGCATTTCCCGTCTGTGGAACTCCCTTTCCCTTGCTTTCTTCCCCGATAAGTATAATCTCCAAATATTCAGTCGACATCTGATACCTTGATCTTGTTCCCCGTCCTTGTCTGTTTTCTTCCCCAAACACGCCTCTTTACTCGTGTACTCTGTAACCCCTTGCGTGCTAGTGGCACTCCAGCCTTGATTGGGGTGAATTGCTTAAAAGAATATCTCCAAATCAACATGCGGACAACCACCAAAACCTAAATAATGCTTAGTACAACTATTACTACACACACATACATGAATATACATTATCATCTGAACCCCACATAGACAAACTTGAATTAGGATCCACTTACATAAATAAAGCAATATTAACATTGTTTCAATTACGCTTGTAATCCGTTACTTTTTGCAGCTTCGAAAGGACGAGTCATATCTTCTTGAGTTGAGAACGCCATAAAAAATACTAACGCTGCTTAAAATGTCAAATACACGTGAATCCTGCTGGAGAAGTAAAAATCAAATAACACAAAAGAGAAATACCAGGACTTTCTTCTCCATATCGCATTCTCTGATAAAGCTTTAATAAAAGTGAAACGTGTTAGATTCCTAAACGTTTTTCACTTGTTCTTTATTCCATTATATATATATATATATATATAAGAGAGAAAGAAAAGAGGGAAAAAAAATCCACGGTTCGCAGCTTTTACTTTTTTTAAAAAGTGCTCAATACAAAATAGAGCAAAATATTATGATAATATTTTTATTATAATAGATTATAATAAAACTATTTTACATCGCTACACCAAAAACTTTCATGGTTAAATACTATGATTGTACTTCCTCAGGCGATGGTAGATACCTTGTGTTAAAAATGAGTTATTAGGGAAATTTATAAACAAATCGTTAGCGCTTTTCGGAAGTTAAAGTGTGTAGTGGGGTATAACTTCCGAAAAGAGGTAACGATTTTTATTCCGGATATCTCTGTTATCTGTCTTTAACTCTCTTCTCCAAGTTTTTGTCTGCCACTGCAGTAGCCAGGTATTAAAACCACAATTCTTTGGGTCAATCACTGGATCCAACCAATACCTAGCTACTGTAGTGCTGAACAAAAACTTGGAGAGTTGAGTTAAATGGAGACAAATGAAACATCTGGAAGAGGCATGACATGTGGAAATAGAAACATCTACCCCGCTGGACGAATTTAAGGTTTCAGTTTGAAATTCCAGTCACCTGAAGAAAGCAGGACCGTACAACGGCCGAAACGTTGTGAATATGGCAATAAAAATGAGAACAACAGTTCTAACAATGTAAATAATTATGATACCTCATCTCAGAAATATAGAAAGATATTTGGTGTTGTTATCATAACGTTTCCATCGGTGTGCACTACGAACATTATCAGGTGCATATCGATCTGGCTAACATACAGATAATTCTGAACTGAAGCCTTTAATCTACGGGGATATACTGTTCTTGTTCTACGACCCATATCTAGAGATATTTTCCTAGTTCTCATTTTGAGTACTGCTCAGTTATTGCTCATTCATTTCCACTGGTTGGAAGTCCGACCACACGCTTTAATACACTAGGCTATCGTCTCGACTGAAAATTATGTACGGTGAATGTGTAGCCTTAAATTTAAACTTCCAGTTGATTAGTGCTACTTTTGCCTGTTCCGCTCTCCAAGGTCCACAAAGTATTCCATTGATACCTATAATCAGCAGCAAGGACTCAGCATTCCACGCTCTGGGAAGTCCTCGTCTATGTTAGAAACTCAGAACATTTTATGAAATTGATTAAAAAGGTCTCCAATCCATAGTAATCTAATAGTAATCCCGGGTGTGGTAAACCTGTTTACCATAGTTTCTATAGATAAGGGCCTGACAGTGGTTCGAAACCGATTGGAATCAGACCCCTCCCTGGGAGGAAGTAGTCACGTTCCAATAGATAATACACACAACATTCTTCCAACTAGAGTTTCACATATATCAACTCAAAGAAGGCTCAAGTGATGGCGAACAGGGTGCGACAGAAATACCTCCCACATATACTTCCCAGAAATACTTCCCACATATTAGTATGATATTAGTAGCAATGGTGTCGAGCTTATGTATTACGATTATGCGGGAATTATTTTTGCCGCACCCCGTACAGGAAGACATCGAGGAAATGACAAAAGCCAACGCTATGGCTGAGATATGTAGATGAAATCTTCTTATTATGGCTGCACTAGAAAGACGTTCGATTCAGTTCACAATAGAAGAAAATGATAATCAGCTAACCTTCCTGAATGCACTAATAAGTCGCACAGAGAATCACGAGCCAACTTTCACCGGACAGTATCTCAACTTCAATTCTCAGTGGGAAGAGAGGAATAGTCGGATGCCTAGAACTCCAGGTAAAAATCATATGGCAACCCAGATATATACCAAAAAGAAATGGTCGACATCAAGCGTACTCCACAGAATAATAAATACCCTGCAAATATAGCAACAGAGTCTGTAGCTGGAAACGGAAAAGCAAAGGAAGATGACCAGAAAATTGCCACGGTATGTCTACATTACGTCAGGGGCTTATCGGAAAAGATTGAGAAGTTCTGGGATCCATATAATATGAGGGCACAATTCAGAAGCAGCTCCCCTCGACGGAGAAATATTTGCCGAATAAAGCCTAACACGAGGAAGAACATGGCCAAGAACTGTGTGTACACTCTATTCCTTACAGTTGTGTTATGGAATATAATGATGAAACCCGAAACTGAGGCTGGTGGAACACCGAAAAACCGTAGTGGGGGGTGAGACAATGAAATCGGGCAAAAGGATAGGCATTAGTCTCTGTCGAATGACGTGAACATCCTGGACACGGAAGAACACTGGAGAGTTAGACGTCTGAAAGAATCAATGCATATACTAGACGATGGGGACTACAATACATAATAATTTAGAAATAAATACAATATGGGAACCGCTAAGAAAGAAAGGCCAATGAGAGCAAGTCTTCAGCAGTCAAACATGACAACCTGCCTACTGATTAGTACTGCTATGTTCAAGACTATAGATGCTACTATGGTGGCGTAATGGATAGCGGCTCGGATTGAGGAATCGGAGAGCTGAGTTCGAATTCCAGTCGTATACATTACATTCACTTACGTGCTAATACCCTTGGAAAAGGTATGAATTTTCTCTCCCCAGCTGTGGGTAAATAGCAGGATAGACTGGGTTCTATAGCCTTGGATGGCAACCGGTCTACCGCAGAAAGAAATGGCAACCTACTGCGGGAATAAAATCTGCTTCGTCAGTCATGTATCAAAAGATACATGATCGCCTAAGCGTGTATCCCGCATGGCACATAAATGACTATAGTATGATATCTATTATTCATTTTCTACTATGGTATGATATTTACCAACTGTTAGAAGTATCAGATATGTTAGGGTTAGGGTTAAAGGCAGTGAACAGAGAACTGGTTATGTATTAAAAATCATTAACAATTTTTATACAAAACAAAATCATCAAATAGTGATTATAATGTTTGTAAACTGATTTGATTTAATTAAAAGAAAAACAGTAAACAGATCATCGTTTTTCCTGGGCATTTTCCAGCAATAACGACTGCATCGTCATTTACGGTTGATCGCAAATGCCTCGGTAAATATTATACTATAGTTGCACCCAATTATGATTCTAGATGCAAGACCTACTATTTAGGCAATAGCTGGCGAGAGGAAATAGATTCATAACTTTCTCAAGGATATTTGAGCCTAGAATTCGATAACAAGGGAGGGGTGGACATTATTCAGACTGTAAATAACGTACATAAGCATAGATTTATTTTTTATTCAAAAAACAAGTAAGAAATATACAACTATGTTCAACAGAATCCTCCTTGTTTTTTTTCCTTCAATCAATTAAAGATTTAATGTATTACATTATTTACTATTTTCTGTCGCTACCAGCCTTTCATTGTTTTGTTTATTGCCACTTGGTATCCATCCAGGAAGCCTGCTCCCTGTCAAAAAATAAATAAAACAAACTCATCAAATAGTGATTTTAGTGTTTGTAAACTGATTTTATCTCATTTTTTTAAAAATAATAGGTCATCGTTTTTCCTGAGCATTTTCCAGCAATAATCAGTGAATCGTCATTTACGGTAGGTCGAAAATGTCTTGGTAGATATCATGCTATAGTTGCACAGATAATTGTTTTACGGCACAATAACCTAGTGGATTAAATCGTTAGCTCGTGAATTTTGTGACAGAGTAATTGTGAGTTCAATCCCAGTGCAGGTTTCAGTGAAAATGGGAGAGAAATAACTGGACAGTACTAAATAAAATAAGAACTAGACGAGATATCCGTAGACATGGACAGTGGAACAAGAACAGTCTACCCCCGTAGATTACATAAATGTTTCAGTTTGGACTTCCTTGTGGGTTAGCCAGATCGATAGACACCTAATGAAGACCGAAACGTTGTGATAGCAACAAAAGAAGGAAAGGACCTAGAGCCATACGTGACATTCAGCATATTCTTCTCTGCAATTCAACATAACATGTCGTTTCTCAATTTTAGTTAAAGTTTTTTCTGCGCCCGTAAAAAATTTAACATTTCTATCACAGCCGATGCATTCGAAAATTATCTCCCTTTTTAAACTCCCTTTAAGATTTGTAAGCAGGATCTGCTGGTATTGTAAAGGATAGTGATGCGGAGAGTAATATCAGCGATCCGAGTTCAAACTCCAGGCGCATTCGTAGCTTTCACCTTCATACAAATGTCTTTAGAAAAATAAGTATGACCTGTCTATTTACCTTCACTCCCAACTATGTGTTAACTAACATGATAGACGGGGATATCTAGCCGTAAGTGGCAACCAGAAGAAGAGAAATAAAATGATTTTCAAAGTGCAGAGAGGTCATCGGGGAACCGTTCCATTATCATCGTGGAACCGTCCCATTATCATTCACAATAAGTCATGGCGATTCACATATAATAAATGAAAAGAAGCTGTGGACAACCATTATCCTTTACATCTTGTATGCACATGGCATTTACAAATGGCAAGAAATAGATGAATAAGATCTGGCGAACAGGGTGAAATTTCTGTGCACTCAAATTCTAATTTCTTATAAAATATGTATCACCTTGTCAGTACAGTAAGTAGATGCAGTGTCCTGCAAGAACAGACCATTTTTTGGAAGCTTCCTTTACGATTTTCTTTCAATGTCTCGTTTAAACAGTACAGAATGTTTATTGTAACAGTTTGCATTAACTTTTTAGCCATTCTGAAGATATTCCCGAAAATATTTTATCCCAGGGAGCCATGACTATGACGAAAGTTTATTGTTGGCTTTTGCGCCTAGAATTTACTCGGCCGGAAATAACACGAATGCAACTACAGTGTTGATTTTTTGGTTTGTTTTTTTACGACTTTGTAGATTATTTAAAGACGAAATATATTTTGGATTACAAGAATTGTTTGTTTGACTGATAATTGCAATAAAAGTTTTTTGAGAATAACAATGATTTTTTTTTCCATTTTCCTCTCTCAAGATTCACTGCCGTGAAACTTACTGTAAAAAAAGTCATACAATTGAATCCATGGCGATGGTGGGGAATATGGATTCATGCATTTCCCTAGGGTAATTGTGCGTAAATGAATGCAATAAATACGACTGGAATTCGAATTCGGCTCTCCGATTTTTCAGTCAATGCCGCTATACATAAATTACACCAGAGCATATCTCCGTAGCTATGGAAAACTGTTTTTCAGTCTCCAGATCGTAATTGAAACCATGTTTCATCGACAGTGACAACTTGAAAATTATTATCCAAACATTCCTGAAAAAGCTGCAAATTCAAATTTAGAAATATGAACTGGTTATCTTTTCTTTTTTTTTCTTTTGTCCTACATTCAAAAACTTTTCAGAGTAACTTGACTGATAACTTCCTCATTTACATCTGTTGATTTAAATTCTAAAAAGAAGCATTCTAATTATTCCACGACTTATTCAGATTAATATCTTCATCTTTTTTTCTTGTCACTCAATCTCGTTTTAAACCTTCTTCTAATATAAAGGGTAGATGTTAATTCTCGAATGTCATCCACTCTTATTCATCATGATTCTCTTCAACTGCTAGATAGGGAAAATACACAGTTCCAGGCATAAGATTTTCTGCGTCAGTACAAGCCTGAGACGCTTGAATACTTAAATTAATCCAACTGAAAAGGTTAGATGACATTTAAAGAATATCAAACCCAATATATAATTGAAAAAGGCCAAAGAACATAACCCGAAATTATTAATAATAATAAAGTTTAGAATATGAGTCTAAATAAATTATGGAATAAATAAATAAAGTACGATAAGCTGCTGAAGTTTTCTGATCAGCTTACTTCCCCAAATCATTGACTGATTCGTTTTCTACAGTTTATCAACCCGTTGCAACTGATTTAAAGCCAGAAAACATTTTATATTGTAAGATTTTTTTTAGATAATAATGATTTAGTGATAGAAGTCTTACTGGTTAACCCATATCTGGGGGAGAAGAGGTGAATTCACATCTTTCCCAAGGGTATATGTGCGTAAGTGAATATGACGAACCCAACTGGAATTGGAACTCGGCTCTCCGATTAACAATTCCGAGCCATTATCCATTACACCACCCGTACATCCAAATTTACAGCATCTGGTATGCTCAAGCTGTCACCCGTCTAGGTGCTGACCAGAATCGACGTTGCTTAACTTCGATGACGTACGAGAACCGGTGTTTCAACGTGCCCCAAAATCATTATTTCATTGACTAAATATTAGAACACTGATTTTGATAAATGGGTCCGGTCCGTAAATTTTCATTAAAGCGCGCCTCTAAGCGACGTAATTGTTAATGCGACAACTCTAGTTGGCCATTTATAGTGAATAATAAATCCGATCCACACCGGGTGTTTTATATTAAAATTTGACATAAAATAACTCAATGAGCTTTGAAATGACTTAAAACCAACAAATCTAACCTATCCTGACATTACATGGAAAAAAGTTCCTTCATTTTGTTCACCCTTGAGATATTACTCTCATATGTACGATGGTTGCTGTAAATTCTTCAGCCCAACCAAGAACCCCCCCACCAGAATATCGGTTGGGCCATTTTTTTCAGAGTTGGTAAAGTAGTTTAGTCGAAGATCTTTTCATCACTCCCTCCTAAGTAGTACGACTTCACCTGCTTAGGAAACGAGATAAGTAACGTTTTTCTGTTTAAATTTCTTGGATGATTTTCCATCAGTTACATTATTTTCATTCGGATTACTATCTTCATCTTTGTTTTTATCATCATATCGTCTCAACTGTTGTAAGTTCAATCCCTGGACTGGGTAGTGCAAACTAAATAGGACGAGAGATATCCATTCAGAAGCGATGGAGAGCGATACGAATGCACAGACCTTTAGTTTAAATAGTGTTCAATTCGAAATTCCCCGAAGTTTACCCGGAACATCAAGCACTATAATAATTACAGAGGAGACAATGACTGGAACGGTTTTATTATAAACAATGTAAATAATGTCGATATAATAGCACCCTTGATTCGGAATATACAACCTATCATGGTACCTGTAATTCGATAATTTAACCTCTGAGCTTTGCCTTTTTTTTTCTTTATAGATAAATAAACTCGTAAGAAAGTCAATATCTTTGTTCATGCCCGTTTTTTTTTTTTCGATTGTCTCAACCGACAAGACACTCAGCATAAATAGAGAGTGGGAGGACAAAGTAAAAACGAACGAATACGGGCGAGAGGAAAAGTGGAACGAGAGAGTGTCTGTTGAACTTTGTCAATGAGATGCATCGAGGCATCACCTAATCCTGGTTTCGAGAGAGAGAGAGAGAAAGAGAGAATGGGAACGCCGACGTTAAGTACTCTGACGACAACAACGCTGTAATCTAATTTAGTGAACCAAGGCATTTTGATTTGAGCAATGAGCATCCTTAGAGAGCAATTGATCGGATTAGAGCGGGAAGCCTGCCAAACTTTTCTGATTAGCCGCCAATACTGGTAAGGCCAACCGCCATGACGTATCAGCATATATCTCCCCCCTCCCTCCACCCATAAAAGAACATAATTATTACGTGCGGTACAAGCACTTGCTGAGATTCGAGGAGGCGAGTTGCAAATCAGTCAGACACCATTTCGGATGTGATACAGAGAGATGGTATCTAGGAGTAGTTGAAATTAATCATCAAGATGCCATGAAGTTCTATTTCCGCGTGCGTTTGAGGAAAGGAAGAAATAAACATTGCCTAATACCCAAATGAAAATAATTTACATTCTGGGATATATATTTAATTAAATTACTATAATCTTTCTTCGAAGATTTTTTTTTTTTTTGCTAACAAATTCGAGAATGTTGTTTTCTTAAAGGCTAAATAAATTTATTGAGCAAACTCTAGCTTTGTCACTCTTTTCATGTTTTCCCCTGCGTTCATCCAGTGATAAACTTTAAGTAAATTTAAACAAATTTAACGAATAAATCATAGAAAGTAAACACAATGTAAGAAATTGCTTAGTCTATTGAATTATGACCTGAGATAAAGCATCTGAGAAATGCAGAACTTAATGAGAAATTAAAACTTGTATTTCGTTTTTGGAGATAGTAAAGGAAAATCCGTCAAATTATACGATAAATTCCCCACAATATTTGGAGACAATATCTGCATTGAAAATTCGAATCAAAACCAGCAAAAAATATATTAAGAAGAAATCTTAAAACGCAATAACCTTCACACTACGTGTAATTTACTCACAAAAACACTGTATATCTTAATTCCCAGATATTATTGATCAAAACTAGAGAACAGCGACGATGGCCTATATCCAGAAGGAACAGAGTATTTAAAGATATTTCGACAAAATAGCACGTTTTAATAGTTGTAAATTCCAGGACATATATCAGTGAAAACTAGAGAAGTCCAAAAGAGAAAAATTTAAATCTCAAACAAGGAATGAGAGTCACTCAAGTTAGAGGGTTACTGTTAAAATCGTAATGAATGATCGGGTGTGTGATATAAATGAAAGAGGAAGTATTAAGAAGTGAAGATTATGAGTATAAAGAGCATAAATAACGATTGACTCCTGATTTGCATGAGTTAAGACTGTAGTGTTTCAGGAAGCATCCAGAAAGGAGTTTTACAAAATGGTGGTCCTTGGGGAAAATCTAAGTGGAAGTTTTCTTATATTTAGAACACAGAAGATATGAGCCTGATTCGAATTCTTGTTAGTAGCGTAAAAAGCCCTAGTTATAAAGGTCTGAACTAGTGGAACGAAAGTGGAGAGCCCATCTTAATATTTAACATCTAAATAGCGATAGAGTACTAAGATTACGTCTCCGGGAGAGAGTTTGAAAAATGGAAAATGCCTTTCCGCCACAAGAATGCATAACCGATTTTGAATTTTATAAAGTTTTAAAAATGAGGACTGAGTCACTCCAGCTCAGATGTTGCAGCAGAATCTTTGGTCTTTCTCTTATAAAATCCCCCGTTGAAAATGGGAATGTCCATTGAGAAAGTATAGGCTCTGAGCGGGGATCATGAAAAAGATACTGGCTTCGTTTGAATGATATCGAAAGTTAAAACCTAGTTTTCTCTATAGGGCGGTTAGAGGCGAAATAAACTTCAAGGCTACAGTTTCTTTGGAATGCGTCAATAAAAATTGGTATCATCTGCATACATCTTTACTATTCATCCTAGATTCTTCCTATACAGGACGTCAATAAAATGCAGAAAAGACCGAAGAGTGATGCTTGAGGAACGCTTGAGTTTCAGAAGAATGACCATTCTCAACAGTAGAGAAAGTGTGATGATTGTGTGAACTCACGGATGCAATACCTGGAGAGTTTGTGTATCAACACATTGTGCATTTTGTCAGTGATAACAGTTAGAATATCAGCAGCGGACGTAAAGAAGCGAAACATATACTGTTTGTCGCTCTGGGTGCTGTGTCTGGTGATGATATGACCAACTACCTTATATAAAAAGTTTATTCAATATCATCTTGGTTAACCAGACTGCGACGAGTTTGTGTGTGCGATGGGTACAGGATGAC
>OZ038481.1:43175657-43218157 GCA_964036315.1 Acanthosepion esculentum | reverse complement strand
ATATATATATATATATATATATATATATATATATATATTTGTGTATTTAGGGAGCAATCCTTCTTTCATGCACATTTCATTAAAAACGACTGACAAGGTGCTTTTATTATTTTTTTATACAATTTCTCATGCGATCTAATAATGTTTTTCTTTTCGGATGATAAATGATATAAAAACTGTCCGAATGTTCTTTTTATTCGAGCGCTTTCGGCTATACATTTAGCCATTTTCAAGGATTATATTTTAACTGTTAGAATTTGAAATAGTTTGTTATATATATGTTTTATAAAATGTTTCATTTTTTTGTTTCAAAACACGGTCAAGATATTATGTCCATGTTCAAAGTTAATATTATTAAGTGTTGGTTTGTTTGTTTCTAGTAAGAAGGCTTCCATTATTTTTAGCCTTTTTTGCATGTGGATGATGCTATTATATATATGTCGGGTTATACATGTGTATATACTGTATATCGCTATTTTCCATTCTACTTCCACGTGTTATCAATCTTAGTTGTTGCTGCTGTTGAAAAGGTTCATGTAATGCGGTTTTTTGTTATTTGATAAAGTTCTTTGTGATTCTGTAGCGCCAGACTATGAGAGATAATGAAAGATAGTCTTCTTTCACATCAACGGGGTTCATTCGTTTGAATCCATTTTTAAGTATTCGTCTGAGAATATATCTATTTTTTAATCGTTTCACTCCAAGGAAGACGATAAATCCACTATAGCGCAACGGTTTACTGTGAGTGAAATAAAATAAGAAGACTAATGTGAGAAAGGACAATAAAAGAAAAATATTCATGGAAGACAGAGATTGAAAGTTGTTTTAATTAGCACACTTGCTTTGTTTTAATATCAATTTAGTCGGCAAGTAAAAAGTCCGTTTGCTTGGGAATCAGAAACTATTTTTTAAGTGTCTTTAGGAATCTTTGGTTTCATTCTCATACATATTCTCATAAATATATTTAAATCTCAGAATAATTTGGCTTGTAATCCTTAACGCTCGAATGGGTGATTTAATGGAGTTTGACTTTCCATAGAAATAAATACAGTTATTTGACTCCATTATTATCATCACCGAAAAATATGCACTTAGCGACCGCGCTGTCCTGTTACGATTATAAAATAATGTTATTTCAGTTAGTTGGGAGTCTCTTCTCTGAAGTTGATAGTTTGTTCTTACACGAGAATATATCAAATATAAAAGAATTGTTTAGATGCATCCTCAAGAAATTTGGAGTCACTGTAGTTGAGGAAGAAGGTTATGTATGGAGGGGTTTTTTTTTGTTTTGCTTTTTCTAAAGAATAAATGAACAGTATCTGTATTATGAGTGCGGATTTTTTTTAAATTTTCCTTCGTACGTTATTTTATATTTTATTCAATACTTCTACCAATTTAGTAATGGTATTATTAGTTGTTTCCTTATACGGAAACCATTCAGCATTCGTTAACAGACAGTACTGCGGTTGGTTGAAATTTATAAAATCGTTTGATTAAAAACAATTTTCCATAAAATCAGTTCCTCGAATACAGAAAACACATCACTTGAGGACTATCAACATAAGCAACAACAAAAATGGGAAATGTTGTCTGACGAAAAAATTGAAGTCCAAACGAGAAATAACTGATTTTAAAAAAAAATCAGAAACAAAAAAAGTCCATCGGAGAATAAGCAAAATACGAAAGATAAATTAAAAGGATTTTCCAGAACTAAGAGAATGGAAAATATATTAAAAATTAAAAAAAAGAGGATTTTAAAGATAACAAGAAAATACGTAAACCTAAAAAGCAGAAAGAAAATATTTCAGAGATGAAGTGAATACATCGGAGGGCTCTTCCACGACGAAAGAGGAGAACCGGCAATAAACAGAAATAAGTCAAGAGGATGCTCGATATAGATCAAAGAAAAAAGTAAGGGAAAAAAAACGCTAAAGTGACAAATAAAAGATGTATGCGTGAAATACATACCTTGATTCCACCAGTCCAGACATTCACAGCTAGAACCCGCCATACCGCGTTCACTGAGTCGACCCGACCGCAATCCCTTCATATTCCATTAGTAAGGAGGAAGTCCCCATCAGGTAGTTTCCTCCCCAAAATTATTGAAATATGAAAAAAAGACTACAGAGGGGACGCTTTCCTGATTACTACTGTCTTAACCTCTAAATGCCTCTGAACAACCGTTATCTATCCTACATATCCTCAAACCCAGCTCAATCCCTATACGCTCTCACAACATCCTCATGCGGCAAACCTCTACCTCGAGTGGCTACTAGCCTTTGTATTGGGTAAACAATTGTTGGTTGATTTTTAGCGGTATATCAACCTCTAATGTTGAAATATAAAAATTTTTAAGCCAGTTATTGTGAACGTAATGGCATGCCTTCAACTACAGATAAAATGTACTGTTGGTCATTTTACTATAAATATTTATTATTGCTAAATTTTATATAAAAATGTATTGCTGGTATTTTACTATAAAAATGTTTTTTTTTTTCTTTCATATTTTTTCTTCTTTGGGGGTTCACTATTTGCTCATAGCTAGGACCCTAACAGATGTTACCACCCCGGATTTGGGTGGGCCTGAGAACAACAGCAATTAAGATGTACCCCAATGCTCCTCAAAACCTCCAGTCTACGGATCCGAGTTCGTTATATTCACTTCTACGCAATTACTCCTGGGAAAGGTATGAACCCAACTCTTCTCGTCCTAGCTATGGGTTAATTAGTGGGACTTGTATCAGTAAATAATTATTATCGCCAAAAACTCCTTCCAATTTTAAAAATGTTCTGCTTTTAAATAACCTGCAAAAGTAGGTCAATCAATCTGCCCATTCTGGTTGTTTTATTTTTAAGCAAGATTTTTTTTTATTTCTTTCCAAGCAAAGCAATAAAAGCCTCTCGGATGCAACGAGTCACTGAGAATAAAAGAAACAGAGTTTAGTAAAAGAACAGGATTCAAAGAGGCAGTTGTAAAAACATTTTTATACTTGGGTTTAATAAATAGAAAGCAAAGAAATTTCGATAAACTATTGGCGTTACATAATCAAAAACAAAGAACTGTACCAAATAACAGAAAACACATCACTTGAGGACTATCAACATAAGCAACAACTAAAATGGGTAATACATGTAATTCCAAGAGAAAATAATGACACACTCAACATGTCGAGATTACACACTACTTCAAATAAAAGGTTAGGAAGGAAATGCTTATCCGTACAGGAAATAAGAGATGAAAAGAGCGTTAACAGGTCCTGTACTCACGGAACTGATTTTATGGAAAATTGTTTTTAATCAAACGATTTTATAAATTTCAACCAACCGCAGAACTGGTTATTATTGAATGCTGAATGGTTTCCGTATAAGGAAACAACTAATAATACCATTACCAAATTGGTAGAAGTATTGAATAAAATATAAAATAATGTACGAAGGAAAATTAAAAAAAATTCCGCACTCATAATACAGATACGTTTGGCACCACAAAGTGGTGTAATGGTTAGCAAGCTTGTCTCGCTAGAATAATTACAACAGAGTGGTGATTTCGAACCTCACTGGGCTCCTCATACATTTGGCCTTGTGCCACATCTAAGCTATGCTTAGAAAATCATTTGGCATTCCGACGTATTGCAATGGTTAGCGAGCTTGTCTCGATAGATCAATTACGACTGAATAGTGAGTTCGGACTTCACTGGGTGCCCAATACTTTCGGCCTTTGCCACATCTAACCTACGATTAATAAATAATTTGGCTCTTTGACGTTGTGTAATGATTAGCAAGCTTGTCTCGCTAAATCAATTACGACTGAATAGTGATTTCGATCCACACTGGGAGCTCAAAGCCTTGTGCCGCCTCTATTCTGCGCTTAGGAAATCACCCTGACACAGATAATTTATAGTGCAGATAATGTTTGACTTACCTTCGTGATTAGTAACTCTTTTATTTAATATTTGTCTTTCTTTTTTACTATTTTTTTCAGCTAAATTGGTCTCAGTAGTCGTTTTGTTTAAGATCTCGTCAAACTTAAGTACAGTGACGTATAAATAAATAAAAATAAAGTGAATATTCAATAGCTTAATTCAGTTAGGATCGAACCCAGAACATTAGGAAAGTAGCTTTGTAGCCCATGTTCTTCTCATCAAACTCTTTTGCTTTTTTCTTTCCTTCTGGCTTTTTTTCCATTATCAAGTTTCTTTCCATCTTCACCAATATCTTTTCACTTTATTATTCTTCCTTTTCAATTTATTCTTTCACCTACAACTTAAGTTTCTTTGTTTTTGTTTTTTTTTTGTTTTGTTTTTTTTCTTTCTTTTTTTTCTTTCTTGTTTTCGCAACACGAAAATTGTTAATGTTATCTTTACAATTACTATCCTTACTCTCAGGATATTCACATTGTCATTTTCTCTTCATTATAATAATCATCTTTGTTTTCCTATTATTACGGTTATTATGATTAACATTCTGTAAATGTTATTTAAAAAGAAAATTGAAGTTCTTTGCCTCTAAAAGATCTGATTATCTGTTTCAGCTGCTTTTAAAAATGACTTCGAATCATTATCGTAGACAGAAGTCGCAAAATTTAATTCTCTCCAAATGATTTCGGCTAAATCTGCCGGAAAGATAATAGCTTCACTTTCATATTGTCGTCATTGAAATTTTCTTGCCACCAATTTATATAAATATTTCTTTCTCCCTTTGCATCTATGTGCGTGCTTTTATTGAGTGCGTGTTGGTGTCTCTTCAAAAGTGTCTATATGCGATTGGGAGAGCCTGTGTTAAGCTTTTGTGAATTCGTTTCTTTTTTTCTTTTCATTCGGTATTCGACTTTTTATGGCTTAAAAAATTAGTATTGTTTTCTTTTGTGATGATTCCATTTGTCTCAACAATCATTGCGATGTGTTTTACGGGCAAAATGCCGTCAATAGTTTGATAGGTGGTCGCGGGGAAAAGAGGAAGAATACATTTTCGATTTTTATATGTAAAAAGAGAAAAGAAAATGTATTGTTTATGTTATTCTGGATAATTGTCAAACTAAGTGACTCGATCGCTTTTGGCATACAATATAACTGGAAGATTGCTTTTCGACAAAACTTTTCTTGGTCTGAAGCTATGAGCGACAATATCTAAAGAAAGAAGCTTGACGTTTTTCAGTGTTTGAACGTGTCTGTTTGTAAATCCGTGTGCACTTAAAGACAGAAATGATGTACCACCTACGTAAACATGGATATATTCATATATATATATATATATTGCTACATTTCACCGACATATACGAGGGTGACATCTATAGACATTTTTCACGCACAAACATATACGCTTACATGAATTAGCCTGACTGTCCAACATACACCTAGATTCACAAGCGTTTCTTTATTTACGCACTCTTACGGTATCACGAAGTTTAACAGCCAAAATGTTCCTCACACATATATATTATCTAGTGCATTAATACACGTGACACGAGTCTGACCAATGGGAACTAACTAAAAATCACAGCATACCAGTACTCTGTCTCTTTGCTTTTTTTTTATTTCTATTCTCGATCTTTGACAGAGATTTAATAAAGGTGAAACATTAAAACTGAGATACGTTTCCTCCTTGTTCTTTATTTTATTATCTTGTCGGAGTCTTATCCATATCTGATCTACTTTTGATCCTCAGCACACACACACACACACACACATACATATATATATATATATATATATATATATATATATATATATATATATATATATATACGTACAGGTAGCAATAGTTTCATTTATTTGGCATGTAGAACAATGTTTATATGTAGGTACATGTATTTACTTGTACGTATCTATACAATTATTCACTTTGTTATTTCCTACCGGGGATAAGAATATGGTTCCTACTTCTTTGTCAACTCTTCTGAGCTGCAGTAAGTTACGCTTTATGACCGAGAAACGTACATGTTAAAAAATTCTGATAAGTGACAGAGGGGAAGAGGATATAATTGATTGCTTAATTTGCTTTTTATGGTCTATCAACGTTTTGCAGGATATCTGAAGCTAGAATACATTTTTAGATTATAAGAATTGTTTGAGATAATAATGTTTTACAGATTCAAGTCCTAATAATTAACCCATAGCAGAGGAAGAAGAGGCGGATTCATAGCTATCCAAATTGTATTTGCACGTAAATGAATATAACGAACTCGACGGAATTGGAACTTAGCTCTCCGATTTCCAATTCAATACCATTATCCACGATTACACCACCTGCACATCCAACCTTACACCACTGACAACCCCAAGCTTTCACCCATCTCATGTTATTAAAACAGTGCATATTGTTATTAACTATATATTAGTGAATAGGAAATGCAATACCAGTTCCAGCGTCACCATGGACGTCGAACCACTGGAGGAAGTGTCCAGCTTCACATACTTGGGTGCAACCCTGTCAAATGATGGTACCGGCAACGCAGATATACGCATAAGTATCCCGACAGCCACAGCAGCGATGGCCAGACTGGAAAGTATATGGAAGACCAACATAAGCTTCCATGCCAAGATCAAGCTCTACAAATCGCCAGTTGTATCCATCCTCCTTTACGGGTGTGAAATTTGGACACCCCTAATTGATACAGGAAAAAAGGATCTATGCTTTCAAAAAATGCTTGAAAAAGCTCCTCTGCATCGTCTCCTGGGAGCACAAACCAATGATTTTGTACGTTGCATGGCCAAAAGTCTCTTGGGCCGACAGGAATCTTTCCGCGCCACTATTAAGCTTCGGGAGATGGAATGCTTTGGCCATGTCACACGATATAACAGCCTGTGCAAGACCATTGTGCAAGATACTGTTGAAGACAGACAAAAGCGGGGACGACAACGAAAGACCTGTTCAGACAGCATGAAAGAGTTGACAGACATGAAAATGCCGCGACTCCTGAGAGTCACTGCCAACAGATCATCTTGTAGGAAGCTGTTTGTTTCTTCTGCCCTGAGGTTAGCCCAATGAATAAAACAGCCAAGTGACTGATGATAATGACTTACTATCTAAACCGTTTACTGCAAGTTGTTGACCTTTTGGCTTCGATGTTGTTCATTTCCCTTCTAGTTATCGTTTCTTTCGGGGCATGGGTCATCATGTCTCTCAACAATTCTATGCTCTTTGTGGCTCTTAATAAAGTTTAGCTTTTTGTTATCTATCCTTCTTCTTCGAATGATTTACACACGTTGGTTTGTTAGGTTACTCGTTGTTTCCTTCTATCTCTTGTCTTCTTGTAAATTTCTCTAAATCCTCTTTTTCATTTGGATTTGTCTCTTACTGGTTCTAAGCATGTGTACTTTTATTTCCAATTTGCATAAAAACTTGTCGTTACTCACATGGTCAATCCATGGTGATCTCCGCATTCTTCTGTAGAACCACATTTCTTTTGCCTCAAATGTCTTCTTCATCTGCGAGAGATTTCAGCATTCACTTCTGTTATGGGAAACAATAGATCTAAAACTGAACTGTTCGGTCTTCATATTTCAAAATCTATGGGCGAATCCACCTCGAAATACAGTCACTGGCCATTTAACTTAATAAGCAAAAAAACATCATTATTGAAATTTTTAATCAAACAATTACGTAGTAGTATTAGTCGTAGACACTCGTTTATCTCGCCAGAAAATGGTAGCGCCCATTTTGGTTAAAATTTATTCCTTTGGCGGTGAGACTGGAGTGACCTCTCTAGGGCGCAGACCTGGCGATGGTATATGGAGAATGCGATTCCCAAACTGCATGCCTCCCACTCTCAGCCGTACTGACAAAATATATAAAGCCTGCTTGGCTGCTGATGTTACTCAGCGTTGACAGTCAACCGCTTTCGAGGCGCCACTCCGGATTTTCTTTCTGAAGTTACTTCCATAGCCGTATCTGATATGACGTGGCAGCACTTTAATGAAGATAGACATTTAAACATCATCACGACGTCCGGCTGAATTTCATGGAAAATAAAACAGGGTTAAGTGACTGTTAATGCGTCATCGTCGTCGGCGCCAGACGGGCGGCTTTGCGTATTTAAATAACTGCTCACCTACTAGGATTTTCACACACAATTATCTCTAGGGTTTGCAGAAAATGGTCAGAGGAAAAATGTGTGGCAATCCCTTGTTGTTAAAAGAGGAGAATTAGCTGATTGTTTTAAGCTGAGAGAAAGGCAACAGTAGCTTAAATAATCACTCATTGCAAAGGAGGTATTCAGAAAACCCTTTCTCGATGCAATTACGTTGTATCTTCATGCAGATGAGCTACAGCAGTAGAAACGCAATCAAGGCGCCACTCTTGTCATATAAGTACAAGATATTCTGGCTAAAATTTGCGAAGGGTAAAATGCGCATTAGAAGACTGGGAGAAGTTTGCCTGTCTCAATTTCTGCTACTGAATTCGGATAGTAGGTCTAGTAAACATGAGAGTATGAATTCATCCCGTCTTGTATTAACATTTCGGGCTGCTACTGGTAGCAGTGGTGGTGCAAATGTTTGACGAATATTTTCTTAGCAAACTGTGAGATCCTTGGTACCAATAAAATCGTTTAAATGCCACAGCTTACCTAGTTATTGTGACTGACCACTTACTAAATTCATGATTTCGGTGAGATCTTTCCCTGGTAACCACTTCCTGAAGGACAGCGGACCATATCACAAATTAAAATAAGATTGCTTCACGAAATACTACAAGGAATTTTCTCTAGTAAAGTGGCCACCACAATCACTAAACTTAATCGCATATAGAGCCTTTTAGAATGAGGTCGAAATTGAGATTCGAATTCTGGACGTACTGTCAAGCAATACATAAAATTGTGAAATGTCACAATAACTGCATGGACCCGGCATTTGAAAGAGTGCTTCGACAACATCGTGGAATCCATGAAGAACAAATTAAGCTACTCTAGTCAAACGACGTTTAGTGATTTTCAGTAATTTAGATATTAACCATCTCTGCATCATGTTCGGTCATCGGTCCTCTGTTTAAATGATAGACAACTGTTTACTAGATGAAGCCGTTTGGTCTATAAGCGCTTCCTTGGATCAGAACAAAAATGATTTCTGTATCTATAAAAGTCATTCTCTTTATTTAATCAAAGGAAAATTACTAACTTAATCTTCATGCTCTCACGAGAATGCACGCGAGATCAGTATCAAACGCACTTGCATGTAGAGCAGAAAGCCAAATTAAGTTTTAAAATTTCTTTTGAAACAATGAAAAGGCTAATGAAGTGTTACGTAATATCGTTCGTCCTATATGAGAGGGAATTCTGCACAATCTCGTCACAGATAAAGGAACTTGAAGCAACAGAAATGTGGTTCACCAAAAGGAAGTTCAAATACCAGGTACCAAACATGTGAGCAACAAGCTACCCGTGTACAAAACTATATAACCGTGGTTCCCAAACATTTTTCTAAATTCATCCCATTGTCTTCCAAGACACATCCCAAGCGCTCGCCTCCAACACTCGTATGAAGAAACTTCTTATTTTAGTAGTAGTTAAATTCCAAACAATATCTAACAGTGTAAATAAACACATGTGCATTTCACAAAAGTTCAAATTAAGCAAATAAGCCAATTTTATTTGGTTGGTTTAAGAATAAGAGTTTTAATGCAATGATTAACTTTCTCAAAATCCGGCTATTAGGCACTGAATGAAATCTCAGATCTCCACTTTCAATAACTGTCAGTCTAATTCTTTTCTCGAAAAGAAGATGGGCGACGCCACTGAAGCCTCCTTTCACTAATTATAATGCACGAAAGACGATAAAAACATCTACACACAGTAGAGTTAAGAAATGTTTTTCTTAACCAAAATCTTATATATACTATTTTAAAAACAAGGCATCTATTAATGGTAATAGTCTCTAAGGCCCTTTCAACCAACCTCTCATCAGGAGAAAATCGTTGGAAAACTGATAAATTAAACGAAAAGAATAACAACGAAAATGAAGAGCAAAAAAAGCATTTGTTTATATATATATATATATATATATATTTAACTAGGTGCCTCCAATAATGTTCGATACCTTAATGTTTAAAATGAATTTGTAAAAATTAAAAAGCATAATCGAAACCTAATGATTACATTTACTATTTCCAGTAAGCAAAATACCCTGGTATTTTTCTTATAGAAATTATATTGATTGGAAACTCAACAAAACTCCTTGCAACACCAAAGATAAACTGAAGGCGAGAATTATGACAGCATTCATCCACTTAAACAAGGAGACAACCCAGAAATGTTGCAGGAGATTCCCAAATCGTATGGAGGCCGTGGTTGAAGCCAAAAGTGATTTTATTGAATAAATTTACTCTTTAGTATTTCAAGATACCGTTGTGTAATTTTAGTAAATATATCTGTTATAATGATATGTCAGTGTTATTTTCATTTTTGCATAATTTAGACGGCAATTTATCTATCGCACCCTGTACATGTGTATAAAATAAAAATATATTCTTGCTTACCCGCATCCTCACTCGCAAGCAAACATGGCACAAAACAAAAGGTTTGGGTGCTAAATAGGATTGTCCTCCAAAACAAAATTGCTTTCATCACCATAGAGAAACTTTACTGCTTGCCATCAGCATGGCTGATGCGAACCTCCAATAGTGGAGTGTGTATATTGAATCCATTGCTACGTCTACTACTAGAAAACTTTGTTCACTAAGTCATGCTAGACAATATTTGTCATCAGAATTCATCTGGCGTCATTATGAATCTACCATTCGCCCGTGCATTGAATATTGCTGTCATATCTGGTTTGCTGCTCCTACTAAATATCCTGAGATTCTTGACAATAATACAAAGAAAGGTCTGTAACGTAATCGGCCTTGTTCTGGCATCTCGATTTTAGTTATTTTCACACCGACGTGACGTGCCTCATTTTTGTCTTTTCTATAAATGTTTTCATGGCAATTGCCCTGATTAGTTTTCCTCCTTCGTGACTCGACTGCATGAATTTAAGCGTGTTACTAGATTGGCAACTAGGTTTCAGCTTTTTACTCTTGAACTAGCTAGATGTAAGCATCATTTCTATTCTATTAGATTCTTTTCTCGCAGTTGTTGAACTCCTTTTCGATTTATTGCTTCGCTCTCACGTACAGTTTCACACTTTTAAATGCGACGCCGATCACCATCTTCTGTTTTCCTGAACCTTGTTCTTCAATTGTCCTTTCATCTTAATTGCATATGTTCCGGAAAGGGATATATTTGTTCGAGGTAGCTAAGTGGTTTTGGCCACTGTAACCAAGTAGTACAATCTCGCAGGTAACCGTAATCGACTGGTAGTCGTAGTCAATAGATGTAGGCAACAGGAGTAGACCAATAGGATAGGGAATACCGTAGACCAATGGGCGTCGTCGTAGACTCTTCTCGGACTCTACGTCAGTCTGTATTTATGGCTGACACCAGCCAATGATATTCCAGTGAGGGGGAACATAGGTGTATGCATATTCCATTATATCATTAATTCTCCTTACTAAACTTTTTTTCATTCTCTTTCACGCCCTCCCACCCCTTTCTTTCTCGCTTTCTTGTTCTGTTGCGATCTCTTCGCCGATTTTTTAGAACTGAGTAAAATTGATGAAGTTAAACGTTATTTTATGAAAAGAACAGGTAAATTAAAGAACAGCGACGGAAAGACTTTGAAGAAAATAAACGGCTAATAACGATGATGATGATGCCACCAACCCTCCATGGAATGAAACGATATAAAAAAAATGGAGTGTTAATTTAAATTTTCAGTTTGAAATGTTCATAAATCTATTTTTTTTTCTTATCTCCTCAAGAAAATAATATTTTCTTTTAGATATATCTTACTGTGAATCCGTCCTGAGTATGACGATACATCCACGTCCTGGGTAAGACGATAATCTACGTCCAACAGCAAGGCTTCTGATCGGGAGGTTTTGAGGATCGTGGAACCACCTCTTAATTGCTGGCGTTCCCAGGTCCACCCTAACCCGGCGTGGTAGCACCTGTTAGGGTTCCAGCTATGGGCAAATAGTTGACAACCAAACTTGTGTAAAAATAGGTTTTAATACCAGAAATACTTTGTAATAAAAAAAGATATTACAAGCAATAATTTTTTAAGGAAAAATTATTATCAGCAATGCTTTAAAAAGAATACCAGCAATACAAACAGCTATATATTCTTTTAACAATATTACCAGCTATAGATTTCTTCAAGGAAAAATATTACCAGAAATAGATTTTTGAAAAAAAACTTTAACAACAATAAAAATTTGTCGGCATTAAATAACCCATTGAGGTTAAATATGCCGTAAAACAAACCAAACCAAACCAACCGTGAATCTTTCTTTGTTTTACTTTTAAGTACGCATTGTTTTTAGTTGTTAAATTGTACTTATTTTCTGGAATGAGATCCATAATTACGACATTGTATGCGTACGCACATTCGCAAAGACGGGGCATAGGCGCGAATGCATGCACGCACTCATACACTATGAAAAAGAAAACTTGCACCAATGAAAAGTGCATATAAAAAATCGAGAAGTATAAGCAGTCAATTGCTGACACCCACCCGCCGCCCGACGATTCCAGAAGTATCCGTTTACGAAACTCTGGATTCGGGATGCTGAAGGTAACATCAATCAGCTAAGTGACAAATGTGTTGCTTGAATTAGACTTATATAGAAGATTCAGAAGCTAAGGAAAAAAATTAAGATGAGGTTTTATTTATTTTAAAAATTAATGGCAGTGAATGAATGATTTTAGACAAACGATACAGCTCAAATCAGTAGCATTGTCATAGTTTGTAGCCACACACTTAAACTTAATTTTCTGCTTGGTTTTCAGTTCCAACAAAAAGTGAGGTTCCTCAAACAGCCCAATTCTACCTGTAGCTACGTGTCAGTAATTGGTCGTATCAACCGGCCATTGAGTTAGAGGAAAGGTTGGCAGACATACTTTCTGTAATAGCGTAGTGAAAGTATTGAATCGGCTTTCTTTTCTGTATTTAAAATAGTATTTATTTTGTGTCATTGCAGGTTGTATGGAGAAGATCATGTTGTTGTTTATAACTGCTTCAGTCTGTAAGTGAGTCTGTTCTAGTAGGTAAAAGTATATACGTTCAATAAAATATGCTCTTTGAGGAAAACAAAGGATAGGTTTATAAGAAACAAAGAACTAAAAGCCATCCTAAATTAAGAAAAAAAATATACGTAAGAATAAAGAAAGAAAAATGGTTATTGTTAGGTAAAGCAGGAAATAGCGAAACCAATTGTATAGAACGGTGTTTTTTGTTTTTTTTTTACTTTAGCGGTAACTTCTTTGAAGCCGTTTTCGCCGAAACACATCAATAATAGCCTCGAAAAGTCTCCAAGGAAGTAGAAAAAATAAATGAAACGAACAAAACATAGCTGAATACGTTAAAAGGCAATATTTATTTAGAACCGGAAAAACTTTTCATTTCAATCTAGAATAAAACATACGGTATTCTCTTTTCTATTAGATCACTTAAAAATACAATCTGACTCGCCTTGTATCTGTTTTTATTCTGGCTCGTTCGCTCTCAATTTTCTTTCTCGCTTTCTTGTTCTATTGCGATCTCTTCGCCGATTTTTTCGAACAGAGTAAAATTGATGTAGTTAAACGTTATTTTATAAAAAGAACAGGTAAATTAAAGAACAGAGATGGAAAGACATTGAAGAAAATAAATGGTTAATAACGATGATGATGATGATGATAATCGTCGTAGTAGTAGAGATGGATTACCATCAGTCCGCATTGTCGCAAGTAGTCAAATCAGTGAGACGATCACATAAACGACAGTCTAGATTATCAGCATAAGTTGCTGATAGATCTTCGCAAATGGTGCGGCTCCTAACGAACCTGTCTTCTATAATTATGTCATGTTTCTTAACATTGGAAATAAATGTGGAAATTATTCAAACGGACTTCAAAATAAATATCAAATCAATCTCGTGTTGGGTGAAATTCCTTGTAACGCAACAGCGTTCAGTGAAAAGACACCGTATGAACTTTTCCATATATTATTATTAATTAAATTAATAATTGTTGCTATGTCTTCTCATAAATGGATTATGTCAATGTAGTGATTTCAAATGTTCCCGATTTTCCTCGGGATTTTGGAAAACTAAAAAGGACTATACCTATATTTTTCCAATATTTTTCTGATTACTTTCAAGACCATTGGATACTTCCAGCGTTTCAATAATTATAGACATTGGAAATGTTCCCTCTATTAAAATGGGGCTTTATTTTCTAAAATCGGTAATCCCTCTTCAGATACCGTATAAAATACATACACTCAAATTCAGCTCTGAAATTCTCATAACGGCAATGGTTGTGTTATCAGTATTCTTAGAAATTATATCCTGTAATCAATCATTGAAATATTTATTCTAAGATAATTGATTTCCAGTTTTCTTCAAATTTGTGGTGATGTTGTTAAGGTGTGCGGGTAGTGTAGTGGGTGATGGTTAGTAATTGGAGAATAATAAAACCAAATTGTAGATAGGATAAATAAAAACATTAAACAATTATATATTAATAACCAAATAAAAAATGTACACAAAATAGGCATTTACAAAACTGTATGAAAACATTGTTGAAAAATGCTAATTAGATTTCAGTTTGTTTTTATACAAAAATTAAAAGGAGTCTGCAGGTATGTATATATATGTGAAAAGGTATATACTGATAGGAAATAACAGTTTTATTCGTGAGCATACTTTCAGGAGAGGAAGGGGGAGATAGTTATCGTCTGGTATCTCTGATATCTCAATCTGACGGTTTTTAAGTAGTAAGTTAGTTGTGGTGTCTTTGAAGTCGCCGCAGTTTCAAAAGAGAGTGTTGAGGCGAATGAATCTTCTGTTATTGACTTTTCAGTTGTTGGTTCGCTTTTTATTTGGGTCAACTAAATAGGGTCATTTGATTGGTTAATCTAAACGAACTTATATATTGACTAATACGTCCGCGGATATTAAAGCAGCTAAAGTTAAGACGATTTTTTTTTCTTGTAGAAGCCAACGACAAGCGTTATGTCTATATCTAAGAGCTCTCTGATTGGCTGCTAATTTTCTGGTACCTCTCTTGATATTGGTAAATTTTGTTTAAGGATACGTGCGTGTATAAAGCTTAACATACAGAAAATTATTATCTTGTCTCATATTCTCTATCAGACCTGCATTATATATAGAACTCACAATCTCCGTATTTTATAGACTTTGAAACTTACGGAATATGAAAATAGATTGCTTCTGCAGAACCAAGTTTTCGATTGCATTAGTTCTATATCAACCAATACACAAAGATGCAGGAAATATTGGATTTGACTTCGATGCTTGCTTTCTTGCAAAAATCATTGCTGAACTATGGTTTTATTTATTAAACTTTACCAAATGTCAGTCAGTTAAGTGCGTAATACATCCTCGAGCGATCATGTTTCTCTCGACTCATGACTCAGTCGGATCTTCTCGCAGTTTGGCTGCCCTTTATTTCTGCGGTAGACTGGTTGCCGACCATGACTCCCCACTATTCAACCTATATCTATGGGGAAAACATATCTTTCCCAAAGGTATTTAATCGTAAGTAAATATAACGAACTCGACTAGAATTTGAACTTGGATCTCCTATTTCACCAAAACTCACAGTAACTAAAGTAGCCTTTTAATATTTCATTTTATTTTTATTTTATTTTGAAAAATTCAAAATGGATTTTTTTTTCTATTTTTGGCAAGTTACTTCTTCCTTCCTTCAGCGTCTATTATATATTTATCCATTTGTGGCTTACGTCCATACCAGGATGAAACAGAAGTTAAGCAACTTTGAAACTGGTCAGTAGCTAGATGGATAACCTTTTGGAATACCAGGTGCTGTAAGCTTTGGTGTCAGTCAGTTATGTGCTATGCGTGATGTACGCTTTCGATACATGACTGACAAGGCAGATTTTTCCCGCATTAGGTTTCCATTTGTTTCTGTAGTAGACCAGTTGCTATCTACGGCTATAAAACCCGGTATGTCCTGCTATTTAACCATATCTGGCTGGGTAGAAGAGGATCCAAACCTTTCCCAAGGGTATTAGCACGTAAGTGAACGTAATGGATTTGACTAGAATTCGAACTCGGCTCTCCGATTCCTCAATCCGAGCCGCTATCCATTACTTCCCTGTGCTTTGGTGTGCGTGTGGTTTAATGGGTAATGGCTCGGAATTGTTAATCGGAGAGTCGAGTTCTAATTCAAGGTGGGTCTGTATATTCACTTACGCGCAAAAGTATTTGAGAAAGGTATGAACCCAGTTCTTCTTTATCCAACTATAGGTTAATTTCTAAGACTCGTTTTACTAAACTATTATAATTTCCTAAAAACCTTAGAATCAAAAAATATATATTTTGGATTTAAATAAACTTTAAAAGGTTGATAAGCCATAGAAAAAACGAATGAATCAATCAATCCATGAATACTAAAGAAAAACATACTAAGTTGCAAAAAATGAAAAATAAAATGTTTTATCTGCCAACGAACAATTGTTTGTTTAACATATTGATGTGGACCCGAAGTAGGGGCCACGGAAGGAAAACACGGAACACGGGTTAGAGGTAAGAAAGATATATTAAACAGAAAAGTTACAAAGAATAGTGTAAGCAGAGCTTACTATCCAGTGGTGTCCGATATTGGTATCGTACGCGGCTGCGCATTACTCGTGCTACTCCCATGATTCACATAATAATATAGTACTGGGAGAGTCCATGATGTAGGGAAGTATCGGTCTCACAACACATATGTATATATCCACTGAGGAGGCACGATGGAGAAATGAATTGAAGAATCGGTGAGCCGAGTTCGAATTTTAGTCGAATCCATTACATTCACTTATGTGCTACTACCTTTGAGAAAGGTATGAATCCTCTTCTTCTCCCCCCAGCTATGGGTAAATAGCGGAACAGACTGGGTTCTATAGCTTTGGATGGCAACTGATCTACCGCAGAAAGAAATGGCAACCTACTGCGGGAAATAAATTCTGCCTCGTCAGTCATGTATCGAAAGATACATGATCGCCTAAGCGTGTATCAGACATGGCACATAATTGACTGATATATCCACTTGTTCTTGAATTTAAAATCTGTCTTTCCATATGACGTTGAAACACTAGTTGCTGTACAATCACTGAAGTTAAGTAACGTCGACTTTGGGTTGCTGTTTGGGATTACCAGTAGTATAATCTTGAATGTGCACGTAGTGTAATGTATAATAGTAGCTTTGAATTGTTATGTCCACTTACGCGTAAATACCCGTCGGAAATGAATCCGCCTCTTCAATCCCCATCTATGGGTTAATTAGTAAAACTTGTATCTCTAAAACATTATTATTTCAAAATAAAAATCTTATCATCTAAAAATAGATTCTGGCTTTAAATAACCTGTAACGGTTTGATAAGACGTAGAAAACGAATCAGTAAATCAATCTTTTATATGCAATCCATCAGGATGTGGGTGATCATGGCGCACCATAATTTTCTGTGACTTGTTCTGTGTAACTTTTGATTATTTTATGTCTGAATTTCTGGGTTAAAAAGTTATCATTATTTACACTTTACAAACTATAATCTAGAGTATTCAAGTGCTAATTCGGGAATTGGGTGAAATAGTGTGAGTTCAATCCTTTGTCCGGGCAGTGCGTCCTTAAACACTGTTGAAACACTGCGTGCAATAATTGAGCAATGCTAAGAATAGAAAGGAAAAAATGTGAACCTACCTCTTCTCCCCTAGCTATGGGTTAATAAGTAAGACTTCTATCACTAAAACATTACTATCTCAAAAGAAAAATTCTTATAATCAAAATATTTTCTGGCTTTAAATAATTTGCAAATGGTTGATAAACCGTAGAAAACTCAGCAATCAATCAAACATTAGTCTTTGGTCAGATACGTCACTTCCGGATTTCGGTGAAAATAATGTACAGTGATCCACAGCGGAATTTCTTTCGAGTGAAAAAAGCTACGAATATAAAAATAAAGAAACGCAGCGATTTTAAGAAACTACATCAAATAGTAAATTGAGTTCCATATAGGCGGGTCGAGACGATTATGCTTTTGTGGCGAAAATTCCACTGGAAACATCCTTATTTCAACAGCCCATTCGAGTAAATATTCTGGAATTTTTCTTCTCAAGACTTAATTGAGGCGGCGGTCATTGTCGGTCAAAACGTTTCATTACTGAATGTTATTTTTTTTTAAATACAAATACCCCGTCTATTGAAAACGCGAACGTAATTCGACTGATTTTAGCATCAAAAACTTCTCCCATTAGGAGTCAGTCATGTAAAATTAACTCAGATTATATGTTAACGCCTCCCATCAAAAAAATACCATGTTCTTAAGAATAAACGATGTCCTTCCAATTTTTTCTGTACTACTCAACTGTTTGGTGTATGCTCCTGTGTTTCAAAATGGGGAGGCCGGCCGAGGATAGATAATTATTTGCAAGAAGATTCGTGGGTGTGGAATTTTGACAGTGATGGATTGCCTTTGTCTAAATTTTAGATTATTTATTTAGAAATTCTTGATAAAAATCAAAAGGAGAATCAGCAATATTAACGTTTCTGACTAGACGTCTCGGCTTCAATCACTTTCTGTTGTAACCTAGAAAAGGTTACTGAATGAGGAATAACCAAAATGGATGTTGGAAATGAAATGGAAATCTTTATAACATCAACAATATACAATACTCGCCAGCGTCGTGAAGTACGTAAACCACTGCTATTGGTGGACTACTTACACAGCATATTACCCCCACTTACAACGTATTTATGAGGATTGGGACATACACATTACTGTTCATATGTACGGTAGATAACACCATATAATTAATTGTAATTGTTCAGGTGAGCTCTTCACTATGGTACATAGAATTTATGAGTTGAAGTGCAGTAATACATTAGCAACAAGGTCTCATCATTGGCTAGATGTAACCGTGAATTCTATGCTAACAGTTTCCTTTCTGGCACTACTCGTTTGTGGAACTCTCTTCCGGCTCCATGCTTTCCGGCCAACTTTCATCTTCAAAAATTTAAATGCAATATCAATCGTCATCTACTGTCATCCTGATTACTCTTCTATTGTTCTTGCTCCTTTATAATCCTTTCCGTTTTCTAATTCTTTCACTCCTAGTAACCCCTTGTGTCTTAGTAACCTTACTGCATTGACTGGGGTGAACTCGATTAAAAAAAATGACCCAAACGGCACAAAGTCCGCAGGGAACCGTAAGAATTTTTAAGACTTAAAGAGACTAACCTGCACGTGGCGAAATTCTAAGCCAACAAAGTTGGCAAGCGTTATCCGGAACTTCTTCTCGCTATCTCCTAGAATTGTTGCTACCACGTTTGTTCTTATCGTATAATAAAGTCAATATGAAAAAGAAATTGTCCTTTGTTGATACAGTCTTTTGATACAGTGGCGTTGGTGTCTGAAGGACTGAAGCCAGTGGCGACACGGAACACAACATCTGGTTGATAAAATGTAAACAAAAAAATATTCGATTTTTAAAGACTACCTAATACAGGGTGACCAAAAAACGGGAATTTTTGAAGTGCGTATTGCCAGACATGAGCAATTGGAAACACTGCGAGACACTGACCTCGGACAAGTAAACATTTACCATTTTAGTAGCGAGAATGAAATTCACAGTATCCCTGTTGAGATGTTGCAGCAGCCAATGAGGAATCTCAACAGCAGATTTCAAGAATGCATTCGTACAGGAGGACGCCATCTACAGGACGGAAATTTTTAAAAAATGAAAATTCCATCATTGTTTCATAAATGGCATGTTTTAAGGTTTCAATTACTATAAATTAAATATTTTTTCTTCCATCACTCTTGGTTTTATTGGATTGTTAAATAGTTCCCGTTTTTTTGGATCACCCTATATAAAAGACAAGTGGCGAAACCTAAAAACTATCTCGGTCGAAATACTTCATTAAAAGCAATAGATAATAATTTAGAAAATATGTTATATAATAAATATACTTCATTTCAGAAAAGAATCAGTCTTTTAATCGTTGTCATCTTTTCTCCTTCTTATCTTCAGGATATTGGCGAATATAGCTCTCCACGATTTCCTGTCTGTAGCTCTTCATAAATTTTGCCCTTTTTTCTCTCCTAAACTTTACTTTGCCATCCAATTTGCTCAATGTAGCTAGGTAGGTCATGGGCTGTTTTCCTCTATCTTTCCTTCCTTCAATCTGTACTGAGTATCAAATTTGTCAAGCCCTCTTTTCTCAGTATGTACCCTAGAAACTTCAAATCTCACGTTTTAATGTTAAGTATGTGATTTTTTTGTTTCTATTTTAACTAATTTTTATGTGTCTTAATACTTTGCTTAGCTTTTAGAAGGCATTTTTCGCTATGCTTCAGATTTCAGTGTCACACGTTCCGTCTTCTGTTATAATACTTCCCAGATATTTAAATCTACAATTTGCCCTTAGATTTTGTTGTTTTTATTCATTTTTATTTTTTATATTGTTGGTTTTATTTTATGTCCATCAGTCAGGAGATATTTTTACGCTTATTCATTTTCAAGCTTTCCGTTTAAAGAAAAGAACGGAAAATCATGATTTTATTTAGTTACATATCAAATCGAATTATCAATATTTCAAATTATGTTTTGCTATCTGATTGAGAATCTGCCCAATTCTGTACATCACGGAAAGAAATATTGGATTCACTATCTAAAAAAGGAATGCCATTTTCACTATCTTCACCCATTTCAAATTTTCGTTATTCCGCTAAGGATATTCTTGATATGAACGAAAAACTAGTTGTTTTTTTATTATTATTAACAAAATCCAATGAACAAAAGAAATCTAAAACACTCCGATGAATAAAACCATTCTAAGAAGCTCAACAAACAAAACAAGAAAAAATGTCAAAAATAAAAACAATAAAAGGTATCAATAAACCAAACCCAAAAAAAAGGACACATTGCACAGTGGATAAAAGCGTTAGTTAGATCCAGTGACAGGACCCAAAGAGTGTGAGATCAATACCTGATTCAGAACTTTGAGAGGGGAATTAACAGGAGATAACTGACAGCCATTAGACATGGCACGTGGAACTAGAATAGTCTACCCCAGTGAGCGAAATAAAGGGTTCAATTCGACATTCCAACCACCTGAAGAAGGATGGAGCGTACAACGGCCGAAACTTTGTGATAAACATGGCGACAAAGATGAGGACAATAGTCCGAATAATGTAAATAGTGTAAAAAAAAACAACAATAAAAAACAGATCGAGCTAACTTATTCAGTTGACATGAATGGAAAGTGTACATTGAATCAATTGCTAAGTCTGCAACTAAGAAATTTTGTTCACTATGTCATGCTAGACAATTTTTCTCACCAGAATCTATCTCACATATTTATAAGTCAACCATCCGTTTTTGCTGTCACATCTTGTCTGCTACTCCAACTATTTAGAGATTCTTGATAAAATCAAAAGAAGAATCAGCAATGTTATTAGTCTTGACATGACTTCTCAGCTTCAGTCACTTTCCAACTGCCCTAGCGAAACTTTCGTGTGCCTTTTCTATAAATACTTTCATGGTAATTTTTCTGGTTAACTTCCCGCTAGAGTACTTAGAGGTTATGAATTTAAGTACATTACTAGATTGGCGGCAAGGTCTCATTATTTTACATTTGAAATGGTTAAATGTAACAATAAATTCTTACATTTTCTTCTGTCGAACTTCTTACTTGTGGAACTCTTTTCCGGCTTTAACTTTGATCTTTAAAAATACAATGCCAATCGTTATCTTCTGTTTTCTGAAGTCTTGATCTTGTATTGTCCTCTCCCCCTAACGGTAGTTTTATGACCATATTCTCTAACACCCAGTAACTCCTGGCGTCTATAGGAATTAAATCCTATATATATTTTTCTACCAATAAAATCCCGTCAGAAGATTTGTTGGATAAACAATTATTGCTAGGGCAAATGTTGTCAAAATACTTGCAGATATAGTGGTAGACCTACCATGTTATTTTTTATCCATTTAGAAAACAACAATAATAACTTTCTTCACCACACCCGCAAATTTAAGAAAATATTTTCGTGAACCAGTGTAAAATTATTTTCCAACTAATGAAAGCTATGGATTCAAAAAGTAAAAAAAACAATGTGAAATTAAAATTTGTATCTCCTTACGGATATAAAAATAAAATTATATTTCTTCTCGAGGCTCAAAACAGTTACGGGGGCCAGTTTGATCTATACGTGCGTACACACATAAGCGCCCAGTAGAAGGGCATAGCCAACAGCTGCCTACTAAGCCTTTGTCTACGAACTCATAAACACATAAGGATGACTGTCATAAAGTCTGTCCACGCATTTCACCCGTCCTGGGTATGACGATGAACTACATCCGCGTCCTAGGTAAGACGATAAACTATGTCCAACAGCAAGGCCTCTGATCAGGAGGTTTTGAGGAGCGTGGAACCACCTCTTAATTGGTGGTATTCCCAGGTCCACCCTGACCCGTGGTGGTAGCACCTGTTAGGGTCCCAGCTATCGGCAAAGAGTTAAACCTCACTATGAAAGTGTAAAAATAGGTTTTATTACCAGCAATGCTTTTTTTGGAAAAATAAACTTCCAGCAATACATTTTGGAAAAAAATTCCAGCAATATATTTTTGAAGGAAAGATATTATTAACAGGAGTACATTATTACCAGCAGTATATTTTTTACCCCAAACTCGGGTCAAAACACTATGAAAGTGTAAAAATAGGTTTTAATACCAGAAATACTTTGTAAAAAAAAAGTTATTACCAGTTATACAGAAATAGATTTTTAAAGGAAAAAAAATACCAGCAATATATTTGAAAAAAAAATATTACCAGTTTTTTGACGGCATTAAATAACCCATTGAGGTTGATATACCGTAAATAAAAAAAACAAAACAAACTACGCATTTCACATAGCACCATGAACACTTAATTACTTTACAGAATAAAATTTACTGCAAGGAAAACTGAACATTTTATTGTATATTTCTGAAAAGTACATATTAATGTTATTTCAACTGACGTCCAGTTTCTACTTTAACTTCAGAAAATAACCTTTTATATGTTTCATTGTGAAATATTTGGAATCTCGACACTCGGATAGCAACAAAAAGCTGGGTAGAAGGATCTCAACACGTTCTAGTGTCTTTGTTGCCTTGCTTGAGGTGAAATAATTAAAAAGAAACTTGAAAAAACAAAACCAAAAACAATTTCAACAAAAGAAAATAATAAACAAAATTAACAAAAATATTGTAAATAAACAAAAACCTAATTATACCAAAAAATAAATAATAAATACAAAAAATCAATAAACAAACAAAACAAAGCACCCCAAAAAGAAATTACTGTAAATGCTTCCACGGTTGCACTTATCAATTAATAGTTGCTGTTTGCTAATCTTAGTTTAGCAGGAGGCAATTAATATACTGCAACTAGTGAGTATCGATCTCTCTACAAATTAGCAACAGTCGAGCTGATTAGGCTCGTTTACCATAATGACATATTGATGTATTCGATTTCAAAGCTGTATAAAGACAAACATCCTGTAAAAATCCCAATAAAATACAGGAGGAATATGATTTTTCATCACACAAAATCCACATGAATGAAATTACATTCAGCATCATAATTTTCTCATTGCAAAAAAGATTCTGAATTAATAATATAATTACCTTCTTCTTCAACGTTTCCTGTCACTTCAGTACGTTGGCTATCATGGCTCTCCACAATTTCCTATCCTTTGTAGCTCTTAATAATTGTTGTCTTTTTATTAACACTCCTAAACCCTTTCCCCCATCCATGTATTCAAGTTCGCCGGGTAGGTTGTTCTCCCCTGTCCAGTTTGCCTTCAAACTGTCGTGTGGGTTTCAAAATTACTAAGCCCTAGAAATGTGTCTCTTTCTGATGTTACGTCCTTTTTGTTTCCATTTCCTCTAAAACTTTGTAGTTGCTCCTATGTTCAATCCTTGGAATTCTCAGCATCCTTCTGTAGAACCACATTTCTGTTGCTTCAAGTCTATTCTTCATATGTGAGGAGACTGTCCAGGATTCACTGCCATATAGGAGGACTGATATTATGTAACAGTTCAGTACTCTGTATTTCTAATAAAATTTTCCTGTTTCTTAATACTTTGCATAGTTTATAGAGGGCATCTTTCACTATCGCATTGCGACTTCGAACATTCTGTCCTCTGTTAAAACACTTCGCTTATTTTCTAATTGTTGCCCTTGGTTGATTTTGCAATCACCAATTTGTAATTTGCATGTTGGAATGTTCGTTTTGCTAACAATCATGCATTGTCTCCTTGCAATTTTTATCGTTTCTTCTCGCTTTTCTTCATTATCTTCTGTAGGATTTCTTTTCCTATTTGTGTCTGCCATCAACACTGTGTCATCTGCATATCATATATTGTTAAGATTGTCACCGGTATGACTTCACAATATGGAGATTCTACAAACTGTCGTTATAGTTTAAGGAGTTAAAAAAGAAAACAAAATATGAAATTTTAAGAAATGTGAAGTCAAACATAAATAAGGGAAATTGCCTACATAATTCAACTCTCTAAAATCAAATCCTAATAAGAAAAATAACTTTTTTATTCTCATTTTAATCATTTCAACTCAAGCAAGCAGTAGGATGTACGGGGTTACCGGAAGTGAAAGAATCCGAGAAGACGACGAAAGAACAGAATTTAAAAAAACGACAGATGACGACGATTGACATTACATTTAAATGTCTGAAGATTATAGTTGACAGGAAAGTAGAAAACCAGAAGAGAGCTCCACAATCGAGAAGCGCAAGAGAAGAAACTCCCAGCATAGAACTTACAACTAATATTTTCAACAGTGAACTTTCTGCCAAGCTATTACTGCACTTTAATTCATGAAGTCAATGTTACGACGAGGAAACCTCACTAGAATAATTACTCTGAAAATATTTACAGAAAAGGCAAAGAGAAGAGATAGGAAAGCGACTGAAATCAAGATGCCAGGTCAGGACCAGTAGCGTTGCAGTTTCTTCTTTGGACATTGTCAAGAATGTCTAGATATAAAAACACAGACATGTGCTTTAATTCGTGATGTCAATGTTACAACGAGGAAACCTCACCACAATAATTACTACGAAAGTATTTACAGAAAAGGCAAAGAGAGGAGGTAGGAAATGACTGAAACCAAGATGCCAGGTCAGGACCCGTAATATTGCAGTTTCTTTTTGGGATTTTGTCAAGAATCTCTAAATATAAAAACATAAGTACCACACCAGATGTAGCAGTAATATTCGATGCATGTACGAATGACAGACATATAATTGTTCAAGTCAGATCCTGGTGATAAAAAGTGTCTGACATGACACAGGGAACCAAATATGCTAACATAAGACTTAGTAATTAATTCAATATAATTCTCCCACTTCATCTCAGTAGGAAACGTGAGACGAAGGAGATTCAATGTGTTGCTATCTTGGAAGTTAACATCAGCCATGCTGATGGAAGCTAAAGAAAATGTACATTAAGATCATTAATAAAAAGCACCTTCTTTTTGAAGGCGATAAATTTGGCAAACCACTTCTTGCCCCAGTTAACAATAGAGCTATAATTACTGTTCCAAGATATCGAAATTTGACTAAAATTATTTTTTAATTGAGATTATTGTTTCTTAAAGCAAGATAAACAAATTGACACGACGACAGTAATTCGATTTTTTTTTTATTTTGCAAGAAAGTGTAAAATCAATTTTTTTTTATTTCTTTCTGCTTTTTATCGTGTTCTATTGAGATAATTTATGGAGTACCTTTTAAAGTTTGACAGTTTTAATTACTGTTATTAATATTTGAATACTTTCCAAAATTTACTATTTATTGCTTCTTATCCCACTAGCTACGTGTCCATACTGGACTCTCGAGCATTGGTTGTCATCCAGTAACGGAGAAGAACAAATATGAATTCAAAACAGGTGAGGCGCATTCTTGCGCTGTACCTAATTTCCGTACGACGTAGTTACAGTACAAACTGCAGATCAGCTCAATGGCTGTTGGAGAAACACAGATGGTCATGTTCGAAAACGAAGATGGGGAATCACACTGATTTGGTTCAAACTATTCTGACAATGCTTGGGGCCGTCTATTTCTATTATGAATTCTTACCTTGCTTTGGATAATGAATTCGGAGAAAGAAGTAAACAAGAATTTGTCGAAATCTGAGTGTTATTGCCCTGCAGAACAGGCAGAAGCGTAATGGTTTTGATTCCCACTAAATGACCCAATTCTCGGTGCACTAATCTCACCTGCAATATAAAATAGCAAACTAGTCTCACAGACTACTGTTTCTGAGTTCGATCATTAATGAGAAATTATCGATTCTCTTAGTTAAGATAAGCCAATGAAATATATTTCATATTTCATTAAAGCTTTATATTTGAGCACCTGCCGATTGGCAACTGTGAGTAACCAAGCTAATCTGACAGACACTTGATAGTTCCGACTCCGGTATTCCTCGGGTATTCCATATAAATGCCACCCAATATTCGTATACATGTTGTAGAGAGTTGATTAGTGTGATCGCTTCGTATACTATTCCTAAGGCAATGAGTTTTAATGCTTATCAATTAGCCTAATTTTATGTCCATGTACGGGTCTATTATTTATTATCCGTTCTACTCAGCAATATAATTCTAAAAAGTGAGTTGCTTAAAGAATTCAATGGAAGAAAAAACAGAAAAGGCCCAGGATGAATGCTTATCATATAGTATCCTTTTGTTATTTGCGTCTGATAAGCCATCCTATATTTCTCCACGTATCCTTTTCAACTTATATTTTCCGCTTATCATGATGGGAATAGCAGGAATTTTAATTTTGGAACGGGTTGAGGTCAATATAATAAAACCGTTCTCTAATAAATTAAAACAAGTGTGAAATCTTGAACAATATCACTCAGACAATATTAATGTAAACCTAAACAAACAGTGAAGAGTTCAATATTACATAATTTTTATATTGTGGTTCGCAAAAAGGGCCCAAGAGCCTACTCAAGTTAAATTGGTGCTGACTGTTTTTGTTGTAAGGATATAAGATGTAGAATTAATAAGTGTGTATTATGCGGATTTGTAGGATATATACAGGTTGGCCCTAAACATGAAGAGGTTAAGAGCGTAGTGATCAGAAAATCAACCCTTTTCAGTATTTGTTCCACAAAGTAACTTTTCTTCGGAAGAAGATATCTGAGTGGAACATTCCTCTTACCAATGGAAGGAGAAACGAATGAGGATAAATAATTGGCATAGCGGGACATAGCTGTGAAGGTCGGAACTGGCAGAACAAAGGAATGTAGTTCGACTGAACATCTGCCATTATAGATTAGCGAGAGGCTTGCAACGTTTCGTCTATAGGAAAGAAGTAGCAGGGTGAGAAATAATTCCTCAAAATTAAGACCGGAAAGTGAGGATTTGAAATCTCTAATTCATTGTAGGTCTGTTCAGCAGGGCAGCAGGGATCACCATAGAGCATTGGAAGTAGTCTCAGAGAATGCTAGAATTCTAGTAATAGTTTTCACGAAATATAGTCATATTTTTCAGAATGATGCTATACAATCTTTCGAAAATCTCGAAGTCTCTATTGTACTACAATATACGAGGGTCATTCAATAAATAAGCTGAATTTTTCAGTATAAGGACTTCTAATACAGATAGAAGCTTACTTTTTTTTCAACGTAGTCTCCCAGCATTGTCACACACTTTTTCCAATTGTGCACAAGCTTCGGTATTCCCTCAGCGTAAAAATCTTTGGACTGATGTCTCAGCCAGTCGCTCACAACACTTTTGACTTCATCGTCACTTTTAAACTTCGTGCCTCTCGTGAACGCTTTCAAGGGACCAAACAGGTGAAAGACTGAAGGAGTAAGGTCTGAGCTGTAAGGGGGATGAGGGAGCAGTTCCCAGTCCAGCTCGTTGATGGTCTGCACCGTTTGGGCTGCTGTGTGAGGCCTTGCGTTGTCATGATGCAAGATGACTCCTTCTGACTGATGACCCCTGCGTTTGTCCCAACAGATAAGCACAAAGTCCTTGCAATGTCATCCACTGTCACCCTTCTGTCAGACTGAATGAGATCATTGACTGATTCGATCAACTCAGGAGACCTCACTTCTGTAGGCCTCCCAGGCCTGTCTTCATCCTCAATACTGCTCCGTTCCTTCTTTAAACAGTTTAGCCCACTTGTAGATATTTGTTTTGCTGAAACATGTGGCCCCATACACAGTTGACATTCTCCTATGAATTTCAACTGGTTTGCACCCTTCAGCAACCAAAAAACTTGATAACTGATCGCTGTTCAATCCTGGAGCATGATTCTTGGTCGGCCATCTTTGTTAATCGCCAAACCTCTGAAAGTTTTTTTTTTAATCTGCAAAAGAAATTTAATCCATGTGAAAAAGAAGTAAAACAAAAAAAATAAAAAAGATTAAGCTTCTATCTGTATTAGAAGTCTTAATACCGAAAAATTCAACTTATTTATTGAATGACCCTCGTATTTTGAGTGTGCTTGCCAATAAGATTATAGACCGACGAGAAATGGTTAATAATTGCTTAGAAAAAGAAAGTACGGCATATTTTGTCAAGATCATCCACATCCTGAAAGAACAGTTTTTTTACTGGGTGAGTGTTATAGTGAAAGACACCTTGTCTAGATAATAGACTCTCCCACCTATTATAAGTAGGAGTCAGTAGTAGTCGAGAGGAGGAGTAGTGTTCAGCGACCACAACTCGATTACTCTGCGTAACACTTTATTACAAGTTCCTAATGTTTCTGTATGTTTAACCTATTTAGGACGCATTTAGTCCGAATACTGTTTCTATTGTGGAAATAACTCCACAACAGTGAGTAAAAAGAAAAAATGTGACACTCGCAAGACATTGTGAGAACAATAGAAGCTGAGGAAAACATTGAGTAATCTAACACGTGAACGTGTTTAAACGGATGTCGGAATATGAAGTGTGAGTAAGGTGACAAACATTAATTAGCGCAACAATGTGGAAATTTTGGAAAACCATGACCGCCCACAAACAGAAGGGACACAGCATATATGTAAAAATGTTTCGTAAGAAATAATAGGTTACGCTTGTGTAAATGAAGGCATTGTCTTCATCACTAACTGTTAATTACCATCTGGAAGATGGAAGCAAAACTTCAACTAGTAGTTTCAGGAATGTTTAAAAACAGAAAAAGTTTCTGTCGGAAACATGCTATACAATCGTTTGAAAATCCCGGAATCTATCTAATCTTCCGCTATATTCTGAGATACTCTAAACAAAAATTAGAAAGAGGAATGCTAAAGGGTCAATTTTTAGACTACTTGCATTCGGACTATTATGCTTATCTTTGTATGTGATCACAACGATTTGACCGCGGTACCCCCAGCCTTCTTCAGGGGTATGTCAATCCTGGTAACTTAAAGGGAATTAAGAATTGAAACCTTTATTTAATTTACGGAGCTGGACGGTTCTGGGTCCACTGCCCATGTCTAGGAATATATCGTCTACTTCTTATTCTTAGTACATCTTTGAGTTTATGAACACACTTCCCGGATGAGAATTGAACTCACACTTACTATGTTACCAAATTCACTAACCAACACTTTAATACACTAGGCTATAGTTAGTATGGAAATAGCGTAAACAATGAAAACTCTTCATCGTAGAGATTCAGATAGAAAACGGTCAAAAGTTACATCGAACAAGACACAAAAAAATTGTGGAATATGGATTATCTCCCCTTTGATAATCCACGCTATAAAAGCTGTACATTTCCGCTTGTCAAGTAGACGAGTAGTAAGATTCTTAATTGAATAAAAGATTACTAGACAGAATCTCTTGTCCTGTTTTCATTACAGCCATTATCAGCCACGCCCAGATGGAGTGTATATAAATGATTGACTGATTCATTTTCTACGACTTATCGAACCTTACCAGGTTATTTAAAGCCAGAACATATTTTTAGATTGTAAGACTTTTTGACGTAATAATAGGTTAATGATACAAATTTTACTAATTAACTCATAGCTTGTGGGAGAGGAGGGGAAATCATATCTTTTCCAACGATATTTTCGCGTAAATCAATATAACGAACCCAATGGGAATTGGAACTCGACTGTTCGATTCAGAAATCCGAGTCCTTATCCATTACACCACTCGCACATCCACGCTTACAGCACTTGGTATTTCCAAGCAGTCGCCCGTCTAGATACTGACCAGGCTCGATGTTGCTTAACTCCGGTGATCGAACAGGAACTAATGTTCTCAACGTGATGCGACCGTAGGCCGCATATGAAAGAGGAACCGATTGGTTATTATAAGAAATATATAAAGGAATTTAGGAAAATATCTTTAGAAATAAAAGTAAAAACTGCTGAACTACTTAATAACTAATATCTCCGAATATGATTGCCAACGTTGTAGTGACAGTGATGCGGTTCTACAGAGGAATACTAAGAATGTAAGTGTTATATTCCGTGCTAATAGGAATATATACTTGACAAAAACGGTGGCTAAATAAGTAAAGGTTTATTGTAATCCACTACAATAAGAAATAAAGTAAGTTATGCGCACGATCGTCACAAGTCAATCCGGTGGTCAGTGATGCTATTGGAAGATCGGTAGTTCTTCAGTAATTACAAATACTTTCACGGTAATTGCTCCGATGAGCTGCTTTCGCTGGTTCCTAGGCCTCGTGAATTTAAACGCCCTACGAGGCTGGCATCCCGTTCCCACCCCTTCACCGTTGAAACTGTTAGATGTAGACGTCTCATCGACTCCAATAGCTTCATGTCTCGCACATCTCGCCTGTGGAACTCCCTTCCTTATTCCTGTTTCCCTGGCAATCTCCAACTATTTAAGTGTAACGTCAATCGACATCTCCAGTTGCCTTGATCTATTCACTTCCCTTCTCCACATCCTTTCACCTTTCATTCCTATCTGCTCTCGCTCCAAATCTTCTGTAACCCCCTTGCCTTGATCGATCCACTATCTTTCTCCACATCCTCTCATTTACCACTCCTATCTGCTCTTCCTCCAAACCTTCTGTAACCCCTTGCGTGCTAGTGGCTTCCAGCCTTGCTTGGGGTGATGAGCTTAAAAAAAAAGTCTGAGTCGTACTCAACAGATGAATTTATTGTACAAAAGTAAAAATGTGCCACATGAGCAAAAATTGGAATGTGGGGAGGCTGGTCTTCAACTGTCTTACTTCTAACTTAGCTAGCCTCATTTACTGACCCAATCGTCCAAACATTGCTCCTTTCACCAAAACATCTCATCCACACAAACCTGCCATACACATACACCACAATACCACATCCACTCCAGGAAAATCTAACTAATCCCCATATATACAGCTTTTGTGGAGGGCTGGGCTTAAACATTAAATCCCCAATGTTCATGATATAAAAATATTTACACAACTAAACAAAACGTACTCAACAGATCCCAGTTAGACTTCCGGATACTTATAGGTAGTTACTACCTATAGTGTAGTCACTCATGGGGGTGACAGGTTATTCCATTACATCAGTAAGCAACGAGGCAAAATAGAGACGACTGCGAACCTAATATCATAAAGAGATCCTTGAAATGTCTGCGGCACATAACGCGCTAAAAGAGAATCTAAAATTCTCAGTATATAGTAAAGACAAGTAAAACATGGGGAAACAGCGACAAACTACATAAAGATTTCGTGTGATTGGATGACAGAGCTAGGACGTAGGAAGGGGGTGTCAGAAATGTTTGTTTTTCTTTTAATTATTTCATCCAAATAAGGTGATAATGCCACTAAGACGCAAGGACTTACTGGGTGTGAAAGAGAATGAGAAAACACCAGTGAGGAAAAAGGACAATAAAAGAACGGATATCAGAAAGACTTATGGCGATTGGTGTTGTGTTTAAATTTTTGAAGCTCGCAAATGGCAGGGAAGCAAGAAACTGGAAGAAATTTCTAGAAGTGAGAAGTACGAGAAAAGAAACGATTACAACAAAACTTAAGGTTTGCATCTAGGTAGTTAAACAGTAAAACTGTGAGACTTAGTTATCAATCTATTCGTACTCTTAAATTCATGTAGTGACGACACCAAGGAGGAAAGCTCACCAGAACAATTGCTATAAAATGTCTATAGGAAAAATAGAGCAGTCCCGTCACGGCGAAGGGAAAGTGGTTGAAGTCGTATTACATAAAGTAACGAAAGATAATAAGTTGTGGAGAGTTCACGTCTAAAAGTGACACAGTACATAAAAGAAAATTAAATGGCAAACAAATGGAGAGTATTATGGTAGAAATTAATTTCTAGCGTTTTAATGATCTGCAAACTCGCTACAGGAGCTCCAGTTTGCCCCACAGCAAGTCTATACAATTGTCCCTAATACATTTTCTTTTCTTGATCTTGTGTACCCTGTTAGATCTAGTTTAGCGTTAATATATGTTCATTACATTCATAATTTTACTTTCTTGCGAGTCATGTTATCTTCGTGCACTCAATTATCTTATTTAAATGTTGTTGTTTTGTTTTTTTTTAGTAATTACTTTTTAATAAGTCTTCGGCAAGCAAAGTTTTGTTGAATTTAGAAATACTTGTATAACGGTTTGTATGCATTTAAATAAACGTTTCCTGTAAATTAGTAAATAACGTATATTATGCATCTTATTCACATGCATATGAAATTTTGTAAACTTAAACAGGAAGACGCATTCTCTCATTTCCACACGTCTATATAAAATAAATACATACATTCTAAGCGGCGGAGACTTTGCAAATAAAATCGTGCGCAAACGAACAGATTCCCAAAATTCATTGTGATCAACGCTATTGAATATGTACCTGCGTGTCCGTTTCAACAATTAATGCCGGTGAGCGTGACGCACTTGTACAAAGGTTTCAACCCGAATGTAAATTATATCAATCCTTCCCTCATTTCCTTTCATATCGATTTCACTCCTTTCTTCGTTTGTATTTCACGATGTTTTCTCCGCCGTTTCACTCATACACAAAGGGAAGAATTCAACTAGATTACGAATAGTGGATTTTGAATGATTGTTATTGTGGTGATGGGCGCAATGTCTTTTTCAGTACGCATAAGTACGCATGTGTTTGTATACTTGGCATATATATATATATATATATATATATATATATATATATATATAATGTGTGTGTGTGTTTCGAGAGCCTCAAGACAATACTGGATGCTTGCTGTTACCTTCTCAGTATCTCAATATCCATTTCAAACATTAACATCACTCTCCCACCACATTTACAGTAACCTCTCCTCCGTAACCATTTCTATCATCAACCCCCCGAAACCTTAATTTTTTCCTTCTTGCTTTTTTTTTTGCTTTTTCTTTATTTACTCCTCTCTCTATCTGCGCTCTCTCTTATTCTTTTTCATTCGATATTTCCTCTCTCTCTCTCTCTTCTTTTTCAGACGAGAGTGCATCCCAAAATTCGATACTTAAAGCAGGCTAGTACGGAGGGTGGGGGGACAAATGCACATAAGTAAACATATTGCTTCCTTACCTTGAGGCCAGAGAACAACATAAATTCAAATAATGGATAATGTTACTTATTTTAAAATTATCTTACTTTTCTTTTCGGAAATCTTTGCTTTGCTAGTTATAATCTTGAGCCGGGGAAAAAGGTTTTTTGGGGGAGGGGAATAAGTCTGATGCAACATTCCTGTTTCGACTTCTTGTCATCTATAAATTAAAAATGGAACCTTACCTCAAAACAATCATAGATAGATAAATATGGATAGGTTGAAACTGAGTGATACGAATAGATTGAGATAGATATAAAGGACGCTAGAATGATAGATATATAAGCACTAATTGAGAGAAGCCTGAAAGAAAGGAAAAAAGATCGGATATAAAAATAACAAGAAAATGGATAAGAAAGAAATCAAATAAAAGGGATGGAGGAAAAAGAAAGTGGCTAACAGAAAGAGAGGAAAGAAATATAAATCATCTCGCAACTAAAGTAAGAAAGAATGTACATAATAGAAAAGGAAAAATGAATAAAAAAAGGACGAAAAATTGATTCACAATAAAAGAAGAAAGGAAAAAAAAATATATAACAGAAAAAGAAATTAAGAAAAATAAAGAAAAACAGGAAAAGAAAGAGAGAAAGAAATTAAATGACAAAAAAAGAGAAATCAAATAACAGAAAAGAAAGAAAAAAAGAGAAATTAAATAAGAGACAAAAGTTAAATAACAGAAAAAGAGAAATCACAGAACAAAAAATAAAGAAAAAAATAGAGAGAAATCAAATAAAAAATAGATAAATAGCATAAAAAAGAAATCAATTCAGAGAACAATAAAGAAAGGTAGAAATCAGATAACTGTAAAAGAGAAATCAAATAGCAGCAAAGAAAGAATAAAATAAATCAAATGATAGAAAACAAAGGTAAAGGACAGAAAAAGAGAAATATCGAAATCAAATAACAGAAAGAAAGAAATGGAGAAATTAATAATAGAAAAAGAAAGGTAATAGAAAAAGAACTCAAGTAAGAGAAAAAGAAAGAAAGAAAGAAAGAAAGAGAGAAATCAGATAATAGAAAAAAAAAAGAAATTAAAAAGTAGAAAAATGAAAAATATTGAATAACAAAAAGGGAGGGAAAAGAAAAAGAAATTGTATAACAGGAAAAGAAGGAAAAAAGAAAGAAAGAAAGAACAAACGAAATCAAATTACTTAAAAGTAGAGATAACGTTGAAGAAAGAGAAACTAGATAGATTTTTAAACCAAATATTTTCTGCATTACAACATTAATCTATTGTCAGATGCACTAAGAATAAAATAAAAACGGCTTTCTTGAAAAACCCCCTTTCAAAATCTGACCGTAACATCAAAATCGATCTGCCATTTTGTATGAAAAAAAACCCCCGAATGATTGAAATGAGTAAAGTAAGAAAAACAGAGGCGAAGAAAAGAGCAATCATTACTTTAGCATTAAAAAACAGATAACGAAAAATTGTTCCTAATGATTTTGATTACATTTCCATGGTTATATTTTCATGTGTTACTAATAAAATTTCAGAGATGTTCAACTCATATATTAGAGATGATTTTTTTTTTGTCAGGGAAATCATGCCAAATTAGGCACTCAACAGAAATTAAAGGCTTGCATGAGAAAAATCAACCTAGTTCCACGGCAGCTGCTCAGAAAATGTACTTAGTAAAGCTGCATGTGAAATGTAGGTGTTCATTTGATTAACTTTTTTCCTTGATACTAAGTGAGACTACCTCTCAATTACAAGCCGAATCTGTAACGAACAAGGGCTGATAGTGAATAGAAAATTAGATCTGTAATAAACTTTGGTCTTGAGATTTCACAATTCGACACGTTAATTGATTCACTGGGAAATAGTTCAGCGTTTGTTGAGCGTATCTAGTTCTTTGGTCGTATGTTCAATCCTTGGAAGATGCAGTAAAAAATTTAATACTGAAATCCAGTGAAAAAGGTAAAAAAAAATATTTTATTGACGAATTAACTCGGAATAACGTACGAGTTATCTCCCCTATCAAACAATTAGAAAAATAGCCTTTTTTTTCCTTATAAGGACATATCCACTTTACAAATACTGAAAAGCAAGCGTTATAATTTATAAAATCTTCCTTTTAAAATAATTTTCTTGTTTTGATGGTGGTCTCCTTCCTGACTTTTTTAATTTTTATTATAATTTTTTTTGTTGCAGTTAAATGTAATATTTAATTTAGTTGTCGCTGCTGCTGGAAGTGATGTTTTTGTTTTGTTATTTGGTAAACTCCCTTGTTTGTATTTCTGTAGCGGTAGTCTATGAGATCAGACGAAGTATGGTCTTCTTTAGGACGATAAGCGTTTATTCGCTTGAAGCAATTTTTAATCATTGATCTGAGAAAAATTCTACAGGGTGCGTTGGTTAAATTGTCGAAATTTTATATTTTTAATTTTGCGCATGCGCTTCTTTTGCTTTTTGTGTTTTTTTTATTTTGTCACTTGGGCACCGCTTATGAGAAAAAGAGTACCATGACGCAATTTATTCCACCAGAAATTTCAAAACAGCATGCTGTACAACTTGGCATTCGTGCTACAAGCTCCAATACGAACATTTCAGTGTGTTTGTGTGTCAATCTGAGGATAGTGAAGAGGAGTCGGAAAGAGTTAGATGCGTCTAATGGTGATTACGAAGGTGTTTACAGTGATCACTAGTGATGGCGACATTATGCCTCCATTCATTTTCCCACAGGGCCTCACTCAACACGAAGGCCTACATCAACTGTCTCTTGAAAATAGTGCTGTCCTGGGTCAAGAAGGTGGCTGCTGGAACTTGCAACAGGATTCTGCACGATACCACACAAGCAGGAGAACACAAACATGGCTGTCAGACAATTTCTGCGACCACATCACTCCTTACATCTGGCCACGTAACGGCAATCCCCTTGATTATTATGTGTGGAGCGCAGTTGAACGAGAGACCAGCAAAACTCCTTGAAACACCAAAGATGAACTGAAGGCAAGGATTATGGTAGCATTCACCAACTTAATCAAGGAGACCGTCCAGAAGAGATGGAGAAGATCTAGAAGTCGTCTAGAGGCTGTGGCTAACGTCAATGAGGATTTTATTGAATAAATTTACTCTCTAGTATTTCAAGATATTTTTGTGTAATTTTGGTAAGTATATCTGTTAAAATGAGATGTCAGACTTATTTTCATTTTTGCGTAATTCAGATGTCAATTTATCCATCGCACTATGTATATAGCAGATAGTTTAGCCATTTCTGAACTATTTGGATGGCAACCAGCTGCCTCGATCTCACGAAGCTACTAAGGAACATGAACTTATTTCTTAATATCATATTTTGCTTTTGGTACTTTTAAATGACTAGGTTCAAAGATTGCAGAACGTTGCCGAATACGCCAGACACCTGAAGAAGGCTGGAGTGTACAATAACCAAAATTATATGACTATAGCAAAAACGATCTGCTTAATTGGGAATTTCTTCCTACTGCTAAAAAGCATTACCTTTTTACAACAGCAAATGATGAAAGGTGACAGTCTGAAGAGGAGTATCAATAAAGTCAGTGAGCAATATTTTTAAAAGCTAAAAGCTTTCTTACCTGTTTCAAAAGATGTCCTGATTATTGTTTTAATTCTCTTCCTTGCAGATCCTTCTTTATAGATATTTTTTAACAAACCTAACACATGATATCATTCTTGGCATCCATATCTGGAATCTCTATGATAATATATTGAAAATTAAGGAATATATAATATATTAAAAGTTAATAAAATAAAACAAAGTTGGATTAGATGCAATAATAAAACCACGTCGAAATTGTATAATAGGCATCGCACCAGAAATAATCTTCTTTTTTTACTTTTTTTTTCATTCATTCATATTATAGATTAAAATGGAATAATGGATAGCGGCTTGGATTGAGGAATCGGAGAGCCGAGTTCGAATTCCAGTCGAATTCATTACATTCACTTACGTGCTAATGCCTTTGGGAAAAGTATGAATCCCCTTCTTCTCCTCCCAGCTATGGGTAAATAGCAGGACAGGCCGAGTTCTGTAGCTTTGGATGGCAACTGGTCTCCCGCAGAAAGAAATGGCAACGTACTGCGGAAAAATATCTGACCCGTCAGTCATGTATCTTTCGATACATGATCGCCTAAGCGTGTACTCCGCATGGTACATAACTGATTGACTATCCGGTTTACACTCCTCCCTATTTTTTTAACAGGGGTATAGGTTCATCCCTTGTTTCTTATTTATGACTGGGCTTCTTCTAAAGTCTACTTCCACACTATACTTCTATCGTTTTCTATAAGGACATAGCTCCCAATAACTTCACTTCTTTCCTTTTCCCATGCTAATACAGCAGCACACAGTAACCCTCTATATTGATTGACTCTTGGGTCTTGTATTGGGTGAACATTAGTAAAAAAACGTTTAAGGCACACCATGGTCACGGTCACGTGAACGTTGTTTCTTCTACGGTAAACCTCCGCCTGAGGCGTTGTCTTCATTACTGTCCTGGATATACTGCAAGTAGTTCAGTCTCAAGTGCTAATTTGACCTACAAATGGTTGAAATTCGCTGTAGTTACAATCTCTCGGCTGACCGGCTCACTGGTGAGAACATCCGAAAAACTACCCCTGGAATTGCCGGCATAGTTCGGTACCAGAGTCGAGAAACTTTTTTTTCTCCTACTGGACGTCGCAGTAAACCGGTCGTTGTCATATATAACATTATTATTATTATTATTATTATTATTATTATTATTATATGAACACATTTTATCGGGTCCTTAGGAATGTGGTTCTACTGAAGGATGCTGAGAATCCCATGGACAGAATGTGTCAGTAAACAGAAAATTTTAGGAAAACTGGAAACAAAAAAGAAATGGCACTTATACTTAGAAAGCGACAATTGTAATATATAAGGCACAGGATGAGGAAAAAATGTTTGGAGAATTTGACACACATAAGATATATTGAAGGTAAAAGAGGCACAGGAAAACAGTGAATAAACTACCTAACGAGATTGTGCAATTGGTTGGCAGAACAAGGATTAGAAGAGATAGCAAAAAGGAGCAGGGTATAAATAGCAGGGTGGGTACGTCTCGCCATTCTTGGGTGGCAATCATTCTTGCAGAAGTAAAACTCTTAACTCAAAACCAGCCAGTTACCTAGGTCCCAAGTTCCCCCCACCCAGCGCATGGTGAGATCGGCGGTTTGAATCAATCTATATAATTATGTCAAAAAGTTTTCTCCAGAGAGCATAAAAATGTTTGCTTAAAATAAAAAAAGACTTGATGATGTTTGATTTAATCATCAATAGTTCAATCGTTATGCTGTAATTTATCACTGCAAGTTGAAAATAATAAAAATTCGCGCATATTGTACTCTTTATCCTTAGTAATGCAACAAGTCTAAGAGAAATGCAATTCTAAACTCTCGTAAATAAGGTAGACTGGGTTCTCGAGGTTTAGTAGGACAACCAGTCTAGGAGAAGAATAAGTTTGATTTTTAAACCATTGTAAATAAGGAAAACTGGGCCTTTGTTAAATAATAGTTTAACAGACTTATTCTTTAGAGAAGTGTATTTTGCTCTGACTTCCTCAGTTTGACCTTTGAAGTCCGATACAGTAACAAAGGAAAGGAAGTGATTTTGATTGGCTGAACTAGCGTGGGAGTGATAGAGAAAGGTTTTCAAGAAGTCGAGTCTAAACAGTCATACAATGTAGACGTGTTTCCCATTGAGGTGGGAGAGCAACCTCACTGGATAGTTAGAAATGTACACGTCGACGTGTTGACTAAAACTAGATAAGTTAAAATTCCCTTTGTTGAAGTTCTTTTATCTCCGAACCGAAACAATTAGCAATCACCGGCCAAGAGAAGAGAGAAGATAAAACATTGTATTAATTGGCGCATTGGCCAAGAGACCCCCAGCATAAGGGAGCTATACAACACTTATAGCTTTGTCAGGGCAATTACTCATGGCCACCTTTGAATTCAAACCACCATATACACAAGAGAAGACAGGGATCTTCAGCTGTGATGGTGCTACCAGTCCAGGAAAAGGAAAACTTAATTCACAAATTTGTCAGGTTATCATGCCTTAGATATACACCTGCTGCTTCAGCTGCAATATATTGTGGCGTCTCTACGGCCCTAATGGTTGAAAAGACACGTGGCGTGATGATAAACACTAGTGTTGATATATCAAAACAATGAGACAAAACGCTCAAATTAGTAATCAAGCCATATTGCCTATGAGGATTTATCAACCTTAGCTTATTTCAGCACCAGTCCAAATTCGATCGAGTACAAGGATTGTGTTACGCCACTCTACCAAGTAGAGGGGGGGGCTTGTTCATCTTGAAAAACAAGGTTAGGGTTAAAGCATTCAATAAGTTTAGCCTAGCTTGGCACGAGGTCATAATAATAGGTAACCAGTGAAGATCGAACCAACAAAGGTAAGACGAATCGTTGAACTAAGGCTGAATGTCAAAATCATTAGATTTATCTTGGTGTGAACTGATATTAACAAGGATGACTGGGGAGTATTGAGCTCAGTACATCTTGCAATACGCCAGAAGTGAACCTCTATACTTAGGGTGATATATGATATTTATGCTGTGTTAAGGGAATGGCTGATAGTGCACAGTCCCATCACTGCCTACGAGATTTCTTGACAAAAACCACAATGACTCAATGTAACTTACTTCGGTGACGATTGACGATAAGCCATCAAAATCCTTTAACGTCATTTAATTGCATACATATATCGATGGTAAAAATCTACTAAGACTCCTATGTTCTCATCATTTTTAGTTTCGTCTCATCTACTACAACTTCCCTTAATTATCTTTCTGTAAATGTTTGGTATCACATAAATACTACTGTCGCTTTTGCATCATAACTTGATTAAAAAACAATTATCTTTTGGCATTATGAAGACAAGGCTCCAGTATATTGACTTAGATAGTTTGAATGAGCATAGAACGTATTTACTGATATAAAGGAATATACAGCGTGATTGAAAAGTAACTTCCCATTTTAAATACTTATAATTTATTTTTTTAACTGTAGTTCTTACAAGAAATGGATATGAGAGAAAAGCGTATCGCATTAAATTTTAAATGTGGGCACCAGATTTTGCTACCAGCTTCTCGAGCCGCCTAAAAATCATGTCAACTGATTTCGCCAGGAGCTTTTATGGTATGAAAGATATAACTTATTGTATTCGTCTTTCAAGTTCTTCCAAATCTTCGTTTGGTATAGTAGACTTGCTCCGTTAACCAACCTCGAAGAAAAAAGTCAGAAGGTCATTCATACATAGAATAGGGATTTAATTTATATCGTGATTTTATGAGCTTGGCGTAGACGTAGCATAAGACCGAAATTATGGTCCACCCAGTGAGGATCGACTTCACTATTCAGTAGTAATTGGACTATTAAGACAAGCTTGCTAACCATTAAACTACGTTGAAGTGCTTATATTTCCTATCTTTGTAGCTCTTAATAAATGTTGTCTTTTCGTTATTTCTCCTAAACCCTGTTTCCTCCATCAATTTACTGAAGCTCATCAAATATGTTAGGCACCGTTTCCTCTGCCCTTCTTGCTGTCAATCTCTCCTGTAAGTATTAGATTTTTCAATTGCTCCTTCCTCCTTACGTACCTCATAATATCAACTATCTATTCCTGATGTTAAGTAAAAGTTTCGTATTTGCTTCCATTTTCTCTAAAACCTCGTCGTTACTTATATGTTCGGTCCATGGAATCGTCAGAATCCTTCTACAGAAGCACATTTGCTTCAAGTCTCTTCCTCACCTTCGAGGAGATTGTACTGCATTCACTGCTATATAGTAGGACATATATCACTTTAGAGTTCAGTACTATTTTCTGTTGTGGAGATAAACACACCTCTCCAGAATATTACTTGGATTCGTCAAAATTTCATATATGCTGATGCCTAGAATCGTCAGGAGAGAGATAGCCGGGAGAGATCCTTGAATCCTTACTAAAGAATTGAGTAAGACTATGTCGACTCTAAGCGACATTATATTTTATGATTGTGTTATCTTCATTCAGTGGAATGAAGACATAACAGTGGCGATGAGGATTCGAATTGACAGGAAAAAAAAAACTTCCTCTCGCTTAGCATAAATAGTTCGCGAAGAAAATTAAAAATTCATGAAATGAATTTTGTGGAGTTCGTTTATATTCACAGGACAATGTGGACGTGCGTATAACTTACTGCAATTAGGATTTTTTTTCTTCTTAGTTAAGAACTACTTGTACGAAAATAATACCTTATAAAAGAACTGAAAATAATTATTCAGCAGCTATTTCAAGAAATGCAGCGAGAGCGGATTGCATATCGAGACCAGTTGAAGGCAATCCTGGAAACGAGGCACAGGCAATGCGTCAATTTCATTTTCGCCAGATTCAGTCGCTAACTCAGTTGTTGAATAGAAGAAAATATTACATTCATATCGTACTTCAGAATGTACGAGGCCATTTTCAGAGAATAATGTCTAAGATGATTGGATGAAATGTCTTATGCTACGAAAATTGTGCCCTGCTGAACATGAAAATATCTGAATTTCATTTTGCCGAATACTCCAGAAAAGTGCCATATAACGAAACAGCGTCGATATTGTCCAATTTCTTTTGGTGAAAGAATTCGCTTTTATATACACGTTGTCAATACATGAAGAAGATAAAGATTCTGTCCCATATGTCTGTAAATTAAACCGTGAATTTGAGAGAATTAAACTTGAACATAATTCAAAGTTAACGCTACAGACTGTTGCAGAAGAGAGCCCCAAAATTGTCAATTTAAGGCAGGAGTAGTTCGAAAAAAGACAACAGTACCAAAAGGAAAAATTTAATTTTTCATGGGTAAATCACGTGTAACGTCACACTTGCGCGTAAAACTAAAA
>OZ038481.1:43128157-43170657 GCA_964036315.1 Acanthosepion esculentum | reverse complement strand
AATAATGACAGATTTTAACGACTGGAATTTGGATATTGTTTGTTTGGTGGGGAGACATTTTTATTTTTGTGAGATTTCAGGTTCTCTTTCGTGTTCTTTGTGATACGTCTTAATGTATATCTTATGTTCAGTATATTATTTTATGAACATTATTATTTTTATTATGACAATATATTGTTGCTTGTTTAAATGGTTCGTCTTTTTTATTTTGAATTTAATATTTTAATTTTTTTTTCCTCTCTTTCAATAGGTCTTTCTCTCTATCGATATTGTATTTTCTCTGTTTATAATTAAGGTACATATTTCTCTTTACTCTGTATCAATTTCATATTTTCATTGCTTATTCTTTGCTATTTATTCTTCACGTCATTTCTTTTATATTTTGTACCACTCATACATATTTTACTTATCTCTCTGTTGTTTTAAGGAATTCTAGCTATTTCAGTAATTTATATCTTCATTTCAGTTTTTTAAAAAAGAAATAAAAATTACAAGCATTTGTTAACCTCTCTCTTTAAAAAATGCAATTAAATTTTATTAAAGTTAGTCGATTTCCGTACATCTATATTAGAATCGTAATTGCCACCTTCATAATTTGATCCATTATATCCTCCTCTTCATTGTAACTTATCATCCCAATCGTTAATAACTTACTCCGATATAATTAAGAACTATTTCACAAATTCATATTTTTAATCCTGAAAAACAAACAAGAAATATACCGCCATGAGGAGAATGTTGTAAAAGATCAAACAAAAAAGATGCAGAGTTTGAATTTGTCCAAAAAACAAAAAAATAACGTATCCCTTGGACACATGTTATTCTCAGCCAATGAACAACGTGGATTTTTCTCTCATCTCTGCTGCCGGGCGGGAAGCTGACACCAATGATTTCAGTGATTCTTTCAGTTGGTTAGAAAAAAGAAAAAAGAAAACGCTGAGTGGAGATGTGTCAGGTGACACAAAGAAAAAGATTAAGTCGCCTTACAGAATTTTATGTTGGCAATGATCGGTGACGTGGATTAAGTTTCGAAATATTCATCCATCCAAACATCCGGCAAGTCATCCATTCGTTCATCCAACCATTCATTCATCCATTCGTTCGTACATTAACACATTCGTGTTGGCATGTATGCATACAAGGGCTGGAGGAAAATAAAAAAACGGATTAGATAAGGAAAGAGAGTACGAAGGGGATAAGAAACAATAATAAGAAAGAAGGAAAGATTAAAAAAAAGGAAAGATAATAAGAAAAAAGGAAGGAAATATAGTACTAAAAAGGAAAGGAAAATGGTACAAAATAAACTGCCAACGCAGGAAAGAAAGAAATTGCCAGAGAAGGAAAAAAATTGTCTAAGAAGGAAATAAGAAAAGAAAGAACGAACGAAAGAAGAAAAGATACTGCGGAAGACAAAATAAGGAAAAGAGAAAGATAGTACAAAAGAAATAACAAAAGAAACAAAAAAAAATAAAATATGAAGAAAGAGAAGAGAAAGAAAATAGAATGTGGAAAGTAAAAGAATGAAAGAATCAGGCGATAGAAAAAGAAAGAATGAGGAACTAGAAGAGAGGAAAAGAAAGAATGAGGAAAGAGGCGAGAGAAAGGAGAATGGGTAGTGCGAAAGTATAAAAGATTAATCAGAAGAGAAAAAAGACGAAAAGGAATGAAGAAAAAGAAAGAATGGATGAGAAGAGAGAAAGAATGAAGAACGAATGAATGACGAAAGAGAAGGAGAAAAAGAAATAACGAAAGAGAAAGAAAGAAATTAATTGCTTGAAATAACGGAAAGAAAGAACAAAACAAAATCAATAAGGAAAGAAAAACAGAAAACTGAAGAAAATAATTCTGGATCTGAAAGCAATGAACACAAAATGGAAAAATCATTTCATTTTCTTTTTCTTTCTTCATTCTTTTTAACGAATATAAAAAGAGATGGGTGCTAAATGCGGAATAAAATATTTTGATTATATATGTAAAACCATAAAAAACATATCAGTAAATTCTAAACCACTTTAACTTGGTTCAAACTATATTATATATTTAATAGATTATTGTTACTAACATTTTATTACTTATCTGACGATACAATTGATAGTTTGAAAGCAATGCTGACCGGCCACGCAAACCCAAAATGATCGAATTTATCCTTTCGAATAATGAAATAAACCACTTCTTTTTTTATGGGAATGCGTTAAAATTTATATTAATTTGAAATCAAGATGTCTTCTCATTATTCTCATTTAAGAAAAAAACAAAATCGCCGAAAGAAATAATTATTCTATCAATGTGTGGTTTGCGACACTTCGTCAAAGAAGTCAATCGAAAAATCTTCCGAGATAGATATATATATATATATATATATATATATATATATATATATATATATATATATATATATATATAGCCATTTGTAATTTCGGTCAGATGAGACTGGTATTAAAACTTACCCGTTGAAATAGATTATAATTTATAATCGTGTTTTTTCTTTGATGTATATTATATTGCTCTGTATACTATACATTGAGCTCTCTTTATGAATTTATCCTTTTAATATTTTATATTAAAAAGATCTACTTGGATTATCCTTTCCGCTGACTGATTTTATATATATATATATATATATATATATATATAAGAAAAATTCCATTAGGCTGAGTTAAAAGGAATTTCCGTTTAGAGAAACCAATTCTAATGATAAGTGTACCATCCTAACTAATAACTGTAAATGTAGATTAAACTAACGTACCTTAGTCGTTTGCATGGCAGTGGCAGCCTACACAGTGGATTCAAGAAAAATATTTTTCTCCTTCATGATAATAGAAGACTGCACACTCAAAAATCGCATCGGAAAGTGCGACACTGAAATCCGAAGGTCCATTGATATAGCAAAATGTGCCTTCCAAACACTAAGCAAAGTATTAATACACAGGACATTTTCGTTAGAAGCAAAGACAACAGTACTGAACTGTTATGTAATGTCAATCCTCTTATATGCAAGTGATTGTTGGACAATCTCATCACAGATGAAGAAGAAACTTGAAGTAACAGAAATATCATTCTACAAAAGGATACTGAGACTATCATGGACTGAACATATGAGCAACGAAGACGTTTTAGAAAAACTGGTGACAAAAAGGACAGATGGATTTTCTAGGGCACATAATGAGGAAACAGGGGTTGAAACATTTGACACTCACAGGACCTAGCGAGCTTTAATAAATGGATAGCGGAACAACTTTCCGGAGAGATAAAAAAAAAAGAAGACAAAAACGTTTACTAAAATAGTTTATGATTTGAAATGATACTTTGTAAATGTCTTTTACGAAAGTCTTAGAGAAAAGAATTCTCATCACTCTGTTAAATGGCGTGTCCCTTCCTGCAGGTATACGTACTAATCACGGCTCTCCACAAAATTCTACCTTTTGTTATTAGTACTTTCACGGTAATTGCTCCGATGAGCTGCTTTCGCTGGTTCCCAGGCTTCATGAATTCAAGCGTCCTACGAGGCTGGCGTCCCGCTCCCACCCTTTCACTGTTGAAACTGTTAAATGTAGACGTCTCTTCTACTCCAATAGCTTCATATCTCTCACCTCTCACCTGTGGAACTCCCTTCCTTATTCCCGTTTCCCTGACAACTATAATCTCCAACTATTCAAATGTAACGTCAATCGACATCTCCAGTTGCCTTGATCGATCCACTATCCTTCTCCACATCCTTTCCTCTTTCACACCTATCTGCTCTCGCTCCAAATCTTCTGTAACCCCTGGCCTTGATCTATCCACTATCCTTCTCTACATCCTTTCCTCTAACACTCCTATCTTCTCTCGCTCCAAATCTTCTGTAACCCCTTGTGTGCTAGTGGCTTCCAGCCTTGCTTGGGGTGAATAGCTTGAAAAACAAAAATTGAATAACTTTTAGCTCATTGCCATCCGTTTTTATTAAAGCCACTACGACACAAGGGTGTGAAAGAATTAAGAACAGAAATATTTATAATGAGCGGGAAGGGCAAATTGTAATCAGGACAGTAGATAGCGATTAACATTACATTTAAATTTTTGGAGATTAAAGTTAACCGGAAAGCATGGATTCGGAAGGGAGTCCCACAAACGGGGTAAAAAAGCTGTTAGCATAGAATTTACGGTTATATATAGCCACCTCAGCTGTAAATTGATGAGATATTAACGCCAGTCTAGTACTGTACTTAAATTCAAAAACTCTAGGTACCTTAGTGAAGAGCACATCGAAACAATTACCATGAAAATATTTATAGAAAAGACAGAGAGAGTGCAAACATACGGCGGTAAGAAAGTGACTTAGTCCAAGCCCCCATATCAGGAACAATAATATCGATTCTTTGGATTTTATGAAGTAACTCAAGGAACTTTATGAAGGAACTCAAGGTAAATAGCAGGGGCATCAGACCATATGCGGCAGCAATATTCTAAGCATGGACGAATGGTAGACGTATAAATATGTAAGATATATTATGGAGAGAAAAATTGTCATGTGCGACACAGTGAACCAAATCTCTTAGCAGCTGTCGTAGCAATATAGTATTTCAATTCATGTCAGCTGAAAACTGTATCCCGATAAGTCAACGGGTCACTTTCGTGGAAGTTTAGCATCAGCCATGCTGATAGAAGGCAGAAAGGGGGTCTCTGAGATGATTAATGGAGAGAAGTTTTGATTTGTAGGCGTTAAAATTAACAAGCAATCTTTTGCCCAAGTTACCGGACTTGAGGTCGTTTTGGTAATCAGCTGCCATTTTGAATTTGTCGGACGAATCAGCCTTATTATCGAAATAGGAGTAAATGATTGTGTCATCAACATAGATACCAAGTTGAGAGCTGATGCCATCGCGACGGTCATTAAATAAAAATTAAAAACAAAATAGGACCAAGGATGCAGCGTTGGGAGATACCCGGGTTAGTTCGAAAGTATCTAGACGTGTGGCATTCAGGATAACTTCCATTTCACGATTTGATAGAAAAGAATGGATTAATTCAAAAAAGTTTCCAGAGAACCGTGACTTTTTAGCTTGTAGAGAAGATCGGGATTCAAAATCCTGTGAAAAGCTTTCGAGACGTCCAAAGCCACAGCCCGGGCTTCACCGTTTTTATCTAGAGCATGATAGACTCTTTCCGTAATTATAGTCAGTGCATCAGCAATTAACCTGGAGAAACGAAAGCCATGTTACGTGTTTGAAAAAAGTTCTTGCAATGAGAGATGTTAAACTAATTCGGTTCGTCATCTCTATCAGTTTCCCAAAAAGAGAAATATTATACGCCGATAGTTGAAATGGTCGGATGGTTCACCCAAGTTCTTAAAACTGGAACAACAGCTGATGATTCCAGCAGGCAGGAAATCAGGAGGCAGCAAGACATTTATTATACAGTTTAGAGAGAACAGGAGCCACTTCGGGAGCACAATGACTTACAGGGATACCATCGGGAGCACATCCTTTGAGGAGATGTAGGTCAGAGATGATAGCAGGAACTATAGACAGGATTATGTGCATATCACTCAATAGATACTCAGTTATAAGTAGAAAGTTAGGTAGGGATATTCCAGAGGAGTCAAGATTAGAGTTTTAAAAGAATTTATGGATGAAATATCCAGCTTTATCAGTAGAAGACGTTAACACCTCAGATTTATTGAAGAGAGAACTCGCATTTATGTAATACGCTATGACAGAGCCGCCAGTAATCACGAGAGCCAGAGTTGTGAGATGCACAGCGGTGCATCATTCTCTCGGCAAACACGGACTTAGCTGCTTCGAGGACCCGTCTACATTTATTACGAGCAGCAAGGAATAGGCATCTGTTGTGGCGGGAGATGTCACGCTAGTATAGCCGAAAATAGTGGCCCCTGTGTGCTATAGCACCCGAGAATACTGGTGCAAACCATGGAGAGGATTGCGGTTTCACCTGGTATTTCCACGAAGGAATTAAAGCATCCATGCCGACTTTGGCCACAGAGTGATCCGAGTTACCAAGAGAGTAGTGTTGCGAAGCTCGGCAAGAGCGAGGAGAGGAGGTAAGAAATAAATTAAGAAAAGAAACCTGTTGCTCGGTTTTGCTAGAGAAACGAGTAGGGAAATCAACGATTTGATTAAGGGATTGGGCAATGGAAAAATTTAATGACTGTATACCGACAACATCAATACCTTTATAATATTTAAGCCACGTGACGTGGTACGCATTAAAGTCACTGAAGGCAAAATTGTTGGCAGATGGATGGAAAGAGAGTGTCATTTCTATACTATCAGAGATTATGTCTAATATACTGCAGTCCTGGAAAGATGGGGAGCGATAAAGGAAAAAGAGATAGCTAACAGAGTTTATTAATGAAATACGGAAGTACATGAAAGAGTTGACTGAGGCCTGGAGTGACAATTCCCTTACCATCGGAAGATTATCCTGGATGTAAACACCAAGGGCATGCATGTGAATGCTGGAATCTTTTAGGCAAAGGAGAAGATAGCCTTGAACCAAGAATTCATTGGTATCAATGAAATAATTTAAATTGGTTTCACAAAGAGCAAAGATATCTGGTGACCGTTCCAAAAGAAAGGATTCTACGCTTCAGAAGTTGGAACGGATACCACGAATAGTGGATAAAGAAATGTTTTTGTTTACTGGTTTACTTGTATTTCTTTTCGTCGTGTTCTTCATGAGATTTGTGTTGGCAAGAAAGAGAACAGGGCACCATAATTATCACTATCTGTCGCCCATGGCGAAAAGAAATACAAGTAAACCAGTAAACAAAAACATTTCTTTATCTACTATTCGTGGTATCCGTTCCAACTTCTGAAGCGTAGAATCCTTTCTCTTGGAACGGTCACCAGATATCTTTGCTCTTTGTGAGAACAATTTAAATTCTTTCATTGCTACCAATGAAGTCTTGGTTCAAGGCTATCTTCCCCTTTGCCTGAAAGATTCCAGCATTCACATACACGACCTTGGTGTTTACATCCAGGATAATCTTCCGATGGCAAGGGAATTGTCACTCCAGGCCTCAGTCAACTCTTTCATGTGCTTCTGTATTTCATTAATAAACTCTGTTAGCTATCTCTTTTTCCTTTATCGCTCCCCATCCCCAAACTAGACATAGCGTGGCTGAGAACAGAGCATAATCTGGCTTCAAGGTTGGCCACCGGAAATTCGTGAAGGGACAACTACCCATGCGCTGCAAGGCACTACAGATACTCCTATATTATGCGAGTGTCGATCAGAGCAGCTTCTCTAAGTGCTACCAATGAGTTCGGGCTCCTAATAACCAGTGAAGTTTTTGTATATACTTTCATGGTAATTGTTCGGATGAGCTCTTTGCAAAGGTACCTATACTTTATTAATTTAAGCGCAGTACTAGACTGACGATGAGTTCTCAGCAATTTACAGTCGAGTGGGCTAGATGTAAGCGTAAGTTCTAAAAGTTTCTTTTCGCGCACTTCCCACTTGTGGAACTCTCTTCCGGCCCCATGCATTCCAGTCAACTTTAATCTTCAAAAATCTAAACGAAATATCAGTCGCTATCTACTATTCTCATTACTCTTCATTTGTTCCCGCGCTATAATAATGCTTCTGGTTTCTAATTCTCCCACGCCCAGTAGCCCCTTATGCCTCAGTACTTCACTGTCTTGCTTGCGTTAAATACGATCAAATATAGTTTTAATGTATGTGATATTTATTGGTAAAATTACTCAATATCAGAGATAGTAAATAAGAAAATGGATATTAAAGTCAACACCAAGCGGAGACAGTCAGTTTCATGCTTGAACGCAGTCTTTAGGCTTGGAGTTTGCGTCCATGCAGGAAACAGATTGTCGCAGCTTGGTGTTGACCCCTTCAAATAAGGATATTATTTTGTGACAAATATTTATATACAAGAGCAAAAATGTCATTGGTTTAAAAAATCTTTTAGTATAGGGGTGCTGATGAATTTTCATCAGGTTAGCGGAAGAGTCAAGCAGGTTCATGGAGGTGAGATGATACAGTTCAATGCCTAATAAAAGAAAGCATCTTGTTTTTGTTTGTTTTTTTATCTATGAACATATATGTAAATTTGTTTTAAAATTATTTTGGATTGGAATTGATATATGGGTTCTATATTTTGAATAACATGAGGTTATGGATTTAACCGTTTTATTTTTTGTTGTTGTTGTTGTTGTACCTTGACTTGGGAAAGTAATGATTCTTTCAGGAAAGGAGACCTTGGGAAGAATCTGGGGTATAGTTTTTATTTTGGTAAAATTTGATAGCGACACTTTCGAGAATTTTAGTTCTAAGTAAGATACTTTCTTTTTTACTAAGTGCAACATTCGCTAGGTCAGTTTATATATATATATATATATATATATATATATATATAATAAGTTTAAGCAGTGTGCATTGGACTATAAATACAATTGTTTGATCCAAATATTATGCGTATTTACTCCGAACAACTGACAAAACATAGTTTATGCCCTGTTTATAGTTTTGCTGAGGAAAACAACTATCATCTTCAGCTATTTTAATTAATTCTATATTAAATGCAAACAAATCGTTATTGCTTCTTGTTTCATTGACTTTAATTCTATTGTATTTTGAGTCGATTTATTCTAATCTACCACCTACGTGTAAACATCTGAAATTGTTTCTTCAATTAGCGATTTAATTAATTGATCTTTACTAAATACAGCTAATAAAAATGAAGTCTTAATTTAATTAATTAGATTTCAGGTACTAATTTCGTTATTTTTTCTGTTCATTATAATTTACTGAATTCGAAATCGAATAACAGTGTTGAAAAAACGATAAAAATTGCCGTTGAGACGGTTTAGAAATCTTAATTGCACATTCTGAAATCGCAAATGTATTGCCCTTATCTTTCATAGTTTGCGCAAAAGCACAGTTACGACACAAGGACCTGTTGTACTCTTCGGGAAACTAGAACGATTTGGAAAGGGCGTTAGAATAATTTCTGTCTGAATTTCTGTGATGCGAAGTTTTCATTTTTTTTTATATTTACTATTTATATTCACATTATTGTCCACATTTTTGTTGATGCTATCACAACGTTTCGGCAGTTGTGTTCTCCAGCCTTCATCAGGTGTATATCAATCGGGGTAACCTACAGGAAATTAAGAACCGAACCCTTTATTTAATCTACAGGCGTAGACTGTTCTTTACCCATTGCTCAGGTCTAAGTATATCGTCTAGTACTAATTTTTAGTACTGCTCAATTATTGCTCGTCCACTTCGAATGAGTCCAAGTAAATACTAACAGTTTAGTATTGAACTCACAATAGCCTGATGGATTAAAGCATTGGTTCGTGATTTTGGTGACGTAGTAATTGTGTGTTCAATCCTTGGTCTGGGTAGTGTCTACTTGCACTCAGTAGAAATGGACGAGTAATAAATGAACAGAAATAAAACTATACGATATCTCTAGATATGGGCAGCGGAACGAAAACAGTCTACCCCCGTAGATTAAATAAAGTGTTAAGTTCAGAATTTCCTGTCGTTTAACCAAATGGGAATAAGATATAGGTAACATTTATGTACTACGAACTATTATCCTCATCTCTCTTGTTATTATCAGAGCACTTTTGCCGTTGTGCACGAGGAGAGCACTAACAGAGTAGTAATAAATAATAAGTGAAAACACTTCATGGCCAGTCGAACGAGAATAGGCAAACTCTGTAGATTAAATCAAGGGTTCAGTTCGAGATTCCCTGGAGATTACACAGCACGACAATCACCTGATCAATGTCGTGGAGCAGGATATCGAAAGTTCTGTAATGAACTTAATATCGTCATCTTAAATTGCGTAAACGGGCAACTGCAGACATGTTCTAGAAAGCAACTCGAAACCAGGTCACTACTCGAGGTGAACTTCAGAAGAATCTGCAGGCAGCTGGGGCAGAACTGAGCAAACATGCAATGAGTCGGACCCTCTACCACGCAGGAGTGCAGTATCAGACTCCTATAAAGAAGGCCAGTGTCGCCATTTCATTCAATCTTTCTTCCCATAATCATCTCAAAGACTTTTTCTTCGTTCTGGATCCTTATTATATTATTATACTACCTTAAAATCCGCCCTATCGGGCGGCATTTAAGCTAGCTCCTGTGAGGCCTCTCAATTGGGCCTTCGTCGCAATAGATAGAAAGCAGTAGATGCGACAGACGACAATAAACTACAGAAGAACTCAAAATTGATCGCTGAATTTAAGTATTGCATTAATATTTAAATTTACTTTATAAAAGTTCGACGATAATTTTTCTGTCGCCACTTAATTTAAAAAACTATTTTATGTACGTAGGTCCTTCCGTACAAACAATTATTTTTATTTCATTGTTAACTTTCGCTAGATTTCGCAATTAATTTCGATTGTTCCCAAATTTATTTCCAAGTTATAAAAATTGTTTATCGTATAAAAAAATTGGTCGCAAAAAAAAAACACATAAAAAATTCACTGAAAACAATCGCAGTAATGAAATCTTGGGAATCCAAAATTTCAGGATTGTGGATCCAGATCCGCCCGGAATTTTCTTTAATTTGCTCACAGAGACGGCCTGATTCCAAAATGGTGTAATATATTGGGCTACAGTTTTTAAGAGTAAAATTGAAAAAGTGTAACACACTGACATTCGCATTTATTATGTAGAAGAAGATGAAATATTTAAAAGTTAGAGAGTTGTGTCCCATTAATTGAAGTGTGACACACTGACATTCGCATTTATTATATAGAGTATATTATGTTCAAACAAGACAAAAATTGAACACTGGTGGAAACCGTTCAAGCTGTATCTATAGGAAGAATGCTTTTTGAATAACCCTCAAAATACAATCCCAACAGGTAAACATCGTATTGGAGTTTTTCATTCAATCGTACAGGTATGCTACATATCATTCGATGAACAATGGACAGTACTATGCATTGCAAAATAAGGGAAACTAAAATGGTTTAATCTGGAAACATCTTAAACTACATTAGGATTAGATGTTGCAACATGGTAATTAACATAAAACCGTTCAAAAATACACAAACAGGTTGTTTATTTTTCTCTTTTTAAACAGAAAAGTAATAATAAAAGATTGTAAACAAACAAAAAGTCATTCCAGAATTAAGCACTAATACAAAATAAATATAATTAAAAAAAACTTACCAACAGTTTCTCTATAAATCAATTTTCTTTTGACTTTTGCCTTCTTTTAAAACATTCTACAATCTTTTTTCGAACTTCATCCGATAAAACTTTTGTTTGTTGTTGCAAAATATCTTCACAACAATTTTTGCTTCTTTTTCAGAGTGTTGTTCACAAATAAAAACATATTTTGGAGAATAAGATTACAAAAAATATTTCAGCAGACCCTCTTGTAGTGGATTCGTTATGTTTTGCAATAAATTTATCTACGTCGTCAAGTATAGTAAAAGAGGTACAAACGAACTCTACAATTTAGTGAGATGGTACCGTAAGACCTCCTAGAGAAAGTCAAATACTGCCTTTCTCTAGCATCATCACTATCATTGCCTACTATGACAAGGGAATACATTTCACATTAAAAAAGTTTATTTTTTGCATTTTCACTAATAAAGTAAAAATGGTAATGGAAATTTCTCCAGAAGTAACTTATAGGCTTGTTGAGGCGTATAGCACAGTAGTAAGGTATAACGTATTAGTTCTGCAGAAAATGAAGGACGACCACTTGGTTGGTAATGTTGTCTTTTTTGTAATTCCTTTAGAATTGAGTATGGCTGTTCTTCCACCACGCTTTGTATGTAGTTTGGAACATTTTCTAACAATTTTCTTCTTGTGAGTATAGCATTGTGTCCACGTATAAGCAATTGCACTGGAGCTGAGTGTGAAGGTTTTGGTCAATGCGAATACATTCTTTTCTAGATGGAAAATGTGTTTCAGAGTCAAAGACTGTTCTATAAATTAGAATATAATCTTCCATTTTTTTTAATTCAAAACTGTTAGGACAAAACTTTGCTTCTCCTAATTGAGTAAAATCCTTTATCGTATCATCTGAAATAAAATCATGCAATTCGTCAGGTTGGACCAGTCGTTGTTTTGGAAGCTTTCTGGATCCGTTTATATTCGGCAAAAGAGACGATATTCTTATTTTTATTTGGAATTTATTTGGAATGTATTGTAGATATTGGATGTAAATCCCAATTCACTTTGTTTCGTTTTGCTTTCAAAATAAATTTCTCTCCAAAATATTTCATTCAGTGAATTGAATTATTCGTAGGAAACCAGTCAATACGATTAAAGAATTTTTCTCCATTTTTCTATGAGGTCGGATTTTCCAAAAGGAAAAAAAATATGTCGATACTTTTTCACTGTTAGTAACATGTCCACTAGAACAGACAAATCCAACACATATGTCAACTATTTTTGTTAAACAAAATATCACAACAAACTTTATAATTTAATCTTTAAATGCAATGGACAATGAGGTATTAAAATAAACTAATAACGTTCATTTGTAAAACGGGCCGTATACGCAACTGGAAAATATAAAAGCTAGGTAGCTCACAGCCGTTTATAATTCGTGGAATAGTAAAACAAAAGTGGGTGTAAATATTCATTTTAGTGTTGAAAACATGTATGGGAATTGAAATAACATCTGATGAATTCTACGTAATTGTACGTTGTTAATTTAAATTCTAAGTATGCAATTTTTAAACTTACTTCTCTTTTAGATTAGAAATTTTCTAAGCGGCCATTTATATTTTTTTTTACATTTCATCTGAGTGTTAGAATTCACTTTTTTATATAACCTGTGGGGACTTATAATACTAGTTGATGATGCACAAAACAACTTATTTGGAAATTTGAAAGATTGAAAAAACTTGTCCATATTATATAACAAAAGACGTTTGAGAGAATATTGCCGCCGAAATACACCTCATGCACACACACACACACACACACACACATATATATATATATATATATATATATATATATATGCTCGTAATTTAGTGTAGTTCTATGATATTTTAATTGCAGTCAGAGTGATGATATATATATATGGGAAAAATGAAATATAAGTTTGAACATGTCAGAAAGACTTTAGCAAAGTTAATGACGAAGTGAGAAAAAAATTAGTTTGACGCGTCTCGACCTTTAGGACTTCATTGGACTAAAGTGATGTTTACGTTGATGTAACTAGACGTGTGCAATTAGGAGAGGGGAGCTGACATATTAAACTTTTTCAATTATATATATATATATATATATATATATATATATATATATATATATATATAATATGTTTGGTTATGTAGTAGAGCCAAATTCATTTATTTTCTTCTTTTTGTTTATATTTGATCGATTGTATTATTAAGTATTTCACATTATGATAATGGAAGATCTACCAAAGAAAGGCGAAATTTTCTAAAAACTTGGAGGGAAAACTACTGTGGACTTTTTGTACACCTTTCTACATCGGCTGAGTAAATTATTTTAATTTAAAAATTTTTAAAATTGAAATTATGGTAACCATAATGTGCTTGACAATATATATATATATATATATATATAGTGTGTGTGTGTGTACTATCGTCCAAAAGTTTGCCATCACCTTCTGGATTTCGAAGAATCGCCCAAAAATTAAAGGTTGCGTGCATTTTTCTAAACTAGTTTACTCGGGTTAGAGAAACTTTCCCTTCCTAATGGGTTTTAGCAATAATAATAATAATGAAATTAGCTAATTACTGTATAATAGTTCTTAAGATTTCAGCTCTTTTAGCCTAAGCTTTGTTGTTGATTAATCTTGGGTCTGATGGATATAAAATTTTAGGTAACCCTCTCTCTAAAAGATTGAAACCATGCTCTAATTGATAAAATATTTTCAGATTCCTGAGTAGTAGTTAACTAAACCAAAGAATATATGAAACTTACTCATTATAAAACACAGAGGACGGCCCAAAAGCCTTTATTATATATATTAGCCGGTAGTGTATGTAATATATATATATATATATATATATATATATATATAAAAGTGAACATAGATTCAGAAAGCTTCCAAAACAACGACTGGTCCAACCTGACGAATTGCATGATTTTATTTCAGATGATACGATGAAGGATTTTACTCAGTTGGGAGAAGCAAAGTTTTGTCCTAACAGTTTTGAATTTTAAAAAATGGAAGATTATATTCTAATTTATAGAACAGTCTTTGACTCTGAAACACATTTTCCATCTAGAAAAGAATGTATTCGCATTGACCAAAACCTTCACACCCAGCTCCAGTGCAATTGTTTATACGTGGACACAATGCTATACTCACAAGATGAAAATTGTTAGAAATTGTTTGATCTAGTTGCCTGACGATTGCACTAGCATGAAACAGACTGTCACCTCTAAGTGTTGACTTCTATGTTCACTTTTATATTTACACACGCTCTATCTCTGATATTGAGCACTTTATCCCATAAATATAGCACACTTTAAGACTATATTTCTTCACATATATATATATATATATATATATATATATATATATATATAATTTGTGTGTAGTGTTACACAAGAGTTTTTGCAGCTGAACATTGGGAATAATTGGTGAAAGAGCAGGCATGAAACTACTTCGAAGGAAAATGAAAACCTGATGTTATACGTGATACCCATAGCCTTTCAAGTAGAATATGATTCAACACACTGTTTAAAATAGAAATTCGCGCGCATGTGACTGATCAAAATATCTGCTGTGATCCATCGGCATTTTTCCATTGGGGCATCTCAGAAATCAGGGACTAATCCTGATCCTCTGCTTTTTCGTGCAGCAGGAGAGGTGTTGTCTGGAAAATGATCACTGGAATAGGCAATAAAAGGAATGAAGAAGTCATCCTTATCGGTCTCATAAATACACTCGGACATTTGTCACCACATTCATTCACTGTGTATAGTGTAGGCAATATGACATCAATTTGCATTTGGAGACTACCTCAGATCTTCTATCCTTTTAATTACCTAACCTCTGTCTGGCCAGGTATTGAACTCAGAACTCCTTGTAGACACAAGGCCCAGTGGGTAAAAGTGTTCCTTGAAGTAATACAGTGATTGATCAAAAAAATTGTCAGTTCAATACCTGGCCACCGCAGAGGTGAACAAAAACTTGGAGAGATGAATTACTAAAGGGAATTAACTGAAAATGCGATATCCAGAAAAAGCACTGCACGTGGGACTAGAACAAATTCCTCCGGTGGACACAAAATAATGTCCGGTTCGAAATTTGTACGTATATTACCCGGAGAAGGCCGAAGTGTATAACGACCGAAACGTCGTTAATATAACAATAAAGACGAAGACAACAGTCCGAACGATGTAAATAGCGTAATTATTTATATAGTTATGTATTTTGGCTTGAGATAGTAGTAATTCTTTCAAGAATAGAGATATCTGAAAAAATCCGGGATGCAGATTTATATTTTGTTAAGATTCGATAGCGCCACTCTCGAGAATTTTCCATCTAAGTTACTTTCTCTTTTAATAAGTATGGCATTCTATAGATCAAAGTTGTGGCTGAATTTATTTCTATGTGTAACTAATACATTTGGTAAATTGTTGTGTATAAGAGTCGTAGATACGTTTTTAAATTTTCACCAAGTTTCCCCAATATATTGTGAAGAGAATTTGTGAGAGTTTATTTTATATATTCCTGCTTAAGAATTATTATTCTAATGGATATTTCAGGTTCTGATCATAATCATGATAGTTTTATATGTGTTTGTAATTATTTTGATATTTTTAAGAGTGGATAAATTGTTTTGGTTAGGGATTTCATAAGGAAATATATGTCAGTTTTTTATCTAGTTTACTGTCATCATTATTGATAATATTAACAACATTTTTACTTTTGTTTATAAATACTAGTTGCAAAATAAAATGCTCACATTTGCCTTGAAAAAGTCCGTCACAGGACGAAACACGTCTGCGAAGATAAGTTTTCCGTTTGTCTTTATTATTTTTATCAACGGGGAGGGCTCAATAAATCAGTGCATCGAAATTGCTTACCGTAAATTTGAAATGACGTTTGCTTTTGGACTCTTTTCATCAACTTGTAATCTTAGTCTTTTGAAATTCTCAATGAATGAAAATCAGATCTCCGAACATGCTTTCACGCCTGACGCCTTTAATTTTATAGGACCACTTTTAAAATAGTCAATAATCCGGGATATAAATATCTCCGTTGATATTGTCTTCTCAAATAGCCAGTAGCAATTGACAATTTGCTTGAGATCTTCATTTCACAACAAAATTAAAATTCGTTCAGTTTAAGCATTCATCGGAAAATGCACATGGAGCATTTAATACGAGCGAACAAACATTGACTTAAAACGCACTGACTATTATTCACCATTAATTATTCGCTATCTGATGATGCCCAATAAAGAAAACAGTTCATTTGTAAAAGAAAACAATTGCGTTTTTATCGTGTGTTTCGGCGTAAATAAAATGCGTCAAATAATCGCTTAGCGTGTATAACACTTACCAATACGCGTCCATAACTCTTTCTCTGCTTAAATGGAAGGATCTGTATGTTTTACGTGTGTCAGGAGTGAGAATATTGAACATATTATATGTAGTTCTGAATAACATTTTATTTTTTAAAAAATAACGGTCACTTCCAAACAAAAGTCCACTATTTTTAATTCTGCAACGTCTAATTTGTATCTTTACGTCTAACAAAGGCCTCAATTCACTTTAGAAAAATACATCCTCGGTACCCAAAGGGATCATCTCGGAAGCATCCAAAACATTTTATGCTTCAATTAAAGATTATATGAATACATGGAACACGTTATCAATATTAATTGACGACTATGTAAATTAATTATCAAGCAAGTAATTACTATCATACTAGTGTAACCGTGCCATTAAAAATGACGACAATTGTTAGAAAGTTTTATATATGGACATTTATGAATCGAAATTACGGTCAGATATATTATGGTTACCATAGTTTCGATTTTTAAAAAATTAAAAAGAAAAACAATTTACTAAGACGATGTAAAACGGTGTACAAAAAGTACTTCAACTCGGAGGAACAACAACAACATGGGCGTAGATGAAAGAACGAGAGTTTTATTGTAAAAGAGAATAGACTACTGAAAAACAGGGAATCGGTTAGGAGGCTAGTAATTCCCGAAACAAATCCGACAGGTATATCCTGTGCACACACACACATATATATATATATATATATATATATATATATATATATATATAATCTACTGATATAGTTAGTCCACAAGAGCCAATGGGGAGAGTGAGGCATTCCATTACATTTTTTTTTTTATCTATAATATTGAATGAGTTAAAATTCTTCAACTTTTAATTAAAAAAAATCAAATTGCCGCAAAACAATGTTGATTTATTTAAGATGGAATGGTCCATTCTGACAGGATTCTAATTTGAATTTACATACATCTTATTTATTCTCAATTCATCTAGTTGAATTGTTCACCTATATTGCATATGATCCATTATTTGCATAATTAGGTTACAATAAAATTTGTATTTTAGATTAATCCTACCTTATGAAAATTGAGATGTAGTAGAGTTGGTGGCACTGTATCATAGGTTGAAGGGCATTAGACCCTTGAACCGGCTCTGTCCTTACCAGTTAAACCACAGGAAGATATCATGATAAAACGAGGTTCACTTCAGATATGTATACGTCTCCCGAAGGTTCTATCTGCTATCTTTATTTTCGTGTAAACTTCAAAATGTCCCATTGAGAGACGTGCAGTTCTTACAGAGTTTTGTTTCCGAACGACAAGGCGCCACAGCTGCCTGCATGTATACACCTACAACCGCGTGACCCCGCACATAGACATGTGTTTCTGTTGAAATGTGTAAATATTTTATACGCAACTCTGGGGCAAAACATATGGTTTGTTAATATTAACGCCTCCACAACTAAATTTCTCTCCATGAATCATCTGAGAGCTGATAGAATGCATGGAGGGTGCATTCTGTCATCTGAGAGCTGATAGAATGCATGGAGGGTGAATTCTGTCATCTGAGAGCTGATAGAATGCATGGAGGATGCATTCTGTCATCTGAGAGCTGATAGAATGCATGGAGGGTGCATTCTATCATCTGAGAGCTGATAGAATGCATGGAGAATGCATTCTGTCATCTGAGAGCTGATAGAATGCATGGAGGGTGCATTCTATCATCTGAGAGCTGATAGAATGCATGGAGGGTGCATTCTATCATCTGAGAGCTGATAGAATGCATGGAGGGTGCATTCTATCATCTGAGAGCTGATAGAATGCATGGAGGGTGCATTCTATCATCTGAGAGCTGATAGAATGCATGGAGGGTGCATTCTGTCATCTGAGAGATGATAGAATGCATGGAGGATGCATTCTGTCATCTGAGAGCTGATAGAATGCATGGAGGGTGTATTCTATCATCTGAGAGCTGATAGAATGCATGGAGGATGCATTCTGTCATCTGAGAGCTGATAGAATGCATGGAGGATGCATTCTGTCATCTGAGAGCTGATAGAATGCATGGAGGGTGCATTCTATCATCTGAGAGCTGATAGAATGCATGGAGAATGCATTCTGTCATCTGAGTGCTGATAGAATGCATGGAGGGTGCATTCTGTCATCTGAGAGCTGATAGAATGCATTCTGTCATCTGAGAGCTGATAGAATGCATGGAGGGTGCATTCTGTCATCTGAGAGCTGATAGAATGCATGGAGGATGCATTCTGTCATCTGAGAGCTGATAGAATGCATGGAGGGTGCATTCTATCATCTGAGAGCTGATAGAATGCATGGAGGGTGCATTCTATCATCTGAGAGCTGATAGAATGCATGGAGGATGCATTCTGTCATCTGAGATCTGATAGAATGCATGGAGGGTGCATTCTGTCATCTGAGAGCTGATAGAATTCCTGGAGGATGCATTCTATCAGTTTGTCTGACGTTAACCTCCAGGAAAGTGACTCGTTGCGCTTTAACGTTCTTAGCTGATTGGAACTGGAAAGAGAATATTGAATCTACTGCTAGGCCAGCTGCTAAGAAAGTCATTTCACTGTGTTGGTTCTGTCTTAGATATCTATAAGTATACTATTCGTCCATGCTTAGAAAATTGCTGCCACATATGTTCCTGTGTCCTGCTGTTTACCTTGAGCTCCTTGATAAAATCAAAAAAAAAAAAAGATCACCAATATTATTGCTTCTGATCTGGCTATTCAGCTTCAGTCATTTACCTACCGTCATAAGTTTGCCTCCCTATGTCTTTCTCTATGAATACTTTCATATGGTAATTGTTCGGACGATGGTACTTTAAACGCAATACTAGATTGGCGTCGAGATCTCATCAGTGATCTTGAGACGGCTAGATGTAACTGTAACTTCTATGCTAACTGTTTCTTATCCCGCACTTCTCGCTTGTGGAACTCTCTTCCGGCTCCAAGCGTTCCAGCCAATGTAAATCTGCAAAAATTTAAATGCAATGCCAATCGCTATCTACTGTCCTCCTGATTCCTCTTTCCACTTTCCACCCATTATTGTTTCTGTTCTTCCACACACTGTAAACCCTCTGTATTTTAGTGGCTTGACTGTCTTGCATGGGGTGATACCGACTAAAACATGTCTATAAAAAAAGAACACATTCCAGTTAATATTACTGGAATGTAACAAATACATGTGCAATAGCCGGGAAGACTGGGAAGTTTATCTCGAATAGTATACAGTCCAGGAAAAAAAAAATTTCAAGTTGAAAATCGTGGAGAAGAATCTATAGTACTGATGGAAGATAGAAAGCCGTCTCTCGGATGATTAATTAGGATATATTATTGGTCCTGATCTGGAGGGTCGGCTTCAGTCTCTCAAACACCGCCGTAAGTATGCTTCTCGGTACTTTTCTTTAAATACTTTCTTGGTAATTGTTCGGATGAACTTGTCGCTATGGTACCAAGACTGTACGAATTTCAGCGCAATTCTAGACTGGCGTCGAGATCTCATCAATTTACAGTCTAGCCGGCTAGATGTAACCGTAACTTGTATTCTAACAGTTTCTTTTCTCGTTTGTGGAATTCCCATTTGGTCCCATGCTGTCCAGCCAACTTTAATCTGCAAAAAAATTAAATACGATGCCAGTTACTATCTACTGTTCATCTAATTACTCACTTCTGCTCATTATTATTGTTTCTGCTCCTAATTTTGTAAACCCTTTGTGTTTTAAGGACTTTGCTTCATTCCATGGGGTGATACCGATTAATAAAATTATTAAACAAACCAGTCTCCCAGATCATTTGTTAGCGTAACGAATTTGATGCACCCTACACTATTTACATTATTCGGGCTATTGTCGTCATCTTTGTCGCCATATTTTTACAACGTTTCGGCCGTTGTACGCTCCGGCCTTCTTCAGGTGGTTGGAATGTCGAACCTAACCCTTTATTTCGCTAACTGGGGCAGACTGTTCTAGTTCCACGTCCCATGTTTAATGGATGTCAGTTATCAGTTATGGCCTGTTAATTCTCCTCTCCAAGTTCTCCACTGACTTAACCGGGTATTGAACTCACACTCTTTGGGTCCTGTCACTGGATCTAACTAACGCCTTTATCCACTGTGTCCAGCCACCTAAAGAAGGCCGGAGCGTACAACGGCCGAAACGTTGTAACAAATATGGCGACAAAGATCAGGACAATAGTCCGAATAATTTAAATAGTGTACATAATACCTCGTCTCAGAAATATAGACAGAAAACTATTGTATTATACGAAACAAAAGAAAGCTTCTAAAACAATTAATTAAGACGCCAACAGTTACACAATGGTTGATATGATCGTCTCGCTCGCTTAGCAATTACATAAGGTATTCTCGCGGATTTTTTTTTTTTTTACAGATAGGAGTTAATAATAACTTACATACGATATTATCAGAAAATATTTTAGATGGTTGGTGATGTCAGAATAAATTAAATGTTCTCAAGAGGACTTTATATATGCTCAATGAAAACATGTTACATGAGATATTCTCACTGAATGTTTATAAATCGTGTGCTATGGTAACGATAATATTAGCTGTATACATATAAAGTTAATATTCGGGTGAGATTAAATTTATAAAATCTTTCTTTTAGGAAATCATTTTCAGGAAAATATGTTTCTCAATTCTAATATCTGTCATTTGCTCTTTCCAGTATTGATGGTGGTTTCAATGCATGTCTTTTCTTTGAGAAAGAGTGTGGAGCGTAAACATATTGATTATGCCATTATTTTGTCTGGTTCTATCCATTTTAGTTGTTGCATGTTTTGAAATTCTTCAAGTGATGCGGTTTCTGTTATTTGCTACAGTTCTTTGTGATTCTGTAGTGCCAGTCCACGATGTTCGAAGAAATATGATCCTCTATTGTCTTCATTCGTTGGAAATAATTTTAAATCATTGATCTGAGAAAGTGGTTTTATATAGCTTACAGTTTAGATATGTCTGGACGAGATTGGCGCCGTACAGACAGTCATATGACTATCTCGACCTGACGGGACTATTTAATAACATGACTTAAGTTTTAGCTTAATGTTTTAGCTATATAGCAACTTACGTTGTTCGACGAACAATGATAGATCTTATGAGCTGTATTTTATATAGAACTCTTCTAAAATTTATGCTAGAAATTTCACTCACGTCGATTGGTCAATAACAATTCTATTACGAAAATATTGACTTGCATAATAAAATTTGACATGTCGTATATGGCAATGAATACTAGAACATTTCTTTTCCAATGAAGCAAAGTGACAGATATTGTCCTATCTACGAATATTGAGAATATAGTAACCAGAATAGTTAAGAAAGGGGTAAGATTGTATTAATATGGACTGAAAATAAAGTCTTGCTAAAAATCAGAAAGATGGTTAGGAAGTTTTGGAGAATATTATGTTCACAAGTCATATTGAAGGCAAAAGAAAATGAGGTAAGCAACGAGGATCAAATGGATTGAGAAACGAATAACCCAAAGTTAAAGAGAGGTCATATAGACTGGAAGCTATGGACAGCTATGATCGATCACGTCCTGACAGGATATGGTATATATATATATATATATATATATGACAGAGAGAGAGGAGGAGGAGGTTCTTTTCGTTTTCGATTAGACAGGGTGCGATGGTTAAATTGTCATCTAAATTACGCAAAAGTGAAAATAACACCGGCATCGCATTTTAACAGATATATTTATCAAAATCACACAAAAATACCTTGGAATACTAAAAAGAAAATTTATTCAATAAAATCGCCATTGGCTTTAAAACGACCTCCAGAAGACTTCGGAATCTCCTCCAAATCTTCTGGGCGTTCTCCCTGGTTAAGTCGGTGAATGCTGCCATAATCCTTGCTTTCAGTGCATCTTTGGCGTTACAACGAGTTTTGTTGGTCTCTCGCTCAACTGCGCCCCACACATAATAATCAAAGGAGTTGTAGTCTGGGGAGCCATATGTAAGGGGTGATGTGGTCGCAGAAATTGTCCAACAGCCATGACTGGGTTCTCCTGCTTGTATGGAATGGTGCAGAGATCTCTTGGCAGAAATGGGATTGACACCGAAAAACTCTGAAATGTTCGTATTGTATCTTCCGGTGCGAATGCCAAGCAGTACATCAGGTGTTTCCAAATTTATGGCGGATGAATTGCGTCATGGTGCTCTTTTTCTCACAGATAGTGCCCAACTGGCTATACCATAAATCAAAATCAAACAACGCGCATGCGCGAAATTATAAATATAAAATGGCGAAAATTTACTCAACGCACTCTCTGTGTGTCTCTTTCTTTCTCTCTGTCTCTCTCCCTCCCATATATATATATATATATATATATATATATATATATATATATTCTAGTTAATAGATATTGACATCTTCGAACTCAATCTTTTAATTACTTATTTTCTTTATTTGATTACCTCTCTTTCGATCATGTTTCTTCATCTTTATGTCTTTCCTTCTTCCGTCCTTTTTCTTTGGGTTTTTTTTTCTACATTTGCTCTTTTTTGTTCATTCATCCCGTATTTCATACGTTCTCTTTCTCTTTTACCTCCTCTTTTTCATTATCTTTTCCCCTTCATTTTCTCTCTTCCTCTCTCTCTCTCATTTCTTTTTTGCTATCCGACATTTCTTTTTCAATTCAACTATCTTGTTTACAAGTGGCTTCTAAAAACTCCTCAGTCCGACTAAGAATTTATTCCCAAAAATCTGATCAGATTTTAGGAAGTGGGTCCAGACGAGAACGTTTTATCATCTCGTTCTCTTTCTCTTAATGGTTTTTCTTTCTTTCTTTCTCTCTCACTCTCTCTCTCTGTAAATTTATTTCTTTTTTGTTATTCACTGTTTAACTTCCTTTCTATTCTTTGCCCTTTTCCTTCCTCTCTCTCTCTCTCTATCTATGCCAGTGTGTCGCTTCCTTTATTTTTCTCATTATCACTCTCTCTCTCTCCATCTCTTTCCATCCGACTCTTTGTTCCAGTCACTCACTTTTTTCCACTAATTTTTCATTTGTTTCATTGTCGTTCTTTATTTTCCTTACTCTTTTCACATCTACTCACCACTCATTTATTAACGGACGCATACACATTCAGAAAAGAACCCACCTACACATACTCTCCAATTCATCTTCCCCCGACAACACAATAGCTCCGCCGCCCGAATAAGTCTCTCTTTAACTTCCTTACCTTTTGCCGCGTCCCCAGGTGTGAATAATAATTACGGACACCATAAAGGCGGCAAGAGATACTCATATCCCGCATGCCTCAATCCTGTGCACACATCCAACCAGCCGCCATTTCTCTGTGTGTTATCATCTAATTTCCTTCGCAGACGATGACCAAAAGGCTCCCCGTTGGAATGATCACGTATAACGGATGCAATCAACAGAATTCCGCGACAATATGGCTGACAAAATGTACGAGTAGTACTTGATGATATGATGTAAACATCGTTAATTGTACTTCCACTTTTGTGAGAGTATGTCGTCTCCAGATTCTCTCATCATGTGCGACAACGAACCAGTGTGTGAAGCTAGCGAGTGTTAGAATGAACGAATAAGCCAATGACTGCGGTAGTTAGCGAACGAACGAGGAAGACAGAGACAATAAACTGTGAATAAGTGGCTGTGCTTAGTAGCAGTAATGCTACTTTTGGGCAACATAATTGTTAATTAAGCATTCCAGCTTTAACAACTACAAAACGTAAATTTACGAGGGAAAAGAAGATAATAATTTCGTTTCGTTTCAGAAATATAAAAAGAAAATCGTACAAATTTACGAAAAGAAAAGCTCCGCGCACAATTTCTAAGCTGGAATAGTTTCTCGATGATAGATTTTACATGCAAGTTAACTGCAGCAGAAAGGAACAAAAAAAAAACAATGACATGAATAAAATATTTTCCACTCTACCATATAAATAAGAACATTTTAAATAACTATTCAAGACTCACATGGAGAATATCAATTGTTTTAACTACTCTCAGTACCTCATTGATTATGGGCACGACCGGTACTCTAATATTAGACGATTTCGAAGCCAGTGTCTAATGTTTCTTCAGTGTCCTTGTACAAATATTCTAATGCTATCCATCTTCAAGCGATAATGGCTCTCCACAGCTTCCTGTTTGATATCTGTCAATTGCCATAGCTTCTTTGGGAAGATACCGGAGTGTTTTTTTCCGTTGTCTTTAATTGTTTTAAATCCAGAAATGTTGTTGTTCTTCTTAAACAGGTAGATATAGGTAATCACACATGAAGTGAGATATAAGAAAATGAACATAAACAGCGATAGGTAATAGATAAATAAATATCATTTCAACGATTTCATTAGAAATATAATGAAAACCAATATAAAAGATGAGCGGCCAGTGTAGCGGTTATCGGCGCCGAAAATGAAATAGACGAGGCCGTGTTCAAATTTTGACTGACTTTGTTACATTCATTTTCTCACAAATCCTCTTGAAATAGATATAAATCCACCTCGTCTCCCGACGCATATGGTTTAAATAACAGAACACACTAGACTCTCCAGCACTGATTGGAACCCAGTCTAGAAGAAGGAAAACTCTGAATCCAAAACCGGTTGTGCGTGAGGCAGACATTAACACTCCGTAAAAAAAAAAATTGGAAAGAATTCGACAACTATTTATACCTCCTTGTGAATCAAATAATCGATTCGAACATGTACTGTATTCATTGAGATCAACTGAAAGCAGAAATTTACCGAAATGATCATAAATAAGTTAAGAAAAAAGACGTAATATTCTACAGGGTAATGTTAAGCCTCGTGATTGTTTCGTGAACAGGTAAAGGTGTTCCAGTTGGCTAGGAGGTGTTCAATTATCTGCCACATTCACCGTATTTTTAATACTAAGTTCCACCCGATATAAGGCTCAAGAGCCAGTCAAGGTAGATGGCTGTTAAAATGATTACAATGCATGTGATGTGATATGAGTGAAAGCGGTTTTAGTAAGTGAAAATTACGAGGATGAAGATGATAGTTAATGATTGGCCGTCGACATGAGGCGATTGAAATTTTAGTGTTTCGTGAAGCATCTATGCGGTAGCCTGTTCGAAAATGTATCAGTTCTTGTGGGTGGTGGGAAGCGATCTGAGTTGAACTTGCTTCTTGCATTTGAAACACTGGGGAAATATGGGTGATTCGATTAAAAGGACTTGTCCTAGCTATAAGGGTTGAACAGATGGAACTAAAGAACGGAGCGCATTCGACCATTTGCCATTCAAATTGCGACTGAGTAACGATAGGCTTCCAACGTTGCGTTTGTGGGAAAAGAGGCTGTAGATTGGCGAATATATCTTCCGCCACGTGACCGCGTAAATGAATTTGAAATCGATCCTATATTGCACCTTAAGATTATAATTTATTCCAATGTTTATTGAATCCTTCTAATGGACTTTCCCTTGAAGACTGCAAATGATAGAGCTGTCTTTTGATCTGAAAAATGATTTCTTCTGGGAGAACGTATTTTTCTAAAATAAAAGAAAAATACTATTTTTACTGATAAACATTCTACATTTAAAGGTGCAATATATACAATTTTTTTTTAAGAATATAGTGTAAGCTGCATGTTAGCAGACAGTAGGTATGTTCAAATTACAAGATTTCTTTTCACTCTTCTTGCTGATTTCTCTCTATTACGATGACAAGATTCTGGTTTTAACTACTCCCAGTACCTCATTGATTATGGGCACGACCGGTACCCTAATATTAGACGATTTCGAAGCCAGTGTCTAGGTTTTCCAGTGGCTTTCTACAAATATTCTAATGCTATCCTTCTTCAAGCGATGATGTTTGTCCGCATCTTCCTGTTTAATATATGTCAATTGCGATGGCTTCTTTGGGGAGATTTTCGGATTCGTTTTCCGTGGCTCTTTAATTGTTTCGAATTAAGAATTGTTGTTGTTGTTCTTCTTCATAACTGGTTGCCAAGCAAATGATTTAGTTTGAGGAAGAAAAATGGATTCATGTTATCCCAAGAGCATTGAGTTGTGTAAAATGAACGCAGCTGACGAGGCTGGAACTTGTACTCACTAATTCCATTTTCGGCGGCGATAACCCTTTTTGGTTTTTCTGTTACAATATCTGGATTTAGACATTTGGTCTTCATAACATGATCTGCCTGTCTTTAGATTTATTTTTTATTTGATTTGTTTTCTTAACGTTATATCAACTCCTTATGGGTCACTTGATGCCGAAATTCAATTTTTAGGGGGGTGCTATAATGTAATAAAAATATGATATATGTTATTCTGCATTCAAAATTGAATACATGGTAGATGTATTTTTAGATTTACTTTTATGATGACATATGTGTTTTATATTGTTATATTTTGGAATACAGATTGATTTCTTCAAGAAATTGTAGGATATTATATGCATTAATGTGATGAAAATTATTTCATGTTGGTTGATTGATTGATTTTGTTTAGTGACATTACCACCTCTATAGGTTATTCAGTGCTGAAATCAAAATAATTTGAATAATTATATGGCATCAACTAAATATATTTTGAACGCAATTGTACACCTTCAACTAAAGGTAAAATGTATTTTTGATAATTTTACTATCAAAATTTATTGTTGGTAATTTTATTTATATAAAAATGTATTTTTATAGTTTCACAGTGTTTTGCTTTTGTCTGGGAGCTCACTATTTGTTCGTAGTTAGGGCCCTAACAAGTACTACCATTCCAGGTCAGGGTGGACCAGGAAACAGCAGTAATTAAGAGTTGGTTCCACGCCCCTCAAAACCCCCAATTCCTTTAGAAGTCTTGATTTTCAATTTTCAAGGACAGATGTTACCGAATATACACGTGTATATAAGCCGATCCGAATATTTTCCGACCCCACTATTTTCTCTCTGAAAAATGGTAAAAATCCAAACCCCGAGAAAATCCGAGCGAGTTAAGTTCAAATGATCCGGTTTTGTAAATTCTCAAGTTTGGAGAATATTTTCATAAAGTTCTAATATTTGGCTATCTCATCAACAACAACAAAAAATAGCGTCATTTAATTTTGAAAACTGCTTTAATCTATCCACCGTTTATTGTGACAGTGGAAGAACATTCACAGTTTTCGGCAATGTTTTACAATTGGATATACACTTTTGGTTTTAAATGCATAATCTACTATTGCTGGCGACCTTGTGCCGTCAGCACCAAATTACATGAATTTGACGTACCACTACTTGACGTAATTCGTACTATAGAAATATGTTCTGCTTTCGGGACAAAGCAACAAAAACGGAGCGTCTGTATACAAATCGATTGCTACATTTAATAAACAAAAATTAATTAAAGAGCTAATCACATACATGATGGGAGGAATAAAAACATAAGTAAAGACGCTTAAGTACTAACAATATTCATTAAAACGCTTGTAAAATGTAATTAAAAATATTTCATTGTAAAGCAATCACTACAGCTATTTAAGCTCATTTTTACATAGATTACGGCGGGGAATATCGACAAAATATTAACCTCGAATTATCTCCCATTTTATCATCGATTTTTTGTAACAGTTCTTGGTTTATATTTAAATCGAGTATATAAAGTAATTTGTGCTCCGACAAATGTTCTATGTACTCGTTGTCTAAGTCATTTGTATAATTTCTAGAGAACTACTTTACTCACAAAATCATGCCGTCCTGGGCATGGCGATAAACTGCATCCGACAGCAAGGACTCAGATCAGGTGGTTTTGAGGAGTGTAGAACCACCTCTTAATTGCTGGCGTACCCATGTCCACCCTGACCCGGGGTGGTAGCATCTATTAGGGTCTCAACTATGGGCAAATAGTTAATCCCCAAACTGGGGTCAAAATACAATGAAAGTGTAAAAATAGGTTTTAATACCAGAAATATTTTGTAAAAAAAAATATTACATAATATTATATTATACATTTGTGAAGAAAAAATATTACTTGAAATAGAATTTTGAAGAAAAATATTACCAAAAATGAAAATATTACCAGGAATAACATTTTGACTGCATTAAATAACCTATTGAGGTTGATATGCCGTAAAACAAACCAAACCAAACACAATCATGTGTCCTTTTTATATAAATTTTCTAAGCGTAGCTTAGATGTTGCACAAGGCCGAAAGTATGGGGCACCCAGTGAGGATCGAACTTACTAACTGTATTAGAGAAACAAGCTTGTTAACCATTACACCATGCCGAGGTGCCCGGTGTGTCCTTTATAAATGTTCTGTGAAGTTTACGTTACTGTATTCACGTTAAATACGTAACATATTTGTTTTATTCTCTCTCTAGATGAGCTGTCATCTACTCTACTGGATAAAAGGCTTCTCAGCGTATGGTAATGTTTTGTGAGGGTAACTTTGCTTGGATATTACTACTGAGTAGTGAGTTCAGCCATCACCGGTTGACCCATGCTAAAACTGACATTGAGTAAACCAATAATGGTTGACGCCGTAAAATCAGCCAATGATCTGAAGAAGCGTTATATATTTTAGCAGATTTTTAATTTGTTATGATATGCATACACCAATTTTCTTTTATCAGGACCATCTTTTCGTGTTTAAAGTGTCCTTTACGCTGCCATATCCCCCTGCAATGATTTATTTGTTTTATTTTTCTCTAAATTGTTCATTCTCGTCACATTTTTTTCATTGTTATTCGAAATTAGACGCAGATCTGTTCACATGAAGACTGGCTATTTCATCCGACTAACCAATTTCTTATAAAATTCTCAAGTCTGGAATCTTAATGCAAACGACATCTTTCTGCGTTTAATGTGACCTGCTGTGATATTTTTCCGAAATGTCTATCCATTGTATTTTTTCTTATTTATTATCATTCGAAATTAGACACGGAACTGTTAATATGAAGGCCAACGATCCCATCCGACAGCCGATTCGTTTGTACAGTGATTTAAGTGTTTAATGAATGCTTCAGAGGCCATGACCTTGTGCCAGACTGAAACTAAACTTACTTGTAAATAAATTCATGATAACATCTAGCTCAATGTTATAATAATTTTAAGAGAGAAAGAAGAAATAATCCTTTTTCTGATTACATTTTCAACATAACCACTGAAAAACGGATTCTCATATATATATATATATATATATATATATATATATATATATATATATATATATATATGTGTGTGTGTGTGTGTGGCTACTTGAATCGAAAACAGATCACTCGGAGGTACATAATGATTATTGTGCTGATCACAGACAAGGGAATTCATTATCTTTGCTCTGTAGTCTATAAACGCAACCACGTGACAAATATGGCTGCGTTCGTTAGATCTACGAAGTTCTTTCTCATTTCCGTCACCCGTTCTCATCTTCAATTCACTTTTGACGCTCAAATAGTTTAACAGACGCGTACGATTCTCTGCTCCATTGATGTGCAAGCAACTAGAGTATGCTGGTTGCCATTTACAATCGTGTGTTAAACGTGACGCATTTAGATTCTTAGAAAAAGGACAAGAAATGAACAGAACAAAAATTTGGATTGATCTGTTGAGTTTTTCAACAAATCAAACTTTATTGGTTTATTCAATTTTGGTATTTTATTATATTTGAGTTTAAGCGTGAAGACTGGTCGGTTTATACTCGAATCGGGAGGAAAATATTGTTAGAATTTAGACTCGCATCTATAGACAAACATTTTTCAGGTATACATTTGAGACTGTAAGAAAATACTCATCACGTTCTTATTTGAAACTATAGGTAAATGCTTCACGAGTTTATGCCGAGAACTATAGATAAACATTAGTCGAGTTTATACTTGAGACTACAAGTAAACGCTATTCCATTTTATACCGAAGATTATACTTTATAATTGATCGAGTTTATCCTTGAGTCTACAAGCATCTACCTTGGGATGGTGGGAGCCCTAGCCCTGTGTAGTGGATGCAGCAAGTGTATTCTATGCCGCGCTGACATGGCAAAAGAGTAGAAGAAAATAGAATGTAAGAAAGAAAGAAAAATGAAAGACTCTGTAAAAGGAAAGAAATAATGTCGACGCCTTGCCGAGATGTTTAAGGTGCCTGAAATTCCACCAGATAGATCCTCACAGACTGTCTTATTCGTATAACCTTGTACCATTCTATGCAGAACATGACAAATACCTAAATGAAAGCTTACTCAACACTCACAAGCAAAATCGAAAAGAATATATCCAGAAGCTAATAAAATTAAATAGTGGAGGGGAGATCAAATATTCAACGGAGACCTAATTCCAATGGCAACGCTTAATTTTCTTACAAATAAAAGGATTCCTTTAAAATTTGATTCAAACAGTGAAGCGCAACTCAAAGATCTGAAATGAAATTTAAAAAATGGTAATAACATGAAACTGATAAAGCCAAACGTTTTTGGCTTTTTATTCGATAAATGAAATTGATTCGACCAGTTATCAGAATTACAGTTCAAAGGTTAAACAATCGAATTAAAATTATCTTTGATATCTCAAATTTAAAGTTATTTTCGGGAACGTTCTTCGAGCTGGAATATGATGTATCGTAGAAATATTTCAATTTAAAATTTAATCCTTTATTTGTTGGCTGTTTATGGTCATATCATGTTGAAACACCGATTCCCGTATGAGCAGCGAAGTTAAGCAACATCAAACCTTATCGGTACCTACACGGGGAACCGCTTGGGAATATCAGGTGCTAAAAGCTTGGATATGCCGGCGGTGTAATTGATAACGACTCGAAATTGTAAATCGGAGAGCCGAATTTCAATTCCAGTAGGGTTCGTTATATTCACTTATGCGCAAATATCTTTGGGAAAGGTATGAATCCATCTCTTCTCTCCCGAAGTTGTATCAATAAATCCTTATTATTTTCAAGAGGTTCTTACTATCTAAAAATATTTTCTGGCTTTAAATAACCTGCCAAACATGGATAAGCAGTAAAAAAACACTTGTTTACAAAAAATGTTGCAATGTGCATTTTCAGATTATCATGGAATTTAAAGCGTTTTTTTTTCTTGTTTCTGAAAGTGATTATACTGGTGAAACAGTATTAATCCGGAAAGCTTTACAGCAAGACGTTATAGAGTAACGGATGATCCGAGCTATAGAAACTGAGTGGAAAATAAAAATAAAATTGTCTCATCTTTGTTGCCATATTTATCACAACGTTTCGGCCGCTGTACACTCTTCTTCAGGTGGTTGGAATGTCAACCTGAACCCTTTATTTCGCTCGCTGGTTCTAGTTCCACGTGCCATGTCTAATGGATGACAGTTCACAGTTATCTCCTGTTAATTCACCTCTCCAAGTTCTCTACTGCCTTAATCAGGTATTGAACTCACAACTCTCTGGATCTTACCAACGCCTTTATCCACTGTGTCATGTGTCCTTAAGGACAACTGTGTATGAAGAAGGCCGGAGCGTAAAACTACCGAAACATTGTCATAAATACGGCAACAAAGATGAGGACAATAGTCCGAATAATGTAAATAGTATACATAATACCTCATTTCAGAAATATAGACAGATACAGAAAGAAAATCATTAAAAGATTGTTACAATGAAGGACTTATTGTCGGAATGAGTTATAGCAACATTTTATGAGTAAATTAAATCAGAAAATATTAAAGGGTATGTCAAGGGAAAAAGTTTCTCCAAAATTTCAATTGAAAATTTCTTTAAAATAATTGTCGTCTCCAATTTCCTATCCTTTGTAGATCTAAGCAATATTTTTCCACTTCTTTTCCATCCCAGTCTCACTCCAGCTACACATATGCACAAACTCCTTTAGTATGTTCATTTGCCTTCAGTATACCATGTGAGTGTCAAATTTTCTGTGCCTTCTTTCTTCAATGTGTTACAAATATTTCCTTTGCCTCAACTATCTTCTTCATCTGTGAGGAAATTACTCTGCATTTACTGCCATATAAGAGGATAGATATTGCAAGGAAGTTCGGCATTTTTTTTTTATTTGTTTCTTAAGAAAATTTAATATTTCTGTTAAGCTTTGGGAAACGCATCCTTCTTTCTTCCAATGCGCCATCAAATGTCAGTGTTCCATTTCCCTCATCGTCTGCTACAATACGTTCTCGATAGCTAACTTTCTGCACTTGAATGGTTTTAAAATCAGTATTTAATTGATTCTTGGTAGATTATTGAAATCGAGGCATTTCTCGCTAAAAAAAAGATCTCATGCAAATTATACTGATCTTTTTTTTTCTTTCATTTCACCCTAAGCAAGGTGATAATTTCACTAAGATGCAAGGGAAACAGAAAATGGCGACTGACGTTGCATTTAAATTTTTGAAGATTATAGGTGGCAGGAAATAATGAAATATGAAGACAGTTCCACAGGTGGAAATTGCGAGAAAAGATTAGAACTATTAGAATATAACTTATGGTTACATCTTATTATTTAAACAGTAAAACAATGAGACCTGTTTGCCAAACAAGAAGTATGCTTAAATTCATGAAGTCGAGGTACCAAAGAAGAACAAGCAACATGAAAATATTTATATAAAAGACAGTGGAAAGCAACGTCACGGCGGAGACTTAAGTCGAGATGCCACGTCAGGACCGATAACATTACAGACCCTTCTTTGGATTTTGTCGAGAATCTTGATATATATAGTGGGTGCACCAGACCAGATATGGCAGCAATATTCAATGCACGAACGAATGATAGTTATAAACGTGTAAGTTTAATTCTGGCGAGAAAAATTGTCTGGTACGACACAGTGATTGTTTGGTTTGTTTTGTTTTACGGCATATCAACCTCAATGGGTTATTTGATGCCGACAAAATTTTTATTCCTTGTATTTTTTTTTTTTAATGTATTGCTGGTATTTTTTTTTTTTTTCAAAAAACCTATTGCTGGTAATATTTTTTTCTTCAAAAATTTATTGCTGGGAATATTTTTTTCAAGAATATATAGCTTTTTTTTTCTTTTTTCAAAAAATGTATTGCTGGTAATATTTTTACAAAAATGTATTGCTGGTGATAATTTTCTACAAAAAAGTATTTCTGGTATTAAAACCAAGTTTTACACTTTCATAGTGTTTTGAACCCCAGTTGGGCTTAACTATTTGCCCATAGCTGGCACCCTAACGAGTGCTACCACCCCGGGTCTGGGTGGCCCTAGGAACACTATCAATTACGATGTGCTTCCACGCTCTGAAAACTATCCTGATAAGAGGCTTTGCTGTCAGATGTAGTTTATCATCTTACCCAGGACGACGACACAGTGAACTAACTTGTCTTTCAGCAAACCTAGCAATGTATTCAATATAATCCATCTACTTCAGGTTAGTGGAAAATGTTAGTCCAAATGGCGCCCAGTGTTTCTCTCCTGGAGGGTAGCATCAGACATTATGGAAAGGTAAAATAGGTTCTCTATGGTGATTAAAAGATTGTAGTTTTAGAGACGTTAGAATTTACAAGCCATTACTTGCCCCAGTTAACAACTGATTGGAGGTAATTTTTGATATAAACTGCTAGTTTTACTTTGTCGGACCTATCGGGCATTTTATTAAGACAGGAGTAAATGGTTGTGTCATCAGCAGAGATACTGAGTTCAGAACTGATGTCACATGTTGAGTTATTTTTTTCATGTATCTATTTTTGCCTGGCTGATGAATAACTTCTCACGCGATAACTTTTTTTAAAAAAATATGTCTCGGATGTGTACGCAATTTTTATATCGGAATTTTATCCAGCCTTACAAATTGACATTTTTTTTCTCGTTCTCATTCTTTCCAATGGCACAAAATATTTGACAACAAATATAATTTTCATATAAATTTGTCTTTTAAATTTTCTCATGTGCGTATTCAATCCCTGCCTATTTTTTTTTCTTGTTCATGCCTAAATGAGAGCAAGATTCAAATCATCGTTCCGATATATGGAAGCTGCTAGGTTTATAACTTCTGGATTAGTGTACTTCAGTCTATATCATTTCTAATTGACACATATACACTTTTAGGCTGAACCTCGATTACTCTAAAATTCGATCTGTCTTTAAGAGCATCTGTATTATGTTGCACAGAAAACCGTCGTTGTTATTTATTAAAGGGAGATTAGTTTTATCAAAATACAGAAAGGATGAGTCACTCGGCGAGGGTCGAACTCTCTACTTGATAAACTGAAGAAGCGAAAACATGCTGAAAATAACTATCGAAAGATAGAAAAAAAAAACATTGTTATTACACCTAAGTGATCAGATTTCGATAAACTCTTATGAAAGAAGATCGTTGATAAATTTAAAAGATGAAACAATAAAACAAAATTACAAATAAAAACGTGGTAAAGTTTTTATCTATTCGCTAAAATTGCCTGCTTATATTTAAGTTGGCCTATTATCCGTCCTTCTCATTCGTTTTTATAATACGACACGTAATTTAAATTGATTTGTTTTTTTACGGTTTATCAACCCGTTCCAGGTTATTTAAAGCCAGAAAATATTTTTAGATACTATGATTTTTTTGGAGATAATAATAAGTTAGTAATACAAGTCTTACTAATTAACCCACAACTGGGGGAGAAGAGGTGGATTCATTTAAAGAGCATTTGCGCGCAAGTGAATATAACTAACCCAACTGAAATTCGAACTCGGCTCTCCGATTAACAATTCCGAGCCATTATCTAATTCATCACTCCCGCACATCCATTGAATACTTAAATTAATCCAACTGAAAAGGTTAAATGATATTTAAAGAATATCAAACCTAATATATATATATATATCGTTTTTACGATTTATCAACCCATTACAGGTTATTTAAAGCCAGAAAATATTTTATATTGTAAGATATTGTAAGATATTTTTTAGATAATAATGATTTAGTGATAGAGGTCTTACTAATTAACCCACAAGTGATTGAAAAGACGTGGATTCATACCTTTTCCAAGTGTATATGTGCGTAAATGAATATAATGAACCCAACTGGAATTGGAACTCGGCTCTCCGATTAACAATTCCGAGTCGTTATCTATTACATCACTCCCGCACATCCACGCTTACAGCACCTGGTATTACCAAGCTGTCACTCATCTAAGTACTGATCAGGTTAGACGTTGTTTAACTTCGGTGATCGTACAAGAAGCGGCATTTCAATGGGATATGGCCGTAAAACATGACAGATAAGGATTGTTTCTAAAATGTTTCACCTAGATTGTATTTATATAATCTTTCAAAAACTCATCAACGATCCTATTTGATACGGAAAGATGGCTTCTTAAGAGGATTTATATACTGGACAAGACTCCCGTGTGGATGCTTCCTTGAACACTATTATCTTAACCTCTTAAAGTCAAGGGTCAATCGTTATCCGCCTTCTTTATCCTCACAACCTTCACTTCATTCCTCCTCCTCTTACATTCATATCACACACTACATTCATACCGTAAGTGCTTTTCAAGCCTTGTATTGAGTAAAGTTTATTATAAAACAAATCACCTTTTTCTTTTGATAGTAATTTTCAATATGTCTTCAATTTTTCATGCTATACTTAAGTTTTAAATTGATCTACAAGACTTGAACTATTTCAATATGTCTTCAATTTTTCATGCTATACTTAAGTTTTAAATTGATTTACAAGACTTGAACTATTTCAATATGTCTTCAATTTTTCATGCTATACTTAAGTTTTAAATTGATCTACAAGACTTGAACTATTTCAATATGTCTTCAATTTTTCATGCTATACTTAAGTTTTAAATTGATCTACAAGACTTGAACTATTTCAATATGTCTTCAATTTTTCATGCTATACTTAAGTTTTAAATTGATCTACAAGACTTGAACCATCCCACCCACCCTGAGGCCCTCATGGAAACAGTCAGTGATGTAATGATAACATTAACCGTTTCCTTATAAAGCAACAGTACAACTGTAGCTTGAAATCCATCAAATCTTTCATTTAAAACAATTTTTTCAAAAGTTCGGTTTCTCAAGTCGAGTAGCAGTTATCGCTCTTTTCAGTAGTGATAGGAGGGGGGTCCTTCCTGACCTTTTATTTGAAGTAATGTGTAATGTGAACATCTTGATTATTATGTCATTAGTTATATGTAATATCGATTTTAGTTTTTGCTGTGGTTGAAAGTCAAGTGGGGTGGTTTTTGTTATTTGGTGTAATTATTTGTTTGGAATGCTGTAGCGCGAGTCCTCAAGGGCTCATAGAAATGTGGTCTTTACCAAGTCCCGGAGGCGTCAATCGCACAAAGCCATTTTAACCATTGTTCTGAGAAAGCGGTTGTAAACAGCTGGCAGATATTTCTGAACGGGCTTGGCGCCATGCATAACATCCATATAAAAATGCCTATCTGACGAGGCTATATAAGAACATTACTCGAGTTTTCGAGTTAATGTTTTACTTTTGTAGCAGTTTGCAGTGTTAGGCGAAAGTAACTCTAACGCAACCTGTTCTATGTTCAATTTCCTTATCTCCTATACAAAATTTGTTATAACTGATCCATAAACCAAGGTATTTGAAGTATTTGGTATTTACTAAATCAGTGTACTGAATTGTTATGATGGATTCAGGGTAGGTGACATCATTAATTTCATTACAATTCCAATTCCAGAAAATGTTTTTGTTCTGCAACGTCTTATTTTAGCTAAAACGTAATCCATAGTTGTTGGTATAATTTATTAACAATTACAAGAATTAACAACAATATGAAAAATTATACGCATCAAATCAATGCACAAAACAAACACTGCCGAAGGAGGAAATAAAAAAAAATCTTGAATAACAGAACATAGCGTTAAACCTGAAACAGCTGCAGAATGAACAAGATTTCCCGTACGAATTATGATAAAACAATGCAATAAAAGAAGGATATATATATATATATATATATATATATATATATATATATATATATATATATATATATATATAATGTATATATGTATGTATGTATATATATATATATTGATGTTCCATTTGTACAAGACCAAACAGCCAATCTAGGTACAGTGTTACAGTGTAAGAAGCAAAGTTTATTGGGGTATGTGGGGAAGATAACCCCACAAATGAACAGGTTAAGACTGTAGCGATCGGGAAGCATCCTTTTGGGAGTCGGTCCCACAATTCAGCAGTTCATGGAACGGAAATATTCGAATGGCACTGACATCTCACGAACGAAATATGAAGGGAATTAACGTGGTTCACTACAATGTGTGTGGCATCGTGAGTCTTAGACATTTTATATATATAGTTTTAAGGTGTGCAATATTTATGGGATAAAGTGCTCAATATCAAAGATAGAGCGTATGTAAATATAAATATAAAAGTGAACATTGAAGTTAACACTCAGAGGCGACAGGCTGTTTCATGCTGGACGCAATCGTCAGGCCGCGAATACTGGATTTTTTCCTCGGCTATTTATATATATGGGTCAGTGGGGCATTGTAGTTAATATATTCTGGCGGTTAATTTTACGGACTGGCTTGTTTGTTTATTTATTTGTTTATTAGTTTGGGTTAATTTCTTTTACTTGTTTTTCATTTTGTATTATTTATTCTTTTCGTTTTTTGATGTTTTATTAACGTAGTAAAAATGTTTTGGAGGGGGATATGCTTATGTCGCTTATTTAATAATTTGTTTTGGTCTGGGAAGATAATTAAACCTATTTATTCGTTCAATGCTTAGATTGCTTGCCGTGTTCTATTCTGTTATTTTTGCGGGTGGACAGTTTTTAATTTATTTATATGGATTGATCATTTTTACTTGTTTTTGCTTACTTATGCTTATTTTTATTAGTTCTAACGGTTATTTTAGCGGGGGCGATTTCTTAATTTGTTCATTTATTTATGTATGGGGATGAATGTTTATTAGTTTTTTATTTATTTACTTATTTTTTTATTTTGTATTCTATTTGTTTTTCGAATTTTGAGTAACGTGGTGAGTTTTTTTCGTTTTTACTTGTTTTTATGTATTTTTTTATTTCGTCTATTCTAAGGGGAGTGGTTTGTTAATTTGTTTACTATTTGTTTGGGTTAATTTATTTTACTTGATTTTCATATTATTTTGTTTATTTATATTTATTCATTTCAGTTTTCGATTTTTAAATAACGTAATAAAAATTTGTTTTCATTTTGAGATGAGATCATATCGTTTATTTAGTAATTTATTTTGGTCTGGGAAGGTAATAATAGCTATTTTTCCCTCAAGTAAATCTGCAAGATTTTGATTGATTGTTGTAGGCTGATGATCTTTTCCTTATTTTCCATGATATTTTTGGCGTGATTTGTGCTTTGTTTTTAATTTCCCAGATATACTTGGAAAGCATTGTACTGTTCGCATATTTACTATTTGGGAAAGAAGTTTTGTGTGCATAGTTTCTTTGTTTCCAGGGTCTTTCAGTTACTCTTATGTATATTTTTCTTCATTATCTGGTGATTTTACCGTGGCTTGGTATATTACATTGTTTTGTAAGGAATTACCGTTTAGGGGACATTCATTCTTTATTCTACAGTTACACGTGGGTTTAATTTGTTCGGGTCGTTTGTTGATATTTTCCTGTTGAGCTTGTTTATTATTTGTGCCATCTTCTCGGTGCAACTATATCTGATTTTTCCAGTGTTTTTATTGAATATTTTGTGTAGAGTGCTTGATTCCGGGAAGTGTTTGTTTAGGAGTTTGAAGAATATTTTTCCTACGTTTGTTTTTACGTTTTTGCTGTACGGTGGGTTGAACCATATGATATTTCTCTTCCTGTTGGCTTTTCTTGTGCTCTGTGGTGAGTATGTGAGTGTTGCTGGGAATCCACCATCTTTTAGAACTGTTTTGTAGTCTTTCTTAGCTTCGTTAAATATGGTTTTATTGTAAGAATTATCGGAAAGCCTGCGGTTAATTGATTTTGGTATCTGTTTGATTATCGAATGCGGGTGATTGGAGCATGTGTGTATATACAGTGGTTTATCATTGGGTTTTCTGTATGGTTTATATGTGTCTTTTCTTAGGTTGAAGGTAACATCTAGAAAATCTACTTTGTTTAGGTTAGTTTTTATATCTATGTCAAATCCGTTATTTTTTAAAATTCTTATTATTGCTTTCCTAGTTTTGTCTGTGTTTTGTTTGTTGTAGTTTCTTAAGATTATTAGACCGTCGTCCCTGTAGAGTCCTGTATTATTTTAATCTATTACTTCTTTTAGTTCATGTAGTAAATATATACGTATGATTTTGAATGTCATTGCACCATCAAATCTTCCCATTGTAGTGTCAAAGATCCCTTCTTTCTTTACCCATGCGTCTTCATTGTGGAATAGTAGTGATTTACGGGAGTGTTTAATGATATCGATTTCGTTTGTGTTTATTTTTATTTGTTCCTGGGCTAACGTGATGGCCTTATCTAGTATGGCTTCTGTTATTGATGGTTTAATTTCTTTTATGTCTAATTGTATAAACTGGCAATTATGTTTGTTATTTATGTTGTGGAACCAGTCAATAGTTGCTTTTGTGTTTTTCCACTGATTTACTCGTAACTTCTTCCTTAATTCAGAATTAATTCTTTCTAGTATTGTTTTACTTATTTTACCTAGTTCACTTTTAGTTGGGTTTATGAGTCTGCATGCAGGTTTGGTTTTGAAATTTTCTTTGTGGTCTTTTAGTGTGATAAAGTTTTGCGCCTTGCTGATGCAACTTATTCGGTCATCTAGGTCTAATTTTTGGGCGATTGCTTTAGCCTCCTTATTGATATTGTGTTCTGTTGTTTCCGGTATTTTTTGTATGTTTTGGTTATGTTTCCCTTGAGTAATTTGTTGTGTGTACGAAGGCTTGGTTCATATAAATTTCTTGTTTTGTCCGCTGCGATAAATACATTTGTTGGATTGTCTATTTTAGTTATATCTTCTTTTAGCTTTATTTGGAATGCGTTTTGTTTCTAACTAGGTCAGTTAAGTCTTTCTAGAAGTTGCCTAATTCTTTTTGTCGCAGGGGGGGGGGAATTTATTGGTTTTAAAGACGTATTTTTCCTTCAGTGTAATGTTATTGTGAAGGTCCTGGTTTAAAAAGAAAAGGGGTTTCCATTTTTATTCTTTGTATAAAGCTTTCTGTTTTTTTCAATTAATTTTAGCTTATACGTGGATGAGGATGGGATGGTTATGTTTATATATTACGTAAAAAAGGTCAGTTCTTTCCATTTGTACCCACTTCTTAAAATAACGACCAGCATTCATATTTCTGATTGCTATTGCAATATTTTGTTTAAGTTGTCGATCTTAAATATTTAACAATTCAATATGGACATTTCTACGGATATTGTATTGTCATAGAACTCGTCATTAGCTTAAGATTCATCAGAAAATTTAAATAAGAAAACTGTTTTTCGTGGGTCTTCCTAGTATAAAATAAATATTATTATTATTATTATTATTATTATTATTATTATTGTAGCTCTGTTTTATTTATGCTTTGAAAGAAGCGTACGCGGACTTATTTTCTCGGACATATATAAATTCATAAAATATGTGCTGGAACAACAACAATTACTTTTCTTCCAACAAAGCTTTCATCAGATGAAGTGCATGAGTACAGACATGTTTTACGGTCCACAACAATGTTACCAGTATTTCAGGGCACCCCTGTAATACCTCTCGATACCACCACTATATGCATCCTATCAATGAGCACATATTTACCCTTGTCTGTGATGCTCATTCTTTCCATTTCTACACATTTTCGTCGAGTCTTTTCTTTATTGCCTGCCTGCATTTGTTTCTATTGTCTGTTCCATACCTTGACATCCATCATGTCAAGAATTATATCTATCGTCCACTTTTTTTTTCTTGTCTAGGTTTCTTTGCCATGATCTTTACCTGCTGATGTCCACGAACGGTTCTCTTAACGTGTCCCACATTTAGTTCATTACACATGTTTTTAACAATGCCCTTATACAGCTCGTTGCAATTAAGCTCACTCAGGAATTTGTATTAATGTAATTTGAGTGCAGCCTTGGCGTTCTTTAACTTCTCTCGTTTCACACTAAGATTACATATTATTGGAAGTTAGTCACTCGCGAAGTCAGCACTTGGATATTTTTTGGAGTTTAAAACTGCATTCCTGAATCTCATATTGATCGTTATGTAGTCGTTTTAGTACTTCGTTTCTCCTCCCGAGTTTCTCCATGCTCATAGGCTTCTTAGATGTTCTTGAAATCAGGTGTTGGCTCCTAGTCGTTAGCTGTGCACTGTTGGACCCATTTTTCTTTAAGTTCCTTACAAATTCCTAGTCCGAATTTACCAACTATTCCACCAGCTCTCTGCTTCCCTGTACAGGCACTCAAAAATTCAAATAACATGATATTTGACCCAAAATAAGTTTTATATTTTTTTTAAATGTAACTAGAGTATTAAATATTAATATTTTACGAAAAAAAGACTTGCTAAATTCCAAAATTGCCTAAAATTGAAATATATAAAAAGTATGAAATAAATTAGTTCTTTGGCACTTTTTTGTACTGTTGAATGTTATTGCATGTTCATGATGTACGAATCAAAGCTCATCGATTTTAAAACATTGGGTTAAATTTCTTTGAAATAAAACATCTTAAAATTCTTCTTTAGTCTTTCTTCTAACGCCTGTGATGATATTAAAGACTGGAATTCATCGATAATATTTAACTAGTGTCATTTTAGCAGATTTCCTTTATTGACAAAATAAATTTAGCATAAAAAGACACGTGCTGAAATTTTCTTTATCCGATCTACTTTTGCAGAAACGCTTCATTTTTTAATCAAGAACTGTTCATCATTCCCACGTATGTAAGACTTGTAACTTAAAATTTTCGGTCATTGAGCCCTTGACCTTTCTTCAGATATATCTTGGTCCAGTGTTTTAAATCACACAGAGTACTGGTCTAGAGAATCAAAGTATTGTTTCGTAAATTATGAATTAAAAAACGGTAAAAGAAGCGGCGGAAAATATTCGTTCTGTCTATAGAAATAAAGTTTTGGTGTACAGGCACACCAAAGTTGGTTTCAGTTGGGAAATTTTGATATCGATCAGACTTT
>OZ038481.1:43093157-43113157 GCA_964036315.1 Acanthosepion esculentum | reverse complement strand
TCAATGCGCTCAATTTCATACAATTACTCTTGGGAAAGGTATGTACACTTCACACCTTCTCTGAGGTATGGATTTAAATATGAGGGCAGATTTTTCTCTCTAGCATTGGTTGCAAACAAAAAAAGTCTGAATTCAAAACCGGTTGGGTGTGGAGCTAGCAAGTCCATTCTATAAAAATAATACTTGCTGCGGAAACTAACGCAATAACAATTAAAGTAGTAAAGCTGTGGCTCAGTTCCTTACATGGATCTCTAATGCCACTATAGGGTAGAAACATTTTTAGAAATATACCAGAATAAAATTAATTCGTTTTTCTGGTAGATTTATCTACCCGCACATATGATGTGAAATACGATACATTTCAGTATTCGAACTTTTTTCTATATCTTGTTTGATATAGTTTCAATATTTCGGTTTTTGTACTATCCAGGCTTCTTCAGGTACAAAATGTATTTGGTAAAGTTTTCGAAATTTCGAAACCCTTTATTCAATCCATGGTTTTAAACTGTTCTCATCCCTCTCTCCGCGTGACGTGATCATCTCGAATTAGTTAATTCTTATGTTATTTCGTCTTTTGTTTTGTCAATTCGTCTTTGAGATCCGCTGAACCAGACTATATGGATACCACTACCTGACCTATGCTATCAGTTCAAGGGCAACATTTAAACAACGATTACATTTACTAAACATGTGAAAACATTGTTACTATAAAAAAATAGAACAAGAGTTCGAATAGATCAGTTTATAATAATGATGATTCCTCATCGAAATTCAGGCGGCAAATATAACGTTAATACTTCGATGATTTGTAACTCGACATTTTAATCGCGGATTTGACCCCGAATTCCGTAGATAGACAGCCAGAACGTACGGTTGGTAAATAAGCTGCACCTTTCAGCTTGCAAATACTAGAATCTCTAGAAATGTTGCAAAGCATGATGGCTGCGTTATATACGTGTAAATAATCCAGTGATATTCTGGATCTATTCTTAGAGTTTAGGAAATAAATGACTCATACGAGAATATCGAATCGTTAAATGTCAGTCGCTCTTTGTATTTTGTTTGTTTTTTGGAGGGGTTCATTTTTTTTTTCACCGTTTCATGGTTCAATTAAAATACACTGCCCGATCGTCTACTGAGGTACAGTCAGGAAGCATATTATGTTATCCAATCAAAACCCATCATACATACTACAGACATTGTTCATTGATCATATGTCTGGCTTTTTTCACCGTTATCAAACTACCCTGTTTGTACCGAAATTAGTTTCTTCGTATTTATTATGTTGACTCATAAATAATGTCCTTTTTTGCTTATCAATTTTATTCAGTTATATATTCGCCATTATTTGCAATAATTTGCCAATGTTCAAGCAGCTCACCGACACCTTTTGAGTAAAACTCCGGAAGTTTTGATGTTAAAAATATTTTGAAAACCACTAATAACTAGTTATCATCAGAAAAAGTTTACTCCATTAAAGCATTTTGTAGCGATCTAGAAAGGTAATAATTACATGTGGCAAGATCAGTTGAATATGGTAAGTAGAGGGTGAGATAGAACAGACCAGCCGATTTCTAACCCCCCCCCTACCTCCATCGGAGTATTATACTTGCTGAATACGGCTTTGTGCTGTCATGGAAGAGAACAGCAATTTTCCTATTGACGAGCGAATTTGTTATGGACATGTTGCAAGTGCTAGACTTATAAATGTGCATTTAGTTTTTCATTGCGTTTTAAGAATACTGAAAGAATAAGACCCCGACGTTCCCATGACATGCACATCATTAACTTTCTGCCATGGAACTCTTCTTGTCGATCCCTTGCCTTTTGCATTTAACATTCTTGTATGTAGCCCCTTTTTTTATTACCTTAGGGGATAAATAGTTTGGATGATGCATTTGTAATTATAATTAGTTTCTCAAAATGTAAATGTTACCCAAGCCAAATTTATCTGTCGCATTCTATATATTTATCTACCTACATCTACCGGGTTGTATGAATTTATGAGTGTTTTTACGCTATTTTTCATCCAATAAAATGCATAAGAACCATTCACAGCAGAGTATTACTGAACAGTTTTTTTTTCTTGGATGTAAGAATTGTAGATCATGTGTACATGTAGGATATATAACAGTTGATCGTGGACTTTAAGATGTTAAGATTAGAGTGCTCGAGAGAGCATCTACCCAAGTGTACTTTCCACAATACAGTGGCTCTATACTAATGAAGCCTCTTTCTTACCAATTGTAGGCGACAAGAATGAGCATGATTTGCCACTGTCTACATGATATAGCGAGCTTTAACTGGAAACCAGGAAATGAAGCTCCTCCGAGCGTTTCCATGAAAGTAACGATAGAGAAGCGATATACTTCGAACGTTGAGTCTGTAGAAATGAGATTGTAGGGTGATATATAATTCATAAATGCTTTTGAAACACTCTCGTGGCTGCAAAGAGAGGATTCGGCAGCTCTATCCCAGATGTGGCAGCAATATTCCATTTTTGGTCTGATCTTACTCTTGTAAAGATAGAAAATGGCAGGTGGAGTCAGGTACTTTCTGGAGCAATAGAAGAGTGCTAGGGATAGCATGGGCCGAACGTGCGAGCAACGACGAGGTTTTGGAGAGAATGGAAACAAAGTGGAAACATACTTAACATCAGGAAGAGACAGCCAAAATTTCTGGGACACGTAATGAGGAAGGATGGCTTGGAAAATCTGATGCACACAGGGCGGATAGAAGGAAAGAGAGACAGGGGAAAGCAAAGCGTGACATACTTAATGGGCTTGATCAAGTGGATGGCAAAACAAGGTCTTGGAGAAATATCAAAAGCCAAAACTTATTAAGATCTACAAGGGACAGGAGGAGATGGAGGGCTATGATCGCCTACGTCCTGAAGGGAAACGGCACATAAAAGAAGATAACGAACCGACCGCTAATGGCTGAAGCTGCGTCGGCATGTTGGGAAGTAAATATCATTCTACGATATGATCTAGGCCTTGTGAGGGAAATTGGATAAACTGTTGAAAAACTCTAAATGGTTGTATTAACCCGATGTTACAAGTTATTGGGACGGAAGTTTCATATATACACCCCTCTCTCTCTCTCTCTCTCTCTCTCTCTCTATATATATATATATATATATATATATATATATATATATATGCAATCGTCAGGTAATGTGCGTTTTTTATATCTCGACTACTTATATATGCTGGTCAGTTGTGTATAATTGGTAGGTCTATTTATTATTCTAACGGATAAATGTTTGGTTGGTAACTGATCCAGAATTATTTCTACTTAGTAGACCCTAGAAGGATTTGAAATATAACCGTTACCGTTCACAAAAATAACCCTTAGAATAATACAACAGACATACCCACAATGCACCACTGACCAGAATACAGAATGCGATGGATAAATTGTCGTCTAAATTACGCAAAAATTAAAATAATATTGGTATCGCATTTTAACAGATATATTTACCAAAATTACACAAAACTACCTTGAAAACTAAAGAGTGAATCCATTCAATAAAGTCGCCATTTGCTTCAACCACGACATCCAGAAGACTTCGGAATCTCTTGCATCTCTTCTGGGCGGTCTCCTTGTTTAAGTTGATGAATGCTGACAAAATCCTTGCCTTTAGTTATTTGGTGTTAAAAAGGAGTTTTGTTGGTCTCTCGCTCAAATACGCCCCACACATAATAATGAAGAGGGTTGCAGTCTGGGGAGTTAGGTGGCCAGATGTAAGAGGTAATGTGTTCGCAGAAATGCGTTTTCCGAGCTGCCGTACCTTTGTAATAAGTATTAAGCTTATACAATTCTTTCCGTGTCCTCTGCACTGTTCTTGGATTGACACCCAAACATCCTAAAATGTTCGTATTTTGTCTTCCGGTGAGAATGCCAAGCAGTACATCATGCCTTTTCCAAATTTCTGGCGGTGCGAATTGCGTCATGGTACTCTTTATCTCACAGACAACGTCAAACTGACACTATTATACTGTGCAGTCAAAAAAAATCGGAAGCAAAAAAACGCGCATGCGCGAAATTAAAAATATAAAATTGCGACAATTTACCCATCGCACCCTGTATATATGAACACAAGGCACATGCTGCCGCTGGGTGTTGACCTCAATGTCCACTTATATGAAAAGGTTTTATTTAATGACAGTGCGTTTCGCCTTCGTGTGCTAGTTTGGGGTTTTCAGGTCAGAATGTAAGACAAGACAGTATGGTTTTGCGTTAACGCCGTTAATATTTGTTAGATATATGAAATTAGCCCGAGCTGGGTAGACCTGTTGTTCTCTCTATTGGACAGTATACCGCATTGTGCTGCTATTGCCTTTTGCGGTAATTGCTAATATTATGTATGAGCCTGGCATTAGGTATATCGTAGAGAATTGTGAGATCAACGCATTTTCAATGCATAATCGCCTTAGTGAATAAACCACAGTGCGCTATAGGAGTTTAGATAGACAATAACCCGAGATCTACTCGGAGGGGATAAATTTCAAAACCAACAGAAATCAACGGATTTAATAAAAAAAAAAACGCTTTGGTTCTTTCATTCCAAAGACAAACCGAGCGTATGAAGGTGAAATCTGTTGTTATTGCTTTTCCACTTTATCTTATTTGTCCACTTTAGTATTCTACATACTACTAACACGCATACATATATATATATATATATATATATATATATATATATATATAGTTGTATATATATATATATATATATAGTTGTATATTTAGGCAGCAATCCTTCTTTTATGCAAGTTTCATTAAAAACGACAGACAAGGTACTACAGTTAAGTGTTTTATTTAATTTTTCTTGTGTACGAACAAGAGCTTTCTTTGCTGGACAAAGGGTGTGTAAGAAGTGTCCAAATGTTTTATTTTTCCGAGCGCTTTCGGCTATATCTTTAGCCATAATCAAGGAAGATTCGATTTCTCAGCTTAATTGAGTGTGTGCATTATGTGTATGTCTTAGTGTGTAGTAGGGGTGTTTTAATTTCCAAATACGGTTAACACGTTGTGGCTTTGTTCGTAGTTAATATTGTTATGGGTAGGCTTTTTCTTTTTTATTATTAAAGCCTCCATTATTTTTAACATTTTTTTACTCAATTGAAGAGGATGACATGGATAGATAGATAGATAGATATGAAGAGGATGACATAGATAGATAGATAGATAAACTTGTTTTAACAAAGGGAACATAATTTAATATTTAATGATTTAAATCGAATAAAATAAATATAACCTCGATTAAAATCTAATAAAATAAATAATCTAAGGCGCTTTTTGATCGTAGGTATTAAAATGCTACTGAAGGGGTGTTTTTTTGTTTTTGTTTTGTTTTTTTAAATAGGATATTAAAATCGGAGAGAAGATAAATGGAGAAAAAATTCAGATGTAGTTAGTTTTACTTATTCTGACTATGTTAACAAAATGTCTATTATAATATATGACAACAACAATTTTCATGTTAGATGATATCTCGTTTAATAACGCCTTGAAAACGGAAACTACCTTTCAATGAAGGCTGCTTGAATTTTACAAAAGAAAGTTTCTTTCTAAGCAGGTTTATGATATAATTAGTTCTATAATGTTCCTATTGTCTTAATATATATATATATATTCGTAATTTTACATCGTTCTCTTATAATCATATATATATAATATATATATATATATTCGTAATTTTTCAGTTTTACTTAATATATATATATATATATATTTTCGTAATTTTACATCGTTCTCTTATAATCATATATATATATATTTATATATATATATATATATATATATATATATATATATATATATATATATAATGTAAGCAAATGTGTGGATGTAGATCCGATGGTATGATGAAAATGTGGAAAAGACAAAGCAAAATCCGAATATGTGAGTTTACTGTTTTTTTATTCTGTTTTTGTTTTTGTGTCGACGTCAGACGTTTCGGTCAAATAGACCTTCTTCAGGACATGGTTAATGGAAACATATTTATATTAGTTTTAAGTATAAAGTAAAAGAGACGATATATACAGGACTAGTCAGAAACAGAAAAACTGAAATTCTAAAGTCAGAGTATTCTTTCTCGGAGTCGGATACGCTGGCGCCGCGTGGGCGGCGCTACGAAAACCTGCTCCCAGGGAAGAGATTTTATCCTAAGTGGAAAGGGGGGGAACCTACTTAAAACTATAGCTTATCGGTACGTTTGTCAAGCATTAATCTTGCTAGAAAACTTGATATATTAAAGAAACCTTGTCAGGTGTTTATTGTGTGTGAGGTGGCTATCATGCCAGCCTCGTAAATCTGCCTAAGGTTTTTATTGTGGATATATTTTAAAATCTTCACAGAGTCGAAATCAAAATTGTGATCAGATTTGGCTATGTGTACAAACAAAGCACTACTTAAATTACCGAGGCGAATATCTCGTTTATGTTCGGAAATGCGAGATTTCAAGGACCTCCCTGTCTCGCCTACATAACTCAAGTTGCAGTCTCTGCATGGTACCGGATAGACGCAGAAGAAGGTCTATTTGACCGAAACGTCTGATGTCGACAGAATAACAAAAACAAAATAAAAAAAACAGTAAACTCACATATTCGGATTTTGCTTTGTCTTTTCCACATTTTCATCATATATATATATATATATATATATATATATATATATATATATATATAGTCGTAATTTTACATTGTTCAACTTACATTCAAATATATATAATCTTAATTTTACATTGTTTAACTTATAATCATAGATATATATTTGGGATTTTATATAATTTTACTCACGATCATATATATATATATATATATATATATATATATATATATATATATATATATATAAATAAATATATATATATATATATATATATATTACATCTTTTATTCATGATCGTATAAATACATTTTTATAATATATTCGTAATTTTACATCGTTTAACTTATAATCATATATATACAACATTAATATGACAGTGTATGTAACAATATATGTTGTTTATATATATATATATATATATATATATATATATATATATATTTAAAGACATTTATATATATAATATGTTTAACGTTCTTTTTATAGATACAAGTATTTAAGCAAATGCCTTGTTTTATAATAAACAGTATTATATAACATTTACCGGCCTGAATGTCCGAGAAATTTTCATAGAAAATTTTCGCTCTCCGACATTTCTCGGACATTCAGACCGGTAAATGTTATTTAATACTGTTTATTATAAAACAGAACATTTGCTTAAATACTGGTATCTATAAAAAGAACGTTAAACATAATATATATAAATGTCTTTAAATAAATTGTCGGACTATGTCCAATTCAAAAATATATATATATATATATAAGTGGACATGGAAGTCAGCACTTAGAGGCCTCTAAGTGCTGACTTCCATGTCCACTTTTATATTTACACACGCTCTATCTCTGATATTGAGCACTTTATCCCATAAATATAGCACATTTTAAGACTATATTTCTTCATGTGTATATATATATATATATATATATATATATAAGCAGGCATGCATATATTCTCATATTAATATGAACTTCTATATATTAACATATATGGGATTATATCACTCACATAATATAATGTTCCTATTGTCCTAATACATATATTGATGTATAATCAGTCATAAACCGAATACTCCTCTCAGACCCATTTTGTCTATGATCAGTTCTGCCCGGCATGAGTATGCAAGGTGGCTTGTCGAAATTCTTGATCCTGTTCTGAAGTTTTATTCAAACTACTGTATTCCAGACTCCTTTCAATTTGCGTCATATATACGTAAATTACAGCGTTCTAGCGACACCGAATATCTTGTATCATTTGATATTTATAGTCTGTTCACCAACGTACCCCTAGATGAAAATATTGGCGTTTTTGTCGACTATTTATACCCAGGCCCCTTAAAACTTTCTTCTTTTCCTGAGAACGTTTTTCTTTGAGCTGATGGAGATGGCTTATGTGTCTGTCTCGTTCAGTTTCATTAATGTTATATATCGACAGGTTAATGGAGTACGCATGGGCCCTCTTATGGCTAATATTTTCGTAGTTTTCTAACATAAGCAAATGAAGTCACATACAGAGTGATATAGTTTAACAGCATTTTCTCGGAATTTAGTATTCTATTTAAAACCTCCACGTGTTTCGCATACTGTCCATGGTTTGTTTGTTATATTTCAACATTCGTCGGTACAGACACATCTTTGTCACATCCTGTCTTTTCTTCGTCTCTCAGCATTCACAGTCTTAAGATATTGAAATTATTATACCTCTTTGCTTTCATTATATTAGTCCATATATCTACGATATAGATACTTCTGAAAGCTGCCATTTTTTTCTACTGTAAAAATAAATATAAATTTGGATCTATCCGTAAACGTAGACATTTTTCCAACGTTTACTGCTAGTAGCTTTTGATCTTTTCTCTTTAAAACCTTGCACACAAAGCCTAGTCCTATATTGTTACATGGAGGTCGTTTGATATTTTTATCTGGTGAATGGCGTCAGATATCCAACGCATCGAAAGTTATTGAAAATCAAAGGAAATCGTTGATCATATCCAATGGTTGAAGATATCGCTCTAATTCACATTGTCATGTCAGTAAGCATGGCATGACGTCAGAGTTAATGGCGGAAACGGACCTCACTAACAACTGGATTCTTTCATTGTTTTTATTAGTGAAAGCAGTAATGATTTTATTTGTCTTTCTGATGTATATTCTTTTTTTTTTAATGAATGAATGATGGGAAATATATTGTAAATATTTGAATGTTTGTCGACTTTTTATTTTATTTTTTCTCCCAGTTCAATTGTGATTTGTTTGTTTGTATACTATTGTTCTTTCGGTGCGCTTATTTTTTTTTCTATTTCGTTTATTGCTTGTTTGCGTTCAGAAATGCTTCTTTATTTTCACTTTCGCTTTCATCGTCTCTTGTTTTGAATCTTGTGAATTTTCATTGTTATCTTCTTTCACCGCTTCATTGTTTCTGTTAATTTTTTGTCTAGATTCGTGGTTTTCTTGTTTCTTGATTTATTTTTTTGTTTCCTTAAGGTTTATTTTATATTTCTATCGTTCTCTTTACCATATTTATTTTTAATTCTTTTTTAAAGTTTTCCTTGTATCTTTCATTCGTAGATTATCTTAATATGACTAAAGATGTCGTTCTGTTAATACGTGAATCTTTTTCTAAATTTTTATACGTATTTATGATTTCAGGGTTCCCCTTCGCGTTGTTTCGGTTATCTACATCTATGTAGCTCAAGATATATATATTGAGCAAGCTCATAACAAAAAAGCAAGTTATATATCACTATGATAACAGGCATATATTAACATATGTGAGTGATATAATCCCATATATGTTAATATATAGAAGTGCATATTAATATGAGAATATATGCATGCATGCCTGCTTATTATATAAACAACATATATTGTTACATACACTGTCATATTAATGTTGTATATATATGATTATAAGTTAAACGATGTAAAATTGCGAATATATTATAAAAATATATTTATACGATCATGAGTAAAAGATGTAATATATATATATATATATATATATATATATATATATATATATATATGATCGTGAGTAAAATTATATAAAATCCCAAATATATATCTATGATTATAAGTTAAACGATGTAAAATTAAGATTATATATATTTGAATATAAGTTAAACAATGTAAAATTACGATTATATATATATATATATATATATATATATATATATATATATATGATTATAAGAGAACGATAGAAAATTACGAAAATATATATATATATATATATATATATATATATATATATGTATTAAGTAAAACTGAAAAATTACAAATATATATATATATATATATATATATTATATATATATATGATTATAAGAGAACGATTTAAAATTACGAATATATATATATATATATATATATATATATATATTAAGTAAAACTGAAAAATTACGAATATATATATATATTATATATATATGATTATAAGTAAAAACAATGTAAAATTACGAATATATACGTATACATTTATATGGCTATAAGTAAAAAATGTAAAATAACGAATATATATTATATATGATTATAACTAAAATATGTAAAATTACTATTATATATACATATATATATATATATATATATATATATATATATATATATATATATGTCTGTGTGTGTGTGTAATGATATTAATATATGAATATGCATGGTTACACACACACATATTTAATGTAAGTTTCATATACAATATCAGACGTACAAAAAACAAAAGTAATATATACGTATATATGTATAAATGTATTCATGCATACGCATATGATTTTTGTTCTTTTTGTAATCTTTTCCTTTCTCGTTCTCTCCGGGCAAGTTGAGTACATTCAAGGGAGAGCACCTCGCTTGTCACACGAAGCGGTACCTTTGCGTGAGAACCGGCTGTTCTCCTGCTGTTTTCAACGCCTTTATCTACGCCAGACTTGCACACGAACGCGCAGAAAGGCACATGCATATTTACCTACATCACCTTCACGAACATGAGAACGCATGCGCCAGGCGTTCCATATTCATATGAAGAGGGAAAGGGATGGCGGCCAGATTCATATTTGTTTCAGCTTCTTTCTCTGTCTAAAGTTGCCAAAACACGGAACGCAAGATGCACAGGCGCAGATACGCAGACTTGCGCAAAGTGGTTTGTTCTTTCGCTGTGCGTGTGTCGGTTTGCGCGCGTGCAAATATTGGATAGACAGAAGCAGACGGAAAAAACATTAAGAGCTTGTCATAGAACGATGGTTAGCCAATGTGTCTCGTAATAAACTGTTATTGAAGAGGTTTTCTTCCTTATTACACCATTCGTGTAACTAAGTTTAGTTATGTAAATATGCATATATAGCTGTATACTTTACTACCGATATCGCTGCACTGTCTTTTTTAAATGTCATGTCAAGTCAAAACGTAGGTGATCAGGACTCTCTACAGATTTCTTTTTCTTTATTACCTACGAATTGCTATGAATTTTGGGGAATGATAATGAAGTGGTTTCCTGTTCCCTTCTCCGTGGTTTTGAATTCCGTCCTACTCCTAAATTGGCTGCCATCCAAAGCTAACAAACCCAGTCTGGCGCCAGGGGTGAGGAAAGAGTGTATCCATGCCTTTCCCAAAGCCAATAATGCAGAAGTTAACGTAATTTGAGCTCGACTCGTACATTCAATTATTCACGTCGATAGCAGTTGCAGTAACCGCACTATATTCAAGGATATTTTACCGTATATACTTAAGTATACTGCGAGGATTTATGATCATTTTTTACGCAAAAAATAGAGAGTCGTACTATACAAAGGGAATCTTTTTTTGAAGTGGTTAAAAATCATGTATTTTCGTTGATTGGTTGCACGATACACAGGTCATTTTTTTTCTGGAAGGGTTAAAACGCATACCAAAATAGTCAAGAATCGCACTAAGTATGATGTCGGTTTATACATAAGTATATACGGTATTTAAAATGGGCGTATTATTATACACAGTTATTAGACTCAACCAATTATTCACCTTCAAAAATTCAAAATAAGAACAGTGTTTTTTTATCATTTAATAGGGAACATTTGAATACTGGGAAATTAGGTTAAATACTAGCTGGTCAAAAGTTTAAGTCCATACCTAAAAGAAGTCCTAAACAGAGTAGAAAATACCCAACGAGACGTCTCAGTAATGGGTTATATGGTCGTCATTGTTAATAACTTCAAAACTTCATTTTGGAAAGGTCATTATAAATATCTGCAGAAGACTGGTTGGAATGTTAATCCAAGTGGGAAAGATGTCTTCACGGAGATCATGCACTGTTTGGAATTGACGTCTATTTGTCTTCCCATGCCATCCACAGCCAAACATTTTCGATGGGGTTCAGGTCGGGCAAACACACCGGATAGGCCAAAATAATCACGTTATTCGCCATGAAAAAATATTTTACCCTGCGGGCATTATGGATTTGCAGTGTTGTCTTGCTGAAAGATCCTCTCCTTTGCACACAAGCAACGGCCTTCGGTCAATAAGGATGCTCTCTACAACATGCAAATATACCTAGCCGCGGTTTGACGCCCCTGTATAACCTGAAGCTCCATTTTTCCTTGGAAGGAGATAGCACCTCACATCATGACAGAACCTTATCCACTGTAGAAAATGTATCCGGTGGGTTATCCTTATCGTATCAGTTACGTTGGAAGCCATCTGGACAATCCAGGTTTTTTTTTCTCATCAGAGAACAAAACCTTCTTCCACTCTTCCATATTCCATGTTATTAACAAAGTTTAAACAAGCTGTTTTGTGGTGAAGGAAGAGGTGTGAACTTTTACGATGAAGGTGTTTACTATTTGTAAAGCCTTTCTCATTATTATGCCGATTTATTGTTCTTGAACTGCAATTTGCGTCTGTGAAGGCTTTAATCAGCTGGTTTCTTACCGGGCAACCCATAGCATCCCCTTTCTCAACGTCGGCGAAATTCTTTTGTGCCAACGACTTCACATTCTCGATCTTGTATCCCTCAGAGACTTTTAAGAAATTTGCAGCAGTAATTTTACTACAACCAATCTCACCAGCGACGGCATGTGGCGAGAGACCTTGCTTTTGCACAAACGACTAAAGTTGTTTACGTGTTCACCAATTAAAGATTTTTTTTTAATTTCTTAAACCTTTGACCAGCTAGTATTTAGCCTAATTTCTCAGTATTCAAAACTTCCATATCAAATGCTAAAAAAAGTTTGAAATTTCATTTTTTCTTTTCTTATTTTGATTTTTGAAGCTCAACATCTCTAACAAAGCAAAAGTTATATTTACTTCTTTATTTTCATTGGGCTTAATATTTTGGCCAGCAGTGTGCGTATATATATATATATATATATATATATATATATATATATATATATATATATATATATGATGAAAACGGAGACTTTAGAAATCCATGGTATTAATTTATTTCACGGGATCAGACAGAACCCGTCTCATCAGACCAAACAATTTTGCGACAATAGATGAATTTTAAATTTACCCAGACACAAGCGAAAAAAAAAAACTATATCTTCCCCTCTTATGTTTGAATTTATTTTTTTTCACTTGTGTCTGGATAACTTTAAAATTGTTGTAAAAATCTATTGTTGTAAAATTGTTTGGTCTGAAGAGACGGAGTCTGATCCTGTGAAATAGATTATTAACATGGATTTCTAAAGTCTCAGTTTTTATCATTATTACATTTGCTCTGTTCTTACATTGAGCTCTCTTTGGATTTATCCCTACTAATTATATATATATATATATATATATATATATATATATATATATATATATATATATATATATTCATAATAATTCATCATATCTTGAGCTAGAATGTCCAACGCATTCACACACATGCAGAAAAGCACTGAACAGGCGTCTCGTCATTTTTGGGACTCAGTGCGAATCCTCTATCGGTTCTAAGAGTCGAAACAGAACCGTTTCGGTACGACACAAGCATCATAACAATGGGACATTGAGCCAATGAAATTAAGTTAATAGACGCAATACAGCGCAGACTGTGTCTAGTAAATTAATTTCCTCTAAGGAATTATAATGGGGATTATAGAAATCCCCAAAGTAGTAATCATTATATATATATATATATATATATATATATATATATATATATATATATATATTATGAAATGGACAAAGTCCGACAATTATTTAAAGGCAATTTTATGTTCAACATGCTTTTTATAGATACAAGTATTTAAGTAAATGCTCTGTTTATAATAAACAGTATTAAATAACATTTACCGGCCTGAATGTCCGAGAAATTTTCATAGAAAATATTCGTCCTCCGACAGGATTCGAACCTGTATCCTATACGGAACCGTCATATAGACTGACGTGCCTTAACCAATTCGGTTTATTATAAACAGAGCATTTACTTAAATACTTGTACTTGTATCTATAAAAAGAATGTTAAACATAAAAATGTCTTTTTATATATATATATATATATATATATATATATATATATATATATATATATATATATATATATAATGTGAGTGTGTGTATATGAATATAGAGAGGGAGAAATAAAGAATAATACATGCATGCATTAAGTTAAATTTCATTGCTATATGCATATACATTGCAGTTATTATTATATATTTATTATATCTTTTATACAGACATACAGATCTTAGTAAGTCTTTTAGACGACAAATTAAGTACATCTTAAATCGGAGATTATTCGATTCTCAACGCAGATCATTGTTGAATGATAATGATTCTAATTGATGTCGGATAAATATTATGTTTTCGTAAATTTTTCCATAGTTTGACAAACGTATTTAAGTATGCACATGTTGACCTAATTCTTGGGGGTGAAATTGAATAGCCAAAGCGATCCCATACTCACGTGAAACACCTCGTGAGCAAATATATGATCTTTAGGCTTAGTTGGCTAAAGACAGTTTCTCGATGAAAACACCAATCCCCCAGAGATCGTATCTCGCTGAAAATGCCAATTCTCCAGTAGTCTGGCTATTTGCGTGCGTTAACTTAAAAATACCTCACATTTGTGAGCAGTCTGTGGACATGGTAGTGTAATGGATAATGGCTCGGAATTGCTAATTGGAGAGCCAAATTCCAATTCCACTTGGATTCGGTATATTCACTTATGCGCAAATATCATTTGGAAAGGGATGCATTGATTTTTTCTTCCCCCAGTTATGGGTTAATTAGTAAGACTTGCATGACTAAATCAGTATTATCTACAAAACGTAAAATGAAATTGGGTGCAAAATATTTAGATTTGGACATTAAATTGCCCATAGAATTTGATATGCCGCTAAACAAATTCAACCAAATAATCAAACTTTTAGAATTCATACACTAAATAATAGTAAAATTTTTGCTTTTTAAATTTATAATCATCCGTAAAATTATTCTCAGTGCAATTTCTCACTGTTTAACTTTGGTTCTGCATTGGTTGCATACAAGGTTATTTTTCAAATGTTCTAATATGTCACTGAAAATGTGGCTATTCATGTGCTTATATACCTATATATTGATTTATAGATGATTTGATTCGAAAGTTTTTTGATCAGTTTTGACAAGATCTTATATAAATTTATATCCTCATTAATTACTCATTAAAGTATGTCTCTAGTTTTCTCTAAATTTACAAGACAAATTATTTGTGTATTAAATCATAAGAGAACGATTCCTATTTTGTTTCGATGGATTCTTCGAGGAAATTCTTTTCAGTTTCTTGAAATTGTTGGAACTACTGGCCTGACGAGTTGCGACGCATAGTCTAAAATAACTAGTATTCTGAAGGTAACATGTCTTTAGACTATGCTGTATGTGGAAGAACTTCCCATTCAACTCTAGAATTGGTTCCTCCCTTTCATTTGCATCTTGAAGAAATACAGCAAAATTACCACTCCCTTCTTTATCTACAGAATTTTATTCAACACCGGTTGACTGATTTAACTCCAATTTTCTTTGTAAGGCGTGTCCATTGTTCTGCATACATTGCTTCAAAATTTTCTAAAAAACATTACTTTAAAGTTCCAATATATTCCAGATCGTTATTTGTCATTAAGCAGAAAAAAAAATTCCTATTTTAAACTTCGCAGACCATTACTACAAGAAACCGCACTTTTTTCTTGCCATTATGAGTAAACATCGACTAGCGGGCATTTTATACTAAGCTATAATTTTCCACGGAATAATTTTTAAAGAGTATGCAGGCACCAGCAACAATGATCTAAATAAACTTTAGATGCGCTTCAAATATATTTCTAACACTGTGCAAATTATGTCGCTGTAGACTTTTGCATCAACCTAATATAGACTAAAATACATTATAATTTGCGTAGTCTCAAAAGATTTCAAATCAGGTATCACAAAATGATATCTGCAAATAAATGGATACACTGGCTCGCTGGCGTTGTTTCAGGGTTGCCTGCCCTAATGATGACCACTGGTCACTTGGTTTTGCACCGCTGTCATCGCAGCAGGCACGTCATTAAAGTGGTCCCAGCCGCGTCGATGGTTGATACAAACTAACCGTTCATTTAACCCGCAAGCAAACTTGGCGTTTAATGTCTCTTTAGAGGCACAAATGCTTTAATTCATTGCAAGGAATTCACGTTGAATAGGAAAACTCTTTCGGCTGAGAAAATCGGGGGAAAGGTAGAAACGATCGTAATGAGAAGATAGCAAAGATGAAAAACACATAGAAAAGGAAGGGAAAGGAAACGTCGACGAGTGTTATTCATTGCCCCACTAGGCTAAATGAAATATTCCGGTATCAGTCTCAGGAGGTGACTCGGAGGAGAATATACTCAGGAACCACAGCGACAGTATTGGGAAAAGATCACAAATTAGTTCTCGCGAGAACGCTGTCTTCTCGCGAGAGTAATCTATGACAGTTAACCAAGAATCCACGAGATTTACCTCGGAGCGATATACATGCTGCGGTAAAGGTAGCCCTCTTTTTTATTCATTTTTATTCACTACTTCTAAGTTATTGCTTGCCTGTTTTCACGAAGTACAAGTACACACTGCCAGACCCAGGGATTTTACGAGTCAATGGCCTAGTGGATTAATGCGTCGGTTTGTAAATTTGCTGACATACAGATTGGCTATTTATTTGGGCACTTGGTGAAATGGTTAACAAGCTTGTCTCGCTAGACAATTACAACTGAATAGTGTGTTTGATCCTCACTGGCTACTCTTTAATCTCAGCCTTGTACCACAACTAAGCTATTCTTAGTAAATCTCTTTGGCGATTTATTGTTTTTTTATATATTTTCTATTTTATTCTTTTTTTAATTTTTTTATTCATATTGTTTTTTAGGGTTTCCAGTCAGTTTCATATTTTTGCCTTAAATAAGAATATACCCCTAAAAATGAGCAGTGGCCCGAGAACAGTCTACCCCCGTAGATTAGATAAAGGATTCAGTTCAGAATTCGACATACGCTTGAGGAAGGCCAGAAATTCAGACAGAAGGCGATCAGGGGATAATAACAACAAAGATGAGGACAATAGTCTGAATATAAATAGTGTAAATAATAACTCCTCATCCCAGAAATTCAGACAGAAGGCGATCAGGGGATAACAACAACAAAGATGAGGACAATAGTCTGAATATAAATAGTGTAAATAATGATAACTCCTCATCCCAGAAATTCAGACCAAAGGCGATCAGGGGATAAAAACAACAAAGATGAGGACAATAGTCCGAATATAAATAGTGTAAATAATGATAACTCCTCATCCCAGAAATTCAGACAGAAGGCGATCAGGGGATAACAACAACAAAGATGAGGACAATAGTCCGAATATAAATAGTGTAAATAATGATAACTCCTCATACCAGAAATTCAGACAGAAGGCGATCAGGGGATAACAACAACAAAGATGAGGACAATAGTCTGAATATAAATAGTGTAAATAATGATGACTCCTCATCCCAGAAATTCAGACAGAAGGCGATCAGGGGATAACAACAACAAAGATGAGGACAATAGTCCGAATATAAATAGTGTAAATAATGATAACTCCTCATCCCAGAAATTCAGACAAAAAGTGATCAGGTGATAACAACAACAAAGATGAGGACAATAGTTCGAATATAAATAGTGTAAATAATGATAACTCCTCATCCCAGAAATTCAGACAGAAGGCGATCAGGGGATAACAACAACAAAGATGAGGACAATAGTCTGAATATAAATAGTGTAAATAATGATAACTCCTCATACCAGAAATTCAGACAAAAAGTGATCAGGTGATAACAACAACAAAGATGAGGACAATAGTTCGAATATAAATAGTGTAAATAATGATAACTCCTCATCCCAGAAATTCAGACAGAAGGCGATCAGGGGATAACAACAACAAAGATGAGGACAATAGTCCGAATATAAATAGTGTAAATAATGATAACTCCTCATCCCAGAAATTCAGACAGAAGGCGATCAGGGGATAACAACAACAAAGATGAGGACAATAGTCTGAATATAAATAGTGTAAATAATGATAACTCCTCATACCAGAAATTCAGACAAAAAGTGATCAGGTGATAACAACAACAAAGATGAGGACAATAGTCTGAATATAAATAGTGTAAATAATGATAACTCCTCATCCCAGAAATTCAGACAGAAGGCGATCAGGGGATAACAACAACAAAGATGAGGACAATAGTCCAAATATAAATAGTGTAAATAATGATAACTCCTCATACCAGAAATTCAGACAAAAAGTGATCAGGTGATAACAACAACAAAGATGAGGACAATAGTTCGAATATAAATAGTGTAAATAATGATAACTCCTCATCCCAGAAATTCAGACAGAAGGCGATCAGGGGATAACAACAACAAAGATGAGGACAATAGTCCGAATATAAATAGTGTAAATAATGATAACTCCTCATCCCAGAAATTCAGACAAAAAGTGATCAGGTGATAACAACAACAAAGATGAGGACAATAGTTCGAATATAAATAGTGTAAATAATGATAACTCCTCATCCCAGAAATTCAGACAGAAGGCGATCAGGGGATAACAACAACAAAGATGAGGACAATAGTCTGAATATAAATAGTGTAAATAATGATAACTCCTCATACCAGAAATTCAGACAAAAAGTGATCAGGTGATAACAACAACAAAGATGAGGACAATAGTTTTAATATAAATAGTGTAAATAATGATAACTCCTCATCCCAGAAATTCAGACAGAAGGCGATCAGGGGATAACAACAACAAAGATGAGGACAATAGTCCGAATATAAATAGTGTAAATAATGATAACTCCTCATCCCAGAAATTCAGACAGAAGGCAATCAGGGGATAACAACAACAAAGATGAGGACAATAGTCTGAATATAAATAGTGTAAATAATGATAACTCCTCATACCAGAAATTCAGACAGAAGGCGATCAGGTGATAACAACAACAAAGATGAGGACAATAGTCTGAATATAAATAGTGTAAATAATGATAACTCCTCATCCCAGAAATTCAGACAGAAGGCGATCAGGGGATAACAACAACAAAGATGAGGACAATAGTCTGAATATAAATAGTGTAAATAATGATAACTCCTCATACCAGAAATTCAGACAGAAGGCGATCAGGTGATAACAACAACAAAGATGAGGACAATAGTCTGAATATAAATAGTGTAAATAATGATAACTCCTCATCCCAGAAATTCAGACAGAAGGCGATCAGGGGATAACAACAACAAAGATGAGGACAATAGTCCGAATATAAATAGTGTAAATAGTGATAACTCCTCATACCAGAAATTCAGACAGAAGGCGATCAGGGGATAACAACAACAAAGATGAGGACAATAGTCTGAATATAAATAGTGTAAATAATGATAACTCCTCATACCAGAAATTCAGACAGAAGGCGATCAGGTGATAACAACAACAAAGATGAGGACAATAGTCTGAATATAAATAGTGTAAATAATGATAACTCCTCATACCAGAAATTCAGACAGAAGGCGATCAGGGGATAACAACAACAAAGATGAGGACAATAGTCCGAATATAAATAGTGTAAATAATGATAACTCCTCATACCAGAAATTCAGACAGAAGGCGATCAGGGGATAACAACAACAAAGATGAGGACAATAGTCTGAATATAAATAGTGTAAATAATGATGACTCCTCATCCCAGAAATTCAGACAGAAGGCGATCAGGGGATAACAACAACAAAGATGAGGACAATAGTCCGAATATAAATAGTGTAAATAATGATAACTCCTCATCCCAGAAATTCAGACAAAAAGTGATCAGGTGATAACAACAACAAAGATGAGGACAATAGTTCGAATATAAATAGTGTAAATAATGATAACTCCTCATCCCAGAAATTCAGACAGAAGGCGATCAGGGGAT
>OZ038481.1:43028157-43088157 GCA_964036315.1 Acanthosepion esculentum | reverse complement strand
ATGCTAAAACGTTTGATTAAAAAATGAATCGCCAAAAAATTAAAATTAATAAAAACAGAAAGAAAGCAGAAAAAAGAGAGGAAAACAGAGAAACAAACCGCAAATAAGGGAAAAGGCATTTAAGAGGGATATAGAAAGAAAGAAAAAGAAATTCCAAAGTAGTGAGGAGAAACAGAAAGACAGAACATATACAAGTCTAGACAGAAGTTAAAAACAGTTGAAGATTAACAATGCCCTATATTTAAAATGTTAACTCTTGTTCAAATAGCAAAAAATTAAAATTGGAAAAAAAATTAAATAAGAAAAGAAAATCATTAAAGTTAAGAAAAGGAAGAATTTTAAAGATTGTAGATAAAAGAAAAATTAGAATATTAAAACTATTATTTAATTTTAATATTAAACAAAAGAATTTAATATCATAATAAAAAATATTAATAAAAATAGATGTAATTTTTATTTGGAGGAGAAAATTAGAATTATTAAATTTAATAATCATTTTACTAAACAAAATAAATGAATTGATTTCCAAGTGTCGACCTAGAAGTAAATTCTTACTGATATAATATTTTTTTTAACCTCGCACTTTCCTCATTCACTGATCTTCTATATGTGAAATTTTCTGTACATGTGTAAAATTTTCCTTATGTGGATTTTTTCTATATGTGGATGTTTTTTTCTGATTTAAGCAATCTGAGGCATGAAATAATTGGAACCAAAACCTTTCTGCTACCATGGTTTCTTCCAATCAAATATCATCAGGTTATCACACATACATACATACATACACATACACACACACACACACACACACATACATATATATATATATATATATATATATATATATATATATATATAAGGAATGGCAGCTCGTATCTGAGTATGTCTCTCTGCTAGGGTGGATAACCAATGCCTTTTGCAAACGCTTGTTCAGAAATATTTATGTTTGTTCAACACCCAAAGAAAATATAATGCGACTAGGCTGGGCAGTAGTTACGGTTTCCGCGAGAACGCGCATCATCAGGTGTGAACAAATTGAACAGGGCCAGTACGCTCAAATTCTCGGTCACAGCGACTTTTGACTTTCTGCTAACACACCCATCGAAGAACATTTCCGTCCACGCAATTTCATTAGCAAGGCTTTGTTCAATGCATTGTATGATTTTCAGATCATTTCTAATGTCTTCATACGCCTAGATTGCCTCCACTGGCCAATAACATCAAGAAGTCACCTTCCTAATCAACCATGGTGAGATTTGAACCCGATTTTTCGATCAATTTAACTTTTTTTTCTTTTATTTTTTACACTTTTAAGGCGACTTTTCAAAATGGGTGCCGTAAATATTTTTTAAATATGTATTTATCATCATCATCATCGTCATTATCATTTCCATGACCAAGTCTGAGAGTAGGATCGCTACTCCCACCAAATGTATCATATAGGTACCAATGTCGGAGTGAATGACATTCCTCTCCAGCCTATATTCTCCCCTCTTTCTGCCTCTTCGTCTTTTGCCTAACGCTGATGGATGACGATGGAAAGATTTTTGATTCTTATGACATGGCCAATCTTAATTCAATATATGGAATCTTAATTCAAAATATCACTTTTGATTGTATTGTGACACTTTTGCTATCAGCGTGTATTTTAAGAAATTTGGTCAAAGAATTGACAAGCCATCCAAAATTCAATAGAATTCGATTAATCAATCACTGACTCACAGGCAAAAGTAAGGCATTTTACCAACAGGTTTTTAAGGAAGGTAACGTCAAATTTTATCAGATAGATATGGCATTCAGTAGAGCTTATGTATGTTTACAGAAAAACTAACACGCGTGATGATACCATTTCAATTTTTTCTTCTTGATGGCGGTAATGAACTTTTTAACCGTGCCATTTATTGTCTAATGTTGTCTTCTACGTAGATGTCTAGGACGGTTCTGTAGCATTTCATTTCTAATAACTGGATTCTTCGCACTAGTTCGGATTATATATGTCTTGAAAACCTCTTTTTAAAATAATTAAAGTAGACCAGTCTTATATACACAAAAACAGGACTCTATAAATATGTCGAGCGAAAAAGAGAGGACAGCGATTTTTGAAAGATTTTTACACTTTTGTTCTATCGTACAGTACTGTAATATATTGCTCCCACTTTTATTGTACTTGATTCTCTTTCATTGGATCTTAAGCTTCTACTTCAGACAATTACATTATGCCTTATTGAAATATTTTTCATTGTTTACTGTCTTAAATGTTCAATCCCTCTTCTTATTTTCTCAATATCATTTCACTGAAATTTATGAAGAGAAGATTCACTTCCGTTTAATCGTGTATGTTTATTTGGCCGCTGGTTGAATTTGATTTCTTTCTTTTTTTTCTCTCATTTTCTCACATTATTTTTGTTTAAAAAAACAGAAATCCGTAACAAAAGAAATGTCAAAGAGATAATAAATTTATTATTCTAATCACGAAGACAAAACAAGCAAAAGCATTTTAATAATTAAATGAATTTACGGAGGAACTTCGTAAAATCGAAGAAAAGAATCCGCGTCTCAAATATATTTATTTAATCTCTTTTAATCTGACTTCACCTGCCACAGGGTTTCAGTTTCATTGACATCAGTTTGTTTGTTTTTTTCATGTATTTAAATATTTCTTTTAAATAAACTTAGCAAACGATATCAGTTTGTATTGTCATTGAACCCCGGTTTTTACCAGAGGACGATTAAAGACAAAAGTAGCTGAAAAGCAAAATATGAAAAAGAATTGAATGAATTTATGCCTAATCGGTTAGAGCAAATGAATGCTTACGAAAATGAATAGATAAAAATCCCCCCCCAAAAAAAAACATCGGTTAAGATAAGAAACGATTTCACCTAATGAGGGTTTCGGGCATTATACGGAAAGAAACGAAAGAAACTGAACAGCCCTTTTTTTAAATTTCTAACAAAACGACATTTTTGAAAGTGGAATAGAACAGAATAGATAGCAATTAATTAATGAAGTAAAAGTGGTCTTAGACACTTACAAACAATTCTAAGTGAACTGGGGAATTGGGAAAACGGAAGTGGATCATAGTTACGTATCTACAGAGGCATGGCAATATATTTAAGCGCCAGATCATAAGCATAGATGTGTATGCTTTAATATTTGTATTCTACAATATGAAGAGGGTTGAAACATTCTCCATATATACAAAAGTAATTGTCAAATATATAAAGTGGATCGAAAATAACCACTCAATCAAGAAGCTCTTCTAAAACATTTTAGGTCTAAATTTCGGATTTCCCAGCAACTTTTCGTGTATATATATATATATATATATATATATATATATATATATACACACACAATCAACTACGAAATTATTCGTACACTCGTCAATTTTAATATTTTTATCTATTTCTCAGAATCTAATGCTCGTATGATGCCAAGTTTTTCATATGTTAATAATCACAAAAAAGGAACATAGAACTCAATTTACAGAACAATAGATTAAATACAACAAATTTGACAAGCGAATTATGCAGAATAGGAAAAGACAAAATTATTCGTACAGTATCAAAAGTAGAAAAAATTGAACAATTTTCACAATATTAATAGTCAATATCATGGCCTCTCATCTTTATAAATTGCTAATTTTTTTGATGAGACTTGAACAAGTCTTTTCTGGGATTTTCTTCCAGTTTCCAATGGCTAAACTTTCTAATTCATGTAGATTTTTTGGTGACCGACGATTTATTTGAACTTTCAATTCTTGCCATAGATTTTCAATAGGATTGAAGTCAGGATTCATTGAAGACCATGACAAAATTGCAATCTTCTTTTTTGAAGCAAATTATCACTTATTTAGACGTATGTTTGGGATTAATATTTTGCTGGAAAGTAAATCACCGACCGATATTGCGCTGTTTGTTGTAGATTTTCATCCAGAATTTTGATATAGTCTGCAGATTTCATTATTCCTCTTATTGCAATTAATTGTCTTGTTCCCCTTGAGCTAAATAACCCCAAAACATCTTCGAGCCACCTCTATGTTTTAATTTTTCAACTGTGTTCTTTGGGAGGATATCCCCACCTTTCTTGCGCCAAATCTTCTATATATCATTATTGGTCTTCCAGCCGCCATTTTCTTGAACCAGAGCTGCACTACCTCGTCAAGGCCACTTTATGTAGGCCCTCGTGTTGAGTCTGATGCCCTCATCAACAAATTCGGAAGTTCTTTTCTTATCAGAACGATCAGAGTGAGTTTTCCTAGCTGCCGTATATTCGTAATCATCATTAGACTCATCCAAATCATTCCAAATACCCTGCACTGACCTCAGATTGACACCCCAAAACTCCGAAATGTTATTATTGGAGCTTCCAGTGCAAGCAGTACAGCATGCTGTCTACAATTTTCTGGCGGAGTGAATTGCGTCATGACGCACTTTTTCTTATAGATAATGCCCAACTGACCCTACTATACTCTGCAGTCGACAAAATAAAATCAAACGAACAACGCGAACGCGTGAAATTAAAAATATAAAAGGCCTAAAATCTGTCCATCGCACCCTGCATATACAAAATTCCCTCCGTGAAGTAATGGCATGTATCTCCTTATAATTTCTCGAATCCGGTCCTTTCCAGAACATTTTACACAATTAACATACTTTCGTTATAACGATGACCCTCTACTTATATATCCTCGTGATACTGATTTACCTGACCTAGTAGATCAACTAAACAAAGTCGAACACACAATGGAGTTTACATACGAAATGGAAGAACACAATTCCTTACCCTTCCTAGATATCAAGCTACACCGCGTTAACAAGTGTTTAAAACTGGTAGCCAACCGGAAATCAACCAACACAACTATCATAACAACAAATAAAATCTGACATAATCATCGGATTCTATCTAAGAGTTGTAAGAATATGCAGCTTGGTTTAGTCAATACTAAACAAAAAAAACCTAAAACCTGAAGGAGGAGTTTACTTCATCTATAATAAATGTCACAAAAGATACATTAGAAAAAACATCAAGAAAAAGATTGTATGAACCCAAAATGAACATTTTACAAGGAAAATACGTCAAAATAACATGTTAAACATTAATTAGCTAAGGATCGGAAACTCATAAAATATTGAAATAAAGTTCAACTGTATATATTTTATTCCAAGATCATTTCCCAACTTATTCAAGATAATCTTCGACTTCTCTAACCTTCTAACTTTCTGTCCGGGGGTAACAAGGTGCCTCACTGGTGTCATTTTTCACTGATCTTTGGACTGTCATAGCTGGAACTCCTCTCTCATGTGCCAAACATCTTATGAATTAAGTTGGATCTTTTCTAATTGATCTCTTTCGCCCTAAGTTGAAATGATGATCCCCTTTTCCTCTTGTGACCTTCTGATCCAGTTTTCCTCTCTATTGTTCCGTCTTTTTAAAACTTATTCCCCGTCCTCTTAATTGATTTTGTATGGACTTTGAAGATGGAAGCCAGAATATGAATGTTGGTTACAATTACTGAAGGCCTGAATGACCTTTTTCCTCTCAGCATTGCTTAGTTGGGAAGATATAATGTCTCTGACGCAAAACAATTTTAAACTGGTCTCTTTTTACCTGAATAACTCAAAGTGTTTATCAGTGATTCTTAAGACAAATGGTATCAAGATGGCTAAACGTCCTATCGAAAAACCTTGAAAAGAGAAATTCAATTTGTTTAGTGGTTTTTAGATATTAAACTTTTTGTGGGATGGATAATTTTGCAATTTTGCTGTTACACTCGGTATATATATATATATATATATATATATATATATATATATATATGGCGGGGATGCTGAGAAATTCACAAACCAGCAAAGAAATTTTAAAAAACATTTCCGACGTTTGGCCGCTTGGTTAGATTTGGGAAGTGTGTTTGTGAATATATATATATATATATATATATATATATATATATATATATATATATATATATATATATATATATATATATATATATACGCTTTTAAGACCTACTTATGCGTCAATAATTCAAACAGTTTTAATATATATACGATCTATTGCTAAATAAACCGGAAATATGTTTAGTTCGCTGTACTGCTCCAGTAAGTATCTAACCCCACCTGCTATATTTTATTTTTACAAAAGCTAGATCAGACTAAACATAGTGTATTGCTGCTATACCTGGGCTGGAGCTGTACAGTCTTACCTGTCCTGATAGAGTACAAATGCGTCTATACGGCTTTGTGTGATTAATTATTTTCCTCACTACAGCCCCTTTTCCACAGACGAATCGTCACAAGTCGCTCGCTAGTCTGTCGCTATTTCCATCGCATGTGTTTTAACGAGTTACATTTCTTGGAACCGCTATCCCTGATCTTTGTATCCTGGACCTGCCATGCCACGTACACAAGGATGAGTCATCGCAATTCCATTCTTATTTAGTATGTTCCATTCGGACAGCTTCTTGCCAAGGACTGCTGCTTTGTGGAACAGACTCCGGTCAGGATGTTTTTTCCAAACACCACAATCTTGACCACTTCAGGGTTAATCGTTATCTTTTCGATATAGACTCATGAACAGCAGTTCTTAGCTTTTCTTATGCTCATACAACACCAAACAGTAACTCTCTACGTTGAGTCACTCTTGAATCTTGTACTGGGTGAACTTTAGTACAAAATAAAATTAAAATCGACCGAGATCTCGGTCTTTCCAAGTTATTTATACATCTTTTTTTTTTCCAGTTATCGTTCATCCGCGTCAAATTTACCCAAATGTATGTATGTATGCATACGTACGTGATTATGAACAAGGTGGATGTGCCAATCCTCTGACTCAGAACCCTTTTTTTTTTCATTTGTTGAATGATGATTATTTATTTTCGTCTTTGCTCCACACACATTCATACTGCTGGGACATATTTAAGCTAACTTAATTTAATTTGGTTTGGTTAGGTTTGTTTTACTTCATATCACCTTCAATGGGTTATTTAATGCCGACAAGTTTGATTTTTCTTTTTTTTTTGCTGCTAATATATTTTGCAAAAATTTATTGCTGGCAACATTTTTTTCTTCAAATATTCATTGCTGGTAATATTTTTTTACAAATATGTTTTGCTGCTATTAAAACCTATTTTTACACTTTCATAGTGTTTTGACCCCAGTTCGGGGGTTAACTATTTGCCCATAGCTGGGACCCTAGCCTGATCAGAGGCCTTGCTGCTGGATGTAGTTTATCGTCTTACCCAGGACGTTAATTTATTTTAAAATACGTTGAAGATAAGTGTACTGTTTATTTAAAGTATCAAAAACTCTTTTATATGAAAAATAAAACAGTAAATTAATCGGTACAAGAATCAGAGCGAAAAGATCAATGGATATATTTTAAATCTTATAGAATTTATAAACTACAAATAATAATAATAATAATATTAAAAGTTTCATATATTATTTTTCATTAAGTTGTTTTGTCGTTAGAATGTTTTGTCACTCTTGCAAAGGTGTATTAAATAGTGGTCGATATTCAGATATGTATTGGCACAACTGAATCTGAACAGTTTTGGTTCTTGTCTAGAGAAAAACGATTTATAGTCTCAGCTCCTCACATATTTAAATTAAACTACTATTGCATTCGTACAGTTGTGTTTTGCTAGTATATTATCATTCAATAGACTAACACCGCAGTCGTAAACATTTCCCTCTTTTTGCTAATATCCTGTTATTCAATGTGTAAATGTTGTTTTTGAAAGATGCATTTTCAGCAACTCCATATTTGAAATTGACTACGTTCAAAAGAAACGAAAATGAAACAGAAGCTTTATGACTTAAATAAATCTACTCTTGATCTGATGTTTGACAGAATTACTTTGAAATCTAAAAGTAAAAATAGGTGATATGTAATAATCTGTTGATTCTTTGTGGTATATATGGGATGAGTTGTGTGAAGATATGTAGCAGAAAGGTGGGCGAGTAAAATTGAAAACAGAAAATGTAGAATAGAACAAAGGAAACAGAAGTGATAGACAATAAAGGAAGGTTTTATTAACTTGTGCATCTATAATGAGTTATTGGAGATCACAAGAAGGTTAAAAAGCTGATTTATTGAGAAAGTTAAGCCGGAAACGCTTTTCGGGTGATGGAAATATGTCGGTTGGAAAAGAAAGAAAATAGATTTTCTTCTTCTTTTCCCCTAAGTGGATGAGAGAGGAGTTGGGAGAAAAATAAGAACAGAGAGAGGGAAAGGAAGAAAAATAGATGAAGAAGAAATGAATTAGAAGGAAAAGAAAAGTTTTCAGAAGAAAGGAATTACTGGAACGGTAAAAGGAAGAAGAAAAAGAAAGGATACGACAGAATTATAGACTGGTATCGCTTGGCCCGCGGCGAAAGCATTGCCAACCTCTCCAGCAGCGGTGTTGTGATTAAACAGGTTTCAAATACGACATTTTGTCAGTGGTGTCGGTTCGTGCCCTCCAGTGCACGACCGTCCAACCAGTCCGCTCACCCGGCTCTACGTTTAATAAACACATCCACGAACTCGAGTCGCTTTCCGGTTGTATATTAACAATGGCAAAACGATACGTTATCAATTAGGGAAGAGTCACTGGCGCCGCGGTAATCCTTTAAAAGGTGCACACGGAGCTGAAAAGTCTGACTGAAAACCGAGTTGAAATGATCGCAAGTGGCATGAAGCTTCGGTTCTCCACCGTGTCAACAATGTCCCGTGGGGGAGATCTTCATTGATTTTGTGTTATGGCACGAAAGCTGTCGTCGTGCCAGGCGCTGAGTTAGTTACATGCTAGAACTGAAGAAACAAACCAAGGGTCAACAGTGACCGCATTTAGTTTGTAGTTTTCTGCCTGCTGGCCATTGGCTATCGCATGACCAGTGGTGGCAAGGTGGGAAGACTAACAGAAAAACTTCGACGGCTCACGTAATGTAATTTACAGATGGCGGAATAATAGATATTATATGTGAACAGTTATTAAATATAAGCGGTTAATGCGTCTCCATGACAGAGATATAAATGCAGTAAATATGAACGTTTATCTGCGGAAGATTTCAAAGGCGAGTGTACACATTATATATATATATATATATATATATATATATATATATATATATATATATATATATATATATATATATATATATGCGTAGCTGTAAACATATTCTTTAAGACTGCCGAATGCACGGGCCGCTATACTTATATTTACAGAATTAAAAAACACCAACATCTTTTTACAAACATGTATCCACCAAATATAACGTTATACACACCACACACACACACAAATATATATATATATATATATATATATATATATATATACACACAAATATATATATATATATATATATATATATATACACGAATGTAAGTGTTTCACACCTTTTCAACTTTACTCCTAGAGACCGAAGCCCAACATATCATACCATTTATGAATCAGGCCGATTCCGTGAGATAATTAAGTCCTTTGAAAGTCACCTATGAAATAAAAATAATTGTTTGTACGTAAAGTAAGGACCTACCTACATCAAATTGTCTATAAATTAAGTAGCGGCAGAAGAATTATCGCTAAACTTTTAAAAGGTAAGCTTAAATAGTAGTGCAATACTTAAATGCAGCGATCAGTCCTGAGTTTTTCTGTAGTTTATTATTGCCTATCGCATCTACTCCTCCCTACCTATTGTGATGAAGCCCCAATCAAAAGCCCTTTGCAGGAAGTAGCTTAAATTGGCGGCATTTAAGCTACTATAAAACGTCAGTGTGTCACACATTTTCAACTTTACTCCAAGAGTCCGTAGCGTAACATATTATACCATTGTTAAATCAGGCCGACTCCTTGAGCAAATTAAAAACAGTCCGGACTGGATCTGAACACGCATTCCTGAAATTTTAAATCCCCATGTTTTCATTATTGGGATTGTTTTCGGCGATGTTTTACTTGATTTTTTGCAATTTTATTTTATTTTATTTTATTTTTTTGTACGATAACAATTTTTATAACTTGGAAATAAATATGGGTATGATTGAAATTAATTGCGAAATCCAGCGAAAGTTACCCATGAAATACAAATAAATGTTTGTACGTAAAGTAAGGACCTACGCACATCAAAATTAAATTAAGTAGCGACAGAAGAATTATCGCTGACGTTTAAAAGGTAAGCTTAAATATTAATGTAGTGAAAAATTTTGAGTTCTTCAGTAGTTTATTGTTGCCTATCGCATACAGTCGCAGTATGCCTCGCAAAAATAATTGATAAATGTAATTAATGCTGTTTAATTAAAAAAAATAATTCAGATCATTTACTCAAATAAGTGTATCCATAAAAAACGTATAAACAGAAAATATATTAAAATATTTGTCGGATTTAATCTATTTTATATAATATTTTGTCATTGTTTACGTTACGCTATAATTTTAGACCAGATGTGATAGATCGAGAAAATTTGGCGATGGTCTGTTTAAAAGCAGTAATTCAAGCTTTGCTAAACCAGAAGTTCTCTGTTGCTTAACAGTCATAGCACAGAGGCTTAATGACGGTTCCGTATTGAATACAGATTATATATATATATATATATATATATATATATATATATATATATATATCCCACATTATGAAATGGACAAAGTCTGACAATTATTTTAAGACATTTTTATGTTCTATTTATAGATACAAATATTTAAGTATATGCTCTGTTTATAATAAACAGTATTAACAACATTTACCGTTCTGAATGTGCAAGAAATTTTCATAGAAAATATGCGTTCTCCGACAGGAATCGTACTTGTATCCTATACGGAACCGTCATATAGCTTGACGTGCTTTTACCGATTGAGCCACAGAGGAGGGTTTCAGATAAGCAAAATCGTTGGGTAATTACAGAGATTAATCATTGCTATTAGGAATGAGTTCGATCCTCACAGTGTGCCCTATAAAAAATTCGACTTTAAAGTACCCAACTAGTTTTAACGTAAAATCAAGCAACACACTATTGCAAGCAGGCACAGGCATATGCAATTACTTAGATACATCTCTAAGTTCGTAGCTTTTTCTTCTTCTTCAGGTCGTTAGCGATCATAGCTCTCTACAATTTCCTGTCTTTTTGCTATCTCTCCTAAACCCTGTTCTGGCATCGTGTTTATAAAAGCTTATTAGATAGGTTATACGTTGTTTTCCTTTGTCCCTCTTGCCTTTTTTATGTCCTGTGAATGTCATATTTTCTATACCCTCTTTCCTCATAATGTACCTTAAAATTTCAACTTTCTATTTCTGATCTTAAGCAAATGTATCTTTTTTGTTTCCATTTTCTCTAAAGATTTCAGCGTTGCTCACATGTTCAAACCATGGTATTCTCAGCATCCTTCTGTAGAAGAACATTTCTGTTGCCTCAAGTCTTTTTTTATTCTGTCATGTGATTTTCAAGCATTCGCTATCACATTTGAGAAATGATATTACATAACAGTTCAGTACTCTTTTCCTTGTTTCTAGCGCAGATTTTCTATTTCCTAATACTCTGCTTAGCTTTTGGAAGGTACCTTTCACTATCCCAATGCGCCTTCGGATTTCGGTGTCGCACTTTCCGTCTACTGTTAAAACACTTCCCAGATATTTAAATAGTTGCACTTACTTGGTTTTCGGTTTCTCCAATTTGTAATATGTATACTAGGCTGTTCCTTTTGCTAACAACCATGCATTCGGTCTTCTTGCAATTGATGTTTAGTCCTTTATTTCTCACTTTTCTCCACTACCTTCTGTAGGAATTCTTCGAGTTTCCTTTCTGTGTCTGCTAATGCTAAATCCTGTTAGAACTATTAATTTTCTCAGATCCACTTCACTTGAACATGTCCGGTGAGAAGACACACCCTTGTCTTACACCTCTTTGCATTTTTGCATATTTACGGAATTCATTTTCTATTCGTATGCAGGCTATTTGCTGCCGATATAGGTTTTGGATTATTCTAATATCCTTCCCAAATATGTCAAGTTAACGAGCAGTTCTTTGTCATATAGTTTATCAAAAACTTTACATAATAGTTAATTATACAAAATGTCATTTCTTTTACACAAAAATTTCCTTCAGCATCATCCCCTTCTTTGTCAGTGCACTTAATCCAATGCTACCCCATTAACCAGATAGATTCTCAGCACCCTTTTATTTGTTTGTAATGAAGTTTTAATATGTCTTAATACTTTGCTTTGTTTCTGAAAGACATCTTTCGCTGTTGCTATGCGTTTTCAGTTTTCGGTTTCACATTTTTGTTGCTGTTAAATTCTTGTACTTTTTTTAATTATATGTTCCCTCATTTCTCATTATTAATTCATTTTTAAGGATTACTTTCTTTGCATTTTAATTCACATCAATATGTTTTTGTTTTGTTTTTTCTAAAAGTTTTTTTTAATTTTATTATTATGATATCTTTCAAATGTCATACATTGTAGACGTATTTTCATAGCGGGGATGGGGTAACAACACTAATGACAAATGCTTTTATCTGTTTTTCTATTAGTTTGCGATTTTTTTTTTTTTTTTGTGGGAAGGTCTTTCATGCTTCTGTACTTTTCCTAGCTTGTGTTTTTAATTGGAAAGGAATAATAATTTACGATATTCTCCTTACACAAATGGTACACGTATGCAATGGTATGATTTTCTTTTTTTAAGTTCAGTGGATGTATAACAATGATTTACATCCAATGTACGATAAACAAAAGACTGGAAAAGGAAAAAATAAAACATAGTTTCAGATAAAATTTTCAAATGAGAAAAAAACACAGAAATTTAAGATAAAAGAAAAAATAAAAATATTACATACATAGAAATTAGGTATTGAATCAGCTAAGTTGGGCATAATATTGCAAGTGTCAGGCACCGAATGAAGTTCAAATTTATTACGGTAGTAATGATGTGGAAACCTAGTTGACTAACTAGTAATTCATGTCAAGAATAGTTTGTCTAATTATGTGGTAGATAGATAGGTACATAGATAGATATCAACTGGATAGATAGATCTCCGACACTGTCAAAAGTCGGCAAAATAAACCAGCCTGCCCTTTTATATGGGGGGGGGAGGGGAAGAGATGGATTCCTACCTTTCACAAAGCTATTTGCGCGAAAGTGAATGTAAAGATATCGACTGGTATTCGAAATCGGCTTTCCGATTTCTCATTCCAAGCCGCTATCTTTTGCACCACCTGCACATCCACTATGAACTTGATGAGACAGATTGAGAGATAGATATGAACGATATCTTGTTCACAGACACCTATAACAGAACGATGAGAAACTGTATGAATTAAAGTTTATGGGCCTCATGCCCAAAAAAAAAAAAAAATGGAGAAAGAAGTTAAGTGTGGCAGAAAAAGAAAAATAACCAAATCAGGGAAACGCGAGGAATTAGAAAAGAGAAGCTGAATGCAGGAAAAGATCAACACTGTCGATTGATCAAGACTTAAAATGAAAAAAAATAAAAATTAAAAAGGTGAAAAGATAAAGTTACACGGCCTGCCCGGTGACAATGTCAGCAATTCAGATCCTTAACTTATCGAATGATAAATGTGAATGCGCATGCGTGTTTTAATCGTCCAGCAAACTGTCAAATCAACGTGATTGCAAGATTAATGAGGAGAATTGTTGCAATCATATCGACAAGATTTGACGAAATTTAATCCTCGAAAGATGATCGCTGCCTCATCAATCCGATTGTCGTAAAAAGTGTGGATTGAGTGCATTTGATCTATTTTGAATCTTGACAGAGATTAACAAGGATTTTTCAGAAACATTTTTTTCTATTTGTTTGAGAACTATTTTTGTTCGTTTTCGTTTTTTATTTTTTCTTAAACATATAAACCTTTCGCTATTAAGCAATAAAAACAAATGACAAAAATCTAAAGGCCTTTTACTAGTTTTAGTTTATTCCTATTGCATATTATTAGAGTTGTAATTATCGTCATCGATGACAAATTAATTATCTTAAATATTATTACTGGAAATATGGAGAAGAGGACAACAAAAATATCACTATAATTATCATTATAATAATGGCTTCCATTAAAATTCGTGTTCAGTGGATGTATAACAGTGGTTTACATCCAATGTATGATATTATAAACAAAAAGTGGGAAAAGGCAAAAATAAACACAGTTTCAGATAAAGTTTTCAAATTAGGAAGAAACACAGAAATTTAAGAAGATAAAAGAGAAAATAAAAATATTACATACGTAGAAATTAGGTATTTAATCAGCAAATTTATTACGGTAGTAATAATGTGGAAACCTAGTTGACTAACTAGTAATCCATGTCAAGAATAGTTTGTCTAAATATGTGATTGGTAGATATATATATATATATATATAGATAGATAGATATGAACTCCATATATAAATATGAACTAGATAGACAGATAATGAAACAGATAGATAGATAGATAGATAGATAGATAGATAGATAATGAACTAGATAGATAGATAGATAGATAGATAGATAATGAACTAGATAGATAGATATGAACTCCATATATAGATATGAACTAGATAGATAGATAATGGAATAGATTGATAGATAATGAACTTGATAGATAGATAGATAGATAGATAGATAGATAGATATGGACTACATAGATAGATATGAACTAGATAGATAGATAGATAGATATGGACTAGATAGATATGAACTAGATAGATAGATATGAACTAGATAGATATGAACTAGATAGATAGATATGAACTAGATAGATAGATATGGACTACATAGATAGATATGAACTAGATAGATAGATAGATATGGACTACATAGATATGAACTAGATAGGTAGATAGATATGAACTAGATAGATAGATAGATATGAACTACATAGATATGAACTAGATAGATAATGAACTAGATAGACAGATAGATAGATAGATAGATAGATATGAGCGGACAGTAAATGAAATAGTTGCATAATCCTTAGCATAGATCCTAGCAAAACTCTTGTTCAATGAGTTGTTTTTGATCAAGCTCTTTGGTCGATATGAGAACAAAATATCATTATGTTATATGAGGAATAAAGTGTCGCTGCCGACACTTCAGTTTGAACATAGATCGCCAGTGAGCAAACACGGGCGATCCCATTATTGAATTAAGTACACCACATGACCATAGAGAAAACGCATATATGGAGGAAGTAGTTGAAGACTAACGTTACTTTTCTTTCCTCTATAATAGACGGATCGCCATTTCTACTCTATCTATTACTATACAGACCGCTGTTCTCTACTCTATTTACTATACTATTCCTCTATTCGGATCACTATACGGATTACTATTCGAGCGAGTATTATCGACCAATAATATTAGTGCGAGTGATATTCGAAGGCGTCTGACACCAGTATTGTTCAACGGCGTACTACAGTTGTATCTGCGATTATAAAGTATCTACTACTACAAGGATTCGTTGACATCACAAAACTGGCAACTAGTTTCGCTGGTATCACAAAATATTATAATCATGGCTTCCATTAAAATCCGTGTTCTGCGAGAGAAATAACAGGAGATTCTATTATACAATGTTTACTTTTATCTGAGAAATCAGTCTGTCGAAATAACATTAGTATAAACCAAGTGATGTAAAACTTTCTGGATTCCCTTATATTTATATGATAAATATATTTTTCTTCTATGTACTATCTCCATTCAGGACGTGTGTGATCATGGTTCTCCACAACTTCCTGTCTTCTGTAGCTCTTAGTAAAATTTGTTTCTCATTTATTTTTTATTTCTCTTAATCCCTACTCTGCCAACCATTTGCTCAAGCTTGTTAGGTAGCTTTCCTCTGTCTCTCTTGCTTTGAATATGTCCTGTGAGTGACAATTTTACTAAGCCCTTTTTTCTCATCGTGTGCACTAGAAATTTCTTTTTTTTCTGATTATAGGTATAAAATTATTTTCAGCATCATGATAAATATACGATGTGAATTAAGATTTATATTTTGTTAATGAAAATATTTACAATAATTTATTTGGTGGTGTAAAATGTTCTTATGTAGTTCGAGGTTTGTTTATCATATTGTGAGTAAAGATATGCAATAGATTAATTATTGTTAAATATATTTGTTTTAAATTTTGGTTTAAAAGATTGCAAATAGTTATAAAATTACATAATCGAAAAAAGTTAAATACGATATTGTAACATTATTAAGTGATGTTAATACAAGGTTGAAAATTGCGACAAAGACTGAATAGAGATCGAAGAATACTATAAAAAGAAACAGAAAACACTGAGAAGATAATAAAATGGTTAACGAGCAAGGAAATATTCGAAGTTGGTTTTATGAATATAAACAAGAAGAAAAGATGGCGAATATTAAGAACATGGATTTTTTTAATCCTTTCACTCCACGCAAGGCAATAAAGCTACTAAGAAGCAAGCGGTTAGTAAGCGCTAGAGTATATGAGATAAAATAATATTAAGTAGAGAGGACAATAAAAGAACAAGAATTAGTATGACAGAAGATAATGATTGACACTGCATTTAACTTTTTGAAGATCAAAGTTGACTGGGAAGGAAAAAAACTGGAAAAGAGTTCCACAAGCGGGAAGTAGGATAGAAGAAACTGTTAGCATAGAACTTACAGTTTTATCTAGCCATTTCAAGTACAAAATGACAAGACCATGAAAGTACTTATAAAAAATGCAAAGGAAAGCTACGGTGGGAAAGGGACTGAATCCGAGATGCCAGGTGAGGACCAATAACATTGAAGGTTTTTCTATGAAGAATCTCTAAATATATAACAGGAACACCAGACCAGCTGTGGCAACAGTATTCAAAGCCAGGCTGAATGGTAGACTTATAAATATGTAAGATAGACTCTGGAGAGAAAAACATTGTCTAGCACGCTATACTGAACCAACTTTCGCAATGGCGCAATGAGTCACTCTCCCGGGAGTTAGCATCAGTCATACTGATGGAAGATAAAAATGACGCTCTCGGATGATTAAAAGAGAGAAGTTTCGTTTTGGAGGCGTTAAAATTAACAAGTCACACCTTGCGCCATTTAACAACGGATTGTAGCTGCCAATTGTTGCTTTCCTGCCTGTAACCACATTACACTCTTCACCATGTGCCTAACTATCATAGACCATGTGCTGAAAATATGCAGTGCTTAGTAAATAACAATATCAGTGTTAGCACCAATTTTTGATGCTTGCGTTTGTGAATTGTTCCAATTGAGTAAATAGCGAGAGTTTTAAAGATGAAAAAAATACATTCAAAGACATTCGAGAATTAGCGAATTTAACATACACTGTCCGGAACACAACGTTCGATAAGTCAGGAGGAAAACGACCAAGTTAATCACGCTTGTCAAAATCATTCAAAGAATAATGACAATACTTCAGCATTGAATTTCAAACAATATTAACTTCCTTATATTTTTTCTGTGAAAGCCGGAAATGTTGATGCTTACTCTTTGCTTAATAAGTATAACAATAACAACATCAACAGAATCGTGATTGTTGATAAAAATCAATAACAAAGTCAAATGCTTTAGTTGTTCTTGGATGCTACATTCACTAAAAATTACGATCTTTTCCTTCGAGAATTTTATATGGACGCCATGCATGGCGCCAAATCTGTTCAGAAATATCTAAAATGTCAGCGGTATACTATCGCTTTCTCAGATCACTGATTAAAAATGGCTCCCAGCGACTGAATTCGATAGGTATGTGAAACTCGCTACACAATCACTAACAAAGAACTAGAACAAATAACAGGGACCCCATCAGTTGAGGACTTTCAACAGCAGCAGCAAATAAAATGGATATCACATTTAACGGGAAGAGTAAATGACGACATAATGAAGACAGTGACGTTCCATACGACTTCAAACAAAATGTTAGGAAAAAATAGCCGTCAATACTGGAAAGAAATTTTCATCTATTTAATGTAAGCAGAGTGAAGGTAGCACTGGCTGCTCGGTCAATGAATAACGAATGTTTCCTTATAAGGAAATATCTAATATTGCCTTTACCAATACTAAGATGCAAGATTCACAAAGATATTGGTGCGGGTGTCTATGGCTTGCGGCAATTCATCCAAGCACCATTACTATCCGTTTTGGTCTTTGGTAGACGGCGCCTCAGTCATCATTTCGGTTGATTTTGTTCGTCAGTATATCAACTTATATGAATTATTTAATGCCGAAATCCAAATATTTTGAACACAATTTTATAGCTTCAACTAAATATATTTTGAATGCAATTGTATGCCTTCAACTACAGATAAAATGTATTGTTGGTCATCTTGCTATAAAATGTATCGTTGGTAATTCTACTATAAAAAGCATTGCTGGTCATTTTGCTTTAAAACGGTCACTATAAACATGCATTGCTCGTATTTTTACATTACAAATGTACTTTTATACTTTCATGATATTTTGTTTTTGCTTGTCGGTTCTCTTTTTGCCTATACCTGGGATCCTAACAGGTTTTCTCACCTCAGATCAGTGTGGACCTTCCACGCTGCTCAAAACCTCCAAGCTTGCTGCCGGACGTTATCATCGTACCCAGGACTACTTAGTCATAATACCAGCACGTACCGTAATAATAGCATAGTAATGCACACCTATACCTGAGATAAAGAGACAGCAAGTTTTCGAATACTCTAGCACTAATTTCAACATTCCAGGCGTTTCAGAATTTCTGCAGTTTGGATGATTCGAATAATTTCCACGTACTCCAGCAATTTTTCTTCGATGTCAATGGATTTATCCTTCGGCTCCGATACCGACGAGCACGACTATAATATTCATGTTCAACAACTTCCTCACTTCTATGGTCAGTTCAAGATATTTATTAATATCTTTCACCTACTTTTATATCTAATTTATTGTCCGCCTGAAATCTGAAATCCATGATTTGTCATCTTCTCTTTATGTTTACCGGAGTCAGGTTTAAAATGGATGAATGGATTAGCTAATATATTTAACTCCGAAGACTCCAATCGGATTTGATGTGTTTCAAACTCTAGGATAGATTCTGGTCTGTTTTGTCAGAATGTACTTGTTTGCACAGTTTCTACTAGTATACTTTTACCACCCAGTCATATTTATTCCTATATTTTTTCTAAGCTGATTTGTTACATTTACTAAATATATAGATCTATCGTTCATTGTCTTAGTTTTGTGATGTCAAGAAACACTCGCTGCCACTTTTGTAATGTCAACGAATACTCATCGCTTTCGTAATGCTCGTTGTAGTAGAGACTTTGTAATCACCGATACAACTATTGTACGCCGTTGAACAATGCTTTTTTCAGACGCCTTCGAATAATACACGCACTAAAAGTACTTGCTCGATAATACTCGCTCGAAAAGTAACCACCGAATAGTAATCCGTATAGTGAAATAGTATAGAGAATAGCGATCCGTATAGTAATAGAGGATAGTGTAGAAATAGTGATCCGTATAGTAATAGAGGATAGTGTAGAAATAGTGATCCGTATAGTAATAGAGGATAGTGTAGAAATAGCGATCCGTATAGTAATAGACGATAGAATAGAAATGAGATCAATTAGATGCTACAGTAATTCCCATATATACTTTTTCTTTACCATCACATGATCTACCTATTCAAAATTTTATCGCTTGAGTTTGCTCTCTGGTGATCTGTGTTCAAACTCCAGTGTCGGTAGCGACACTTTATTCCTATATAACATTTAGCAAATATTCTAACCATTTATCTTTTGGAAATGTCCATATATATTTCCAGTACACACTCTGCTTTCAGATTAACTCGGTGGTCTGCACGGCATTTAATCCCTCTCATGTCAATTTCATTATTATTCCTTGAATGTTCATAAAATTAGTAACTGGACCTTAGGAGACAGCAAGTTTCATTACTACACCAGGACTCTCCTCAATATTCTGAATGTTTTCAGTAATGCCACCATTGGAAGATTCAGCTTTTCCTCTCTTCTCCAGTTCTAACTGTCTTTGTCCCAGATTCCTAGCGCTTCGATAACGATTGTCACGACATTCATGGTCTACTCGAGCAGGGAAATCAACGATCTAGCATTTGTTTTCTTCTAACTTGGATTGGGTTTTCTGTTGTACTCTCAAAATAGCAGATGCATTTCAGGTGTTATAGTCTTTGACGGAGATTTTTGTCTATGCATATACCGCAGGTAGACAAAATGTAGTAAAAAACAAGGTCTTTGTAATTAAAATGTAGTCACTTGTACAGTTTTTAGTGGATCAACTTCGCTGATGATGGGTTTCCCTTTTCTATGACATATTCATGAAAGCGATGACATGCCCAAATGAAGTGCTTATCATTCATATTGGCCAACGATCCCTTACTACTATGAGACCGCGAGTTGATCTCCCACTAAACGACAACTCAGACGAAATAATCCGGGTAATTCAAATCAGGGTAAAAGATGGCAAAAAAAATATCTGCCAAACGTTCTTCGGTCACCTGGGATACGTAGGAGGGTGCACAGCCCTAAATGATAACGTATGCCTGCCGCTCCGATTCAGAATTTGACCACCATGACTAAGATTTCGATAGAGACGTTAGCATTGAGGTCCAGTAGGGCAAAGAGGGTGTGGCATGAACTTCTCTCACCTCAGGATTTCCTCATGCACGATACTCATGATAGTGGACTACGCTCGATAATGACCCTCAATAGTTTACTAGGATCATTGTTGATGATATCTGGAACCCGAGAGACGAACACGTCCGTACTTCGACGACTTAGTTTTGCATGTTTCTTTCTCTTTTCCAGCTCCAAGTTCTCCCTGAACACGAAGGCCCTAAAAGTTTTCAGGAAGTTAGTTATCTGCAAGTCATTGTAGTTAATGCCGAGTGATAAGAACACAGCCCACCTTTTCTTTTCCTGTGTCATATTTGAAAACCACACTGTTATTTATATATAGTATAATGTGCCGAGCTCCAGAGGCCATCCTTACCTGGCAGCATCGATCTGGGGTGGGTGGAACTGACAAACATTTCTATTCGCTTTCGTTGCTCGCCTAAACTTGGCCTTCCTCAGCAGTACTGACGAAAGTTGGATATCTCTCTCTCACACACACAGGCGCGCGCAACTATCTATCTGTCTATCTCCGTCTGTTCATTATCTACCTATAAGTTGCAATAAGTTAGAGATAAAAATAAGTAATTTAGTATTTTCGTATGATGTGTAACATTACGTTAAACGACTAAATAAGAATGCTCCCTTAGCAACTTAACGTAATGCCATCCAATATATGTGTGTGGGAGCGAATTTAAGGCCGTAACAAGCCCCTGGGCTAATAGAATTTGGGGACCACTTTATTACGTATGTTCCAAAATCTAAGCGTGGCTCCTCGTAGGGGCCGCATCTAATTTAAAATACACTCCAACTAGAGGTGCCCAAGCACTATAAATTGTTTCTAGTTAGTTTAAAGGAGCCCCGATAAATATGAAAATAAACAAATATTGCCCGTTCTTATATCTTTTTTTTTTTTAGTTTTATCAGTTGCCCAACACACAAGGGCCCTCTAGTTTTGGCTACAGCTCATGCTAGTTCATATATAAATCTGGTACTCTGTGTGTGTGTGTGTGTGACTGTGACGTTTTAAACGGATTGGGTATTTTCTAAATTCAAAATAAGGTGATCACTCAGCATAGTGATTCGCTTAAACTATTAATGCCGACCGTCCTGTTTTGGGGATTGGTCGTCATTAACATGCTATAGGTAGAAAGATGTTCCTGAAACATGAGTTTTAAAAGGTCAAGTAATTTACCTTAACACCAAGATCTTTATGAATTTAATGAATTTATTACTAAAAGCTATTTTCATATTGGTGCGTATTTCTGAATTCCATTTGATTAAATCATTGTTCACTTGGGCTAAGTTTCATGTCGATCGAATTAGATATTTGATATAGATCGCGCAAGTGGCTAATTTAGTGTTTTATTGTCTTTGTCTCTGGTTGATGTTATTGACAATAGCAGTTTATGATTCATTCGCCTTTGTCGGCAAGTTTCATTCATAGCTTTTATTTTTTGATCATTAAAGCTTTGTTCATTTACTTCCATGTATCTATGTCAACCTGACTTACGACACCAGAAAATCTATACTGACTTGTCAACCACTAGCTGAAAAAATTTGAGAAATTACTGCAGAAAATGACGAGTTTTTAATGAAGAAATTTAGAGAATACACCTCACACTTGAATGTACAGTATTTCAGAGTAAATATAACATACATATTTGATTTTATAAAATACTGTAGAATGGGAAATAAATTGCTTTTTTTTTCTGTGTATAGAAATGCAACCTGTTTTTCTACGTCCTGGATGAATGAATTTCTACTATAAATAGTAGAAATTCATTTTAAAACTACTATTGCATATTCTTGAATCTTTGTTTCATTCATAAGGTTTTTTTTAATCATTTCACCCCAAACAATGCGATAATGCCACCGGGAAACAAATGGCTACCGAGTGTGAATATGTGTAAGAAGAATTTAGTGGGGCGAAAGGTCAATAAAAGAACAAGGTTCAGGAAGACAGAAAACTTCGGATTGGCGTTGCATTTCAGTTTTTGAAGATTGCAGGTGTCAAGGAATCAAGAAATTGCAAGAATCCCACAGGCGAGAAGTGTGAGAAAAGAAACTGTTAAAATAGAAAATATGTTGCATTTAGCTAGTTCAACAGTAAAACGGTGAGACCTAGTTGCCAATCTAGTAGCATGCTTGAATTCATACAGTGGAAGCACCAAAAAGGAAATGCTCATCACAACAATTGTCATGAAAATATTTGTAGAAGAGCCAGAGGAAAACCACGTGTAGATGGTGAGTACGTTATTAAAGTCGAATTGCTACGTCATGATCGATCACATTAAACATCCTTCTTTGAATTTTGTCAAGAATCTCGCGATATATAATAGGAGCACCAGACCAAATATGGCAGAAATATTCAATGTACAGACGAATCGTAGATTTATAAATGTGCAAGATGGATTCTGACAAGAAAAACTCTCTTGCACACCGGAGCGAAGCAACTTTCCCAGCCGTAGACATAACAATTGATTCAATATAACGCCATTACATCTCAGTGGAAAATGTTAACCCGAGAAGAGACAAAGAGATGCTATTCTGAATGTTATCATCAGCCATGCTGATAGCAGACAGAACACGTTCTCTGTGATGATCAAATGAAAGCTATTTTGTTTTGGAGGTGTTAAATATTACAAGCCATTCCTTGCACCAATTAATCACTGATTGGATATCCTTTTCGAAAGCATTTGCCGGTTTTACTTTTTTCGACCATTCAGACTTGCTACTATGACAGGAATAAGTATCTGTGTCATCAGCATAGATACCTAGATTGGAACTGGAGACATCAGGAAGGTTGTTGTTTTGATCGGTGATGCTTTGGTCATTTGTTTTAATTAATACCGATGTTCATTTTTATTAAACTTTAATTAATACTAGAATTTTTATAAATCTAAATTTAATGCCGGTTACTATTTTTATAAGCCTATAATTAAAACCTTTTTCTTCAGAAACCTATAATTGGTATCGTTTTGAAAATTGTTATAACTAATACCGGATTTTACGGTGGGGGATTAATTGGCTAATATTGTTTCCCTAAAGATAGAATTGGGGTAATAAATTAAATTTCAGCTCCGATTATAAATCATTAGAAATATTTTTTTTAATTAATGTTTGATTTATCTGAGCGAAATATGAACAAATACAAAATTATTTATTCAATGTTTCACACAAATCCTGACTCGTTCCTCGAGGCGAATTCAGTTTTTGTTCATGTGGTTCATTCATTCTTCTCCTTGGGCTGAGATTTAACGGTTTAATTTTCTTGGCTTTTTAACGTTTTGTTTTATTTTTATTTTTTAAATATGACTTCCAGTCTTCAATACTTTTTTCCCGTCTACATTTCTTGAGTTTATCTTGTTTTTCGACTTCAATTTTCCCCGTAAATTCTGGCGTTAATTATAAAAATTGAAATTAAAACGTTTACAAATTCTGAATTGATTATTGTTATACCGTACGTATGGACTGAAATGGGTATGTCCCAATACTTATAAATACAGTAGAATATACTGTATGTTAAATCCATTGGTCTCCCACGATTCACTGTGGTCTTCCACAGTTTGCTGGTCAAACTCTCGGCCTCCGGGTAGAGAGGAACCCAGACGAAGCTATGCCGAAGGGCAGAGTCTCGTCTGCGGTAGATAGACAGCTACCCGACCCCGTTTTTACGAGGTCTACAGGTAATTTTTGACCGGGCATACGGGCTCGCTTACCCCACAATAAACTTGGCCCTGTGACCCATCCAACCGCGTGGGGCGGTAGGTGAATATCTTCATTGGTCTTCCACTTGGGATTCACATTGATTCACTTCTAGCTCACCACTAGCAGTTGATTACTTACTACACACCGCTGGCGAATCTTGTATGTTGTTCCTGTTATAAATATTATTGTTCCATTTCCAACCTTCGTTTTGGTTATTCTTATTCAGTAACCTTTTCCTACGTTACAACAATTAGAGATTTATGTAATCCCAGTATTATATGCTTCTGTCGATAACTCTTTAATGCCAATTATCCCCAAAAAGATAACAGTAACCATTAATGGATTAAATACTTTTTTAAAATTCTTTATTAGAGATGCCAAAGTCAAGCAAGTACGATTATTTTTCAGCAGCCTATAATTAGTACATGGTTTTTATTTTATTTTTTATAATTAATACCGAATTTCCCTGTGACTATTAATAGGTTAATATTATTGCTCTAATCATAGGCAGGTGATAATTAAATAGTAATGATACGCTAAACGTATCTGATGTTGTTAATTATTATTAGATTTATTTCCCCGAATTATCGACAAAACATAAACATGATTTTTCAAAGCCCCAGACAAATCCTGACTTGTCTCTCGAGGCGAATTCAGTTTATTGTGGTTCTTTCTTTCATCCTCTTGTTTGGATTTCTGACAGGTTTTATTTGTTTCTCTTTATTCAATTTCTCTCTCTCTCTCTCTCTCTCTCTCTCTCTCTCTCTCTCTCTCTCTATCTCTCTCTCTCTCATGCACATGTGGGCGGATATATGCTGTGTTTTCAGTTTTTAAAAAAAGAATTCAGTAAAAATTTCCATTCGAATTTTTATTTTTGTATATTTTCATCTCTAAAAAAAGAATCAGAATGAGTGAACCTGAGAAATGTATAAAACAGGGGTGATTCTCAGAAATGCGTCACCGATCTTTAAAGATTTGTTCATGATTTTTGTAATATTTTAACATTTGAACCAACGAAACTTATAAGATAATAACAATACTACTCCGAATGTTAATATCCAAAGTTTGAACGGAAGAAAATCTTCACAATCCCTAATGCAGAAAGCATTTGTAGAGTGTCAAGTCTACAATAGAAAATACGACAGATTATTGTATATAGATTGTTATGTTTTGCTGATCTCTCGGCGTAGTAGTAGTCGTCGTACAGTTCTCCGTGTCCTGAATAACAACCGGGTTTGCTAGGTATAGCCACCTTATGTTCGCCAGTTGTTCTCTATTTATACTTGTCTATCTGCATACGATACTACACCTCCCTGAATTGGAGAGGTCGTATACCCTTGTTTTTTTCTTTTATTATTCCTGGTTATTTTTGTATTGTGTTGTACTTCTTCTTGCTTTCTCTTTAATGGTCTCTCTTCATTTTCTTCTTTATACACGTCTGTTTTTTCATTCTCACTTTCTTCTATTTCCTGTTCTCTATTTATACTTGTCTATCTAATTTGCATACGATTCGACATAGATAAAATTCTAATACAGCTTGTGAATGCCTTTATTCAAACCAAAAATAGAAGATCTAAATATGGTATTATTTACACTATTTACATTTGGATGATTTTCCTCATATTTGTTGTGGCTATCCGTATCAGACAAAAACACTACCTCAGCGGTGTAAACACGTCCGAATGAAAAAGATGAATACAAACTGGTGAAAGGAAGGTAAAACATTGTTAATTCTTCATTTATATAAGGTATTTGTAGATTTTAAGCGGCCCACATAGTAAATGACCTTCTGCTGTTGATGTAGCAAAAGAAAGAAAAGATCTAGGCTACGGGAAGTAGACTAAAAGAACTTAGCTGTACCGTTATGGTCAGGTTAGCTAAATGCACCGTGAGAATTTGGGCCAACCAGGTAGGTTACGATTACCGAAAACACATGAATTTTGACCACACCAGAAAAAAATTTACCTGTGTATAGTGCAGCCGGTCACCGAAAATTCAGGATTTTTATTTTCTTCAAAAAAATTACCTGTGTATAGAGCGAACCCCCACCCTATATTTTGCGTATAAGACTGATCATAAAACCTCTATAATTCTATATTAAGACTGATCATAAAACCCCTATAATTCTAATCATAAAACATCAATAATTCTATAATAAGACTGATCATAAAACCTCTATAATTCTATAATAAGACTGATCATAAAGCCTCCACTATAGACGAGTACATCCTGTATTCATCGGCGATACTTGCCGAAATAGAAGTTTTCAAAATAGTCTTATATATTTCACATTCCCTGGGATTGTCATTCAAAGTTTATTCATATATCTGACGGAATATTAATAGGATTAGATAGGTTCACCTATCGTCCGGTTCAAACTCTTCTCCCGTTTATCCCTTGTTCACTGTTTAGGATTGAGTTTCCGGTTCCTTCTAAAGTCTACTTCAAGTCTATACGCCTAACGCTTGTCCTTACTTATACTAATACAACTCCAAACAGTTAAGCTCTTTCTTGAGTAGCTCTTGAGCCTTGTATTTATTGAACAATAGTATAAATATATATATATATATATATATATATATATATATATATATATATGTATATATACCATAAATACGAATCGTTAACTAAAAATAGTTTCCAATTTTCACGTACGGATGTATGCTGACAGACACACGAACACATTGTATAAACTGCCCAGCAGATGTGCGCACATGAGATAAAACCTTTAACTCTAATCGACGATACGAAAAAGAAAAGAAACAAAGAATAAAAAGGGGTTTAAATAGAACCTTAAAATACGATTAAATAGTCAAATAAAGGCTAAATCCCTTCTTTTTTTTCTATTCAATCTGCTTTTTTCTTTTCTACAGACCTTTTCCATTTGTCTTCCTCTTCACTTTTTACTTCTCATATTTCTTTGTCAAAAACCCTACATTACCCCATACCTGTTTCAGGTTGGCCAACGTTATTATCATCATCATCATTATAGTCTTTATAATTAAGCTCTTTTTTATCATTATTAAGTTGTCGTTGTCAATTGTGAATTGTGAGGAGTCATCAAACTACATTGCGGCTGCGTAGGTTGGTCACGTCACACGGAGGCGGTAACGTTCCATCCAATGAACGAGCGACAGGCGACAGACGGCAGCCATTCCTCTTAGCTAAATAGCTCCCTATTTCTCTCTCTCTTTCTCTTTCTCTCTCTCTTTCTCTTTCTCTCTACAGTCGGCCATGACAAAAACAAAACAACGTAAAAAAAAATAACATGAATAAAAAATAGAGCTAAAAAGAATCTGGCGCCGTCATTAGAGTCTAACCAGGTATAATTATAACGTTCGGGTGTTCCCGTTTACTGGGCCTAAGCTGTCAGGGACTGAATTAGTCGATAGGGAACGGCAGTAGTGGCGACGGGGAAGAAGGTGGTTTAAGAAGTCTGTTGAAGTTAGACGAACGGGGCGTGTTGAGACCCGCAACAAGGAAAACTCTTGCAATGGTGAAAGAATAAGGGCAGAGAAGGAAAGTATGAAATAAAATTCTGGACTCGCTTGCTCGATCACAATGACAAATTAATTTTGACCAAGCAGGTGATCTAAGATTTAATAGCTTCGTTATTGTCGGGTGATACTGCATGCTCTCGAGACATTTTCGTAGTTAATTTTTATCTTATTTTATTTATTTTTAGTAGTTTTTCACGATAGGGTATAGTCTTGGCACCCGACTCTTTGCTGGCGGGGAACTTGGGTTATAAGAAGACAGTGAATAGCGAAGGTTTGTGGGGCCAAATTTTGTGGGTAGCGCAGACTCTGGAATGTGGGTGGATCCCAAATTCATTCGTATTATGAGCTTATACAATTACAACTGACATGCTCATCGTTCACTCCTACCATATATTCGACTGCAAATCATCCTTTAAGAAGTAACGTTACAATATTTAAAAATCATCATCATCATCATCATCATCATTATTATTATTATTATTATTATTATTATTATTATTATTATCATCATCATCATCATCATCTCTACTACTACTACTACGAGTAGTAGTAGTAGTAGTTTTAACTCGTGAAAATTTCACGATTTTCCTATTTTAACATACTGATCAATTTTAATTCTTATGCTAATGATTGACTAAGCTCATGACGAGTTCTACGGCAATAAAATATCCGTAAAAAATCGCCTATCGCGTCGTTAAATAGCCGAGCTGAACAATATTAACAAAATATTGCAGTAACAATCTTAAATATGAATGCTGGTCGTTATTTTAAGAAGTACGGGGGTACAAATGAAAAGATTTGAAATTGACAATTTTTTTTCATTTTACTGAAACAGCTGTTAAAACATTTCTTTCTTCCCTTCTTACTTTCTATCATTCATTCATCTTCTCACCGAAACCAAGAAATGTCTGTTCCCCTCTTTCCCTGCGATCTAAACGGAATAGTCCATTATTCATGTATTCAGGTATTGGCAGGAGACGTTAAACACTTCTGTTTTACCTTCTTCTTTTTTTTTCTCATTGAAATCTCTTTCAACGCAATCAAAACGAAACAGTCCATTATTTATGAGGTATTGACATGGTGTAACGGTCGTGCGAGCTAAATTATAATCGGATTATTATTATAGAAATACAGTGAAAATTTCAGTTTTCCTACTTCAATTTCCTGATTAATCTTAAGCTCATTATTGAATAAGCTCGATAGGAGTTACACGACTATAAGATGCCCGCGGAAGTTCCCCTATCGCTTCGGTAAATATTTGAGATTAACAATTTTAAGAGAGTATTCCAATGACAATCATATACGAATAAATAGAAATGCAGATCCTTATTTTTTAAAAAAATGTAAGTACGTACAAATGAAAAGTTTATAATTGACAAGATTATTCATTTCACTGAAGCAGACGTTAAACATATGAGAATGTTATGTCATCTTCCATTTTTATTTATTTATTTTCCGCAAAGCAAATGAACACCTTTAATATATCTTTTCTACCGTCTATCCTTGCAATCAAACTGGAATGGCCCATTGTTTATCTGCGTTAATGATATGGCGTATCGTACGTGCGAACTGAGGAACAATCAGAATTATGATATTTGCAGGCGTTTTAATAAAAATAACTTTCGACAATATATTGCGAAAAGGAAACATATGTATGAATGGAGGTTATTATTTAAAGAAGCGATAGGGTACAAATGAAAAGACTTGAAATTAACAAGTTTTTTTTTCATTTCCCTACAGCAGACGTTAAACTAACGAGAGTCCTCCTATTGATTTCTGTCTTTCTTTTCCTGACTGAAACCAAAAAGCGTCTCTGATATGTATTTCCACTTTCTTCATGATCAAGATGAATTAGCCCGCGTGAGATATTTGCAGGACGTAACGTCCATGCTAATTAACGAAGAACCAAACAGAAATATAATATGAATTTTATTGGAAATATTTCAAATAAGCTTTCCTGCTAGAAGACAATTCAAGCAATGAACATATATATATATATATATATATATATATATATATACATACATATACATATATATATATATATATATATATATATATATATATATACATATATATACATATATATATATATACACATATATATATATATATATAGAGAGAGAGAGACGAGAGGGGGATAAAAGGTAGCTTTTTGTGCATGCTATATTTATGGGTTAAAGTGCACAAGATCAGACATACGGCGTATGTAAATATAAAACGTAATCGTCAGGCCTCAATGTTCACATATATAAATATATATATATATATGTGTGTGTGTGTGTGTGTGTGTGTGTGTGTGTGTGTGTGTGTGTGTGTGTATGAGAGAGAGAGATAAAGAGATAATAATGCTATATTTATGGGTAAAATTGCTGAATATCAGAAAGAGTGTAAGTAAATATAAAATATATAAGTGGACACGGAGGTCAGCACCAAGCGGTGACAATCTGTTTCATGCTTGAATGCCATCTTAGCGTCCATAATGACATCAAAACGCGCACAACGACTGCTTTCTAAACCGTAAGCTTCATTTTCACGCTAAAACAATTTTCAGATAAGATCGAAATCCGCGGATGCTTTTTGGTTTTGGTTTTCGTTGCTTAGTATAATTCCACAGAAACTGAGTACTTTAGGATTTTGCATAGGTTGAAGGAATAAATTTTCTATTGTATATTTATTTATAATAGCTGAGGTGCAAAAAGGCACATACATAAACATATAAAAGTAGATACCCAAAAGGTTTGTAGAGTTATGGTTTGAAATGTCTCCCTTAAAATCTATAGAAAACGAGCGTCTTTATTGCCTGTTGTGGTTATTCGTGGATGTGCAAATAATGTTTGGGATATATGCGCAATCGAAATGAGCAAGGTGTTTATTTACTAAAATCTCATGCAATGCACATCTCAAGAGCCACTCAACGTAGTGGGTTAGAGGCTTACAGCCAGAATGGTAATGCTGAATGAGATGTGTGATATGCATTGAGGATAAGGTGATACGAATTGTCGATCATTGTCATGATGAGGAAAGACGCTGATTGACGCTTGACTTAGAGGTCAAGTATGATATGTTCAGGGTGTATGTTCCACAAAGTGGCAATCCTTCCAAGAAATAAATGAGTGTAATAATTACAATGGAAACACGGAGGAAATGAGTGTAATTCGATTCCCCTGAAGTGACAAAGCTTGTGCTATATGTCAAGGTGTGAGCTGGTGGAACGAAATTATGGGGCTCATTTGAATATCTGTTGAAATTTCCTAAAATTTTGCATAAAACTTTGTGCGGTCTCACACACACGCACACATATATATATGCACATGCGATTAAAGTTTATATCTATCTATCTATCTATCTATCTATCTATCTATATATATATATATATATATATATATATATGTATATATATATATATATATATATGTGTGTGTGTGTGTGTGTGTGTGTGTGTGTGTGTGTGTGTGTGAGTGAGGTTAATTAAAAATAACTGAGAAAGTCGACAGTTTTTCATTGTATTTTTAAAATTAAGCAAACTGATTGCTTCAGTTCTTTTTAATCAGACTTGTTTGGATGAATACTTGATGTTGAAATAAATGTAGGTACCTCCATTAGGTCGCGTAAAAACAGCATTGCATGATGATAAAAGGGTCCCAAACTCAATAAAATCAAAGTTTTGTCATCAAAATGTTTATGTTATTATTAAGAGGAAAGACCAAAGTATTTTTTTATATTTCGAAATTTTTTTACTCCTTTCTCGCGCGTTCGAAATTTTGGTTAAAAATCTTGTTTTTTTTTGGTGGGGGGGGGGGAGTTGCGACAGCGGCAAACTAGAAAAAAAGGTTTGTTTTATTTTGCGAGTAAAACACACAATGATTTGGAAATTCTTGCAAAATTCAAATAATTGTTGGATTTTAATGAAACTTTGAGGACATATTCAGAAATGGATGGACTTATTTTAAAATTTTTATTTTTAGAAAATCTTGTTATTTTTTTATTTATTTATGTTACCACCCACTTACATAATTTCATGAAATTTCGAGAAATTAATTTTTTGAGGGGATTTTTTATTAGTTAAAAATAAGATTCTTTGGAGTAAATAAATCATCAATTTTTTTTTGTATAACAATTACCTATTTCATCGAAAATCTACTGTGAATTGTAAGATAAAAATATGAAATAAAATTATGACATTATTTAATTATAGAAGCTTTTAATTGCTTTTGTAAATAAGATATATTAAGGATACTGTCTGAAGAAATAAAAAAAAATTTGATGAATTATGAATTTTTACAAGAATTTTTTACATTTTTTTTAAAATTTTAATTATGATAATATAATATTTCAAAAAACGTTTAAAATTCTTCATTGCTTTCAAGAATGCAATTTGGTGGTATCGTTAAGTGAAAAGTAAATTTACGAATCAAAATTTGAAAAGCTCATATTAGTCATTTGAACCCGAATATTTTTAAGGTAATTTTTAAAATATTTTTTAGTGAACAAAACGTTCCTAATTTCTACCTATAGGAACCTATAGATGACATAATCCTAAAAAAGGTCACGTGATTTAAGTGTCGTCTGACGCACTGCAACTTTTAATTTAGGTCTGTTTCATCATTAACGTCTTTACAAAGCATCCCTTCAAAATAACAAAAAAAGATTTACATTTCTTAATTGCTATTTCGCTAAATATTTTTATTTTATGTATTTATTTTAGTTTAGGTCATACTTCAATTAATTATTTTTTTGTTTAAGGTAGCAAACTTAAGAACCTAGAGACGAAATGCAAATTTCATAAAGCTTCTTAAAACTTAACTAAAAGTCAATAAAATATTAAATAATTGCTGAAAATATGTTAATTTGTAAATATTACTATGCAGTTAAGAACTGAAAAAATGCGCTCACTTAGTTTTCGTAAATATGTCATTTGTGGTCATCCATAAGAGCTGTTATCGCCTTAAGTGCTTCTCCATAAATCAACAAAGATCAAAGAAAGCGGAACCCATCGTTAAGAAATGCTTGTATATTGATTTTTATGCTATAAGTAATATTTATTTCAAATCAGATTAATTTAACTTTAGATTTTTTAATTTTTAAGGAATTTAAAACCAGATAAATTTGTTTACAAATGTCTTAAAAATTAAGAAAATAGCCGCTTTTAAGAAAATTTTAAAAAATCGAGCAATTATTTGACATTCCAATCTATATAATTTCTATGTGAAATACACCAGAATATTTTACTTACTTGAAATAATAAATTTAATCATTTAGCTTTCAATTAAAACTATAATGAAATCTTCAAGAATGCTTTTTCATTTCTAAAATTTAATTTTAAAACTTATATATCGAAAATTCAGTGGAGGTACCTATATTTGATTAATACAAATCTCAAGAGTTGTCACTTAGTTGACTGATATTATTTTCAGGTTCTCGACTCTAGATTTTCGTAGACGGACCTTCCAACAACCACTCCCTCCAATCGTCAGCAGATACCAGTAATTGGCTGTTTATGTTCTCGTTTTTCGTCAGTTTATATTGATTTAAAAATAATTTATGCACTTTTCATTTGTGTAATTGGATTTTTTTCTTTTTTGTGTGTATGTACTTATATATAAACATTATGAGAACCTATATTTCCAAAATTAAACTGACTGACTGTATCTAAAGAACAGAGAGAATTCATCAGTTTCAAAGGCGGCGTTCAATCGGCCATGATGGGATTTATAAAATACACATGTCCCAGCAAAGAAAGAATCATGAAAACAGTTCGTAACAATAGAACAAATGAGTGAAGAAAGGCAAGAAAAATAGAAAATTCAACAAGAGGGGAAAATGGGCAGAGAAAACATTCGACAGTGGACTTAAGAGAAAAAATATTACAGATGAAATATGATGAACTCAGTTTAGAAGCAGAACGTCTTAGGGTTGTAATCCAGAATGTATGCATTAGGGTTAAGTATGGCAAACCCGAAATAGACACAAGTTTTGTGTTTATAGATAAAAGGAGTCTGGAAATTATATCAGCATTAAATGCAGAAATCTAACTCAAATGTCAGATGCAGCTGTAACTGTGCCACAACACCACATGGTGAAGATGAGAAAGTGAGTCACTAGAGGCATGATTAAAGGAACCTGTATTTCAAGAAAAACTTGCGGGGTTCTAGATGGACTATTGTCTCCGTAAGTATTTAAGGTGATGGAAATTTGAGATTTGTTGTCACTAAACCTTCGGTAGCAACTACCTGACATCTGATGTTAAGAAAAAAATGCTGGAAGAAATTTATCATTATTACTATTATCATTATTGAGTGAAAGTATGGTAGACCAACAAAGTACAAATATACGAAGGTCATTACCCCCATCATGACAACCAGTCTAATAAGCTTGTATAGACACATGCATCACACCCTGTTAAAGTATCAATTTATTATAATTATGTTTTGATTTTGCTTTGTTAGTACCAGTTGTCCTTCCTCAAGTTTCAATCAGAGGTTTTAAAAGATAACAGTTTGTTTTTTGTTTTTTGCACCAGAAGATAGAAGTTGGGTGATATGCAATCGGAAAAATATGTATTTGCGGTCATTGGATGATATTTACTGTCACACTTGCTTGAGAAGAAATTTGTAGTGTTGGTGACGTCATGTCTGTTGTTGATGACTTTTTCTAAGAAAGCAGAGTTCTTTGAAAAATCAGATGTCAGTTTCCTTGAAAAGAAACAATGCAGTTAATTAATAAGAGGAGTTGAAATGAATGCATGAAAGATTTCACAGCTCTGACATCACACCTTCATAGTCAACCTATGAACTTTTCAGCCTACTCTCATACCTAGAAAAAAATAATGCAGTTAAATTAATAAGAGCAGTTGAAATGAATGCATGAAAGATTTCACAGCTCTGACATCACACCTTCATAGTCAGCCTATGAATTTTTCAGCCTACTCTCATACCTGGAAAGAAATAACGCAGTTAAATTAATAAGAGCAGTTGAAATGAATGCATGAAAGATTTCACAGCTCTGACATTACACCTTTATACTCAGCCTATGAACTTTTCAGCCTACTCTCATACCTGGAAAGAAATATCGCAGTTAAATTAATAAGAGCAGTTGAAATGAATGCATGGAAGATTTCACAGCTCTGACATCACACCTTTATAGTCAGCCTATGAATTTTTCAGCCTACTCTCATACCTGGAAAGAAATATCGCAGTTAAATTAATAAGAGCAGTTGAAATGAATGCATGAAAGATTTCACAGCTCTGACAGCACACCTTTATATTCAGCCTATGAACTTTTGAGCCTACTCTTATACCTGGAAAGAAATATCGCAGTTAAATTAATAAGAGCAGTTGAAATGAATGCATGAAAGATTTCACAGCTCTGACAGCACACCTTTATATTCAGCCTATGAACTTTTCAGCCTACTCTCATACCTGAAAAGAAATATCGCAGTTAAATTAATAAGAGCAGTTGAAATGAATGCATGAAAGATTTCACAGCTCTGACATCACACCTTTATAGTCAGCCTATGAATTTTTCAGCCTACTCTCATACCTGGAAAGAAATATCGCAGTTAAATTAATAAGAGCAGTTGAAATGAATGCATGAAAGATTTCACAGCTCTGACAGCACACCTTTATATTCAGCCTATGAACTTTTCAGCCTACTCTCATACCTGGAAAGAAATATCGCAGTTAAATTAATAAGAGCAGTTGAAATGAATGCATGAAAGATTTCACAGCTCTGACAGCACACCTTTATATTCAGCCTATGAACTTTTCAGCCTACTCTCATACCTGGAAAGAAATATCGCATTTAAATTAATAAGAGCAGTTGAAATGAATGCATGCAAGATTTCACTGCTCTGACATCATTCCCTCATAGTCAGCCTATGAACCTTTCACCCCACCCTCGTACGTTTTCTTTTCATACATAGATATATCCTTATTTTTTCTAGTTATATATCCTATGACGTGCTCATTCCCTCTTTATACGTCTATCTTACGATGAACTTTGAGAAATCTGATTAAAGAAACATTATTATTAGGCCACAACACGTAGTTGTAAATTCTAAACAATTTTCCATTTGCATCGTTTTTTAAAAAAAACAATTTCCCCACGAAATGGTGGTGGTGTGGTGGCTGGCCGCTCGTATCCAAGTATGTCTGTTTACTAGAGCGGCTAGCCAATCCCTGTTGCAGACACCTCCTCAGGCACATTTGTGTTTGTTCAGCACCCATAGATCCCACCAGTGGTTTATACTACAACTATGCTGAGTGGACCTTAGAGTTTCTGGGAAAGAACGCATTATCTGGTTTGCTCAACAGTCTGAACAAAGCCAGTACCCTCCAAACTTCGGTCACAATGACTTATGACTTTATGCTAGCACAACCATCGATCAATCTCAAATAGTTTCGTCTACTAAATTTCAATTACAAGGTTTAGGTCAACCCGCAAAGTAACAGTTGATGTTACTACTGCGATAATGCAATGAGTTGGTGCAAAGAAAACTATAAAACACACACTGGAATCAAACGCAACGAGATAGCCGTAAAACTTTTCAAATGTAAACCGTTGATAGCCTTGACGCTTTGAGACGATTTTTTTGTAAAACTTTGTCTAGAAGAATCCAATGTATTACAATTATTACTGACAATAACTTCGATCGTTAAATGCGCTTGCCTCCGGAAAAAAGGAACGGTGGGGAAGAGGAAAGGAAAGAATCGTCAAATTCAAACACCTCGTGCCCCAAGGACATGAAAACATCAACAGCCAGTGTTTATGACATTCTATACTGTTATTCATCCTAGGGGGATGTTTTTGCTCTTCAGCGTTGTTGGCAGATGTGGGTAGGAGACTCCGACTCGTTCTGTACTGTGATTCTATAGTTGCTGGATCGAAAGCACTCAAATCATTTACACGACTTAATGACGGAGAAAACCTAATCAAACATAAGTTAGCTTTATTAGAGAAGCACGTTCAAGCATCATTCGCCGCGACGGAAGGTGGTAGTGGCAAGAAATAAGATCGTGAGTGTGCGTAAGTGAAGGGATTGGTGTGTGTGTGTGTGTGTGTGAAATATCTTTTCTACACAACCGCAGTTACAGCCGACGGGCAGAAAATGTTTCGGTGCCTCTTGAACTGTTTTCTAGAACCTTCCACCAGTTCTTACACACCCCAACTCTCGAGTCTGTCTCCTCCCCAACACTTCGTTTTCTGTCGACCGTCATTGACGGTTTTGAAAGCAATCTTTCGACATTGATAGTGACTGGCAGCGCCAGCTCGCACGCCAAATCTCGTTGTTTCTCGTTCTTCTCGTGCTTTTAGCTTTGCTTTCATTTTCTTTTTCTTTTTTAACTTTCTTTTGCTTATTGCTTTTTTCTTTTCTTTCTTATTTATTATTCTTTCATTTTCACCTTCATTTTTATATTTTAGATTTTTTTTTATTCCCGTTTACCTTCATTCCCTGTATCTTCTTAATTATTTCCTCATAAAATGTTCTTTTTCTCATTTATTTCATTCACTTAAATAGATTAGTTACATTTTTCTTTCTTTTTCTTCACTATCTTCTTTTTGTCTATTACTTTTCATTCTTTTTTATTCGTTCATTATTTTTTTACATTTTTCTTACATTCATCTATTTAATACTTTTCCTTTCAATCTTTTTTTCCATTTACGACTTTTTTCTCTTCTTTTATTCAACCTTCCATTATTACTTCCCTTTGTTCTCTTTCTTTTTACGTCACTTATCTCTGTTTCTTTTCCTCTCAATCTCGACAAATCTTTCACTCACTCCTTCAATCTCGCCCCAAACTTCCCAATATGATCTTATTTCCTCTTTATTTTGATGGGTGCATGGGCTTTTTACCACAGCACCTCCCCACTGATCTAAACCCTTCCCTTACCCTCACCACATGGTCGGGGCGAGAGATATCTATCACGAACAACAGACAACCAATCGAGTTATTCTAAGCTGTCAGTAATGTTCAACACGAACACGCAAAGAGCCAACACGCATTATCCTCCCTAATATGTGCCATCAGAATCACTTTGGCTGGCGAACTGACTACAAAGCGAAGTTAATAGACGAAGAATTACGGGGCGACTTGTTCTTTAGGTGCTCCGAACTTAGCCTACTTGCGATGTAAGTGTTCCCGCTCTCTAAAGCAGGATCTGCCATCCCCAGGTGGAGCTAACAGCTTCAGTGTGCCTAGTAAGACGTCGGGGAGGAACGGTGTCGGGAAATATGTTGGCGACGGGCTTAAATATAAATTTACGAAACGAGATGCTTCTTTTAGTGAAAGACATTTCAGTTTGGATGATGGTAGTTTTCCGAGTCGATACTCACTGGGTTTCAGTGAGGTGATGTTATCTTTAGGGTTGTCAAAATGGTGTAAATGATGATGTTACGTTAATGGGCAAATTGACGCCATTTTTGTTTTATTTTTTTCTCAGTAAGAGTTCTTTGGTTTTTCGCTTATAATATAAGAATTTAGTGGAATGGTTCTGATTTAAGTTACAACGTTCTTTGTTTTCGTCGTTGACTTGAAATCCGATTGTGAAGAAAGCAACTTCAAGTTTATATATTTTCAAGTTTCTAATAATAATGATTTAAGATAATATCTATGCAATCCTCTTAGGCGGCAGTGAATGCTGGACAATTTTGTCATAGATGAAGAAGAGACTTGAGGAAACAGGGATGATGTTCGACAGAAGGATACTGAGAATACCATGGACTGTACATGTGAATAATTGGGAAATTTTAATGAAACGGGAAACAAAAAGGACACTTAGAATCAGAAAGAGACAGTTGATATTTCTAGGACACATAATGCGAAAAGTGGGCTTGGAGAATTTGATATTCACAACAGAGGTCTGGCAACTCGACTTAGGCTACTTTTTCAGCGACGTGACAAGAAGTTTCATGGCAATTGTTCTAATTAGCTTTCCTCTTTGTTGCTTTGACTGCATGAATTTAAACGTGCTACTAGACTGGCAACTAGGTTACGCTATTTTCCTGTAGAACTAGTTAAACGGAACCGTATGTTCTATTCTAATAGTTCTTTTTTTTTTGCTTCCCTGTCACTTACAATCCTCAAAAATTTAAATGCAACGCCAATCGCCATCTTTTTCTTCCTGAAAATTGTTCTTTTACTGTCCTTTCTCTTCATTAAAGTCTTCTCGATCTCTTTCATTGTCAGTAACCTCTTGCATCCTAGTGGCATTATCGCCTTGTATGGGGTGAAATGAGTTTTAAACAAAGCAGCAAGTAAGCTACCCAACGGCTTTGTGTTAATTGATGACAGAACAGAGACATTGACGTATGGATGGTGAAAAGACAAAACTTCCTAAGGTTTTAAAAATATAGGAAGTTGTGGAGAGGCATGATAACCCATGTTCTGAAGTTCCACAACACACAGAAGAAGAAGCCTATCGAGTGTAAACTTATATATTTGTAAGCGTTTTTTTCCTAACCCTAAAGTTTTGGATCACACATTTTGACCATAATACACACATATTATTTTGAAAAATCTAGCGCCAAATATTAACACCCACAACAACAGATATTCATAAATTCAGATGCAGGGGATCTAGAAGATCAGAACATACATAACAATAAAAAAGGTAAAAATTAAGACAATTATTATAAGTTTGAACTAGCAGCATGGCCCGGCGTTGCCCGTGCTTGATTCAAAAATCTTACGACTCATACAGCGATCACTATCACTTGACTTAAAATATTTTTGCCCTTCCTTGCCTTTAAAGGAGTGCCCTGTGCCGTGCTGATGTTGCTACATGCCTTACTTCTTGCCTACCTCACACTGAGAATTTTTTCTAAGCTCTGTACTAAACTTTAAATCTGTTACGAAAAAAGAACTAAACAAAATGAACACAAAACGATCAGCTTTAAAAAAGGACTCGTAACTGGAAAAACCGAATGAAAAAAGAATGTTAATACAAATACTTTTTCACACCCAACTAGGTTCTGCGCAATCAGAATCAACGTTGAGTTTAAGCAAGCGAATAAGCCAATTGGAGTAAAGTGCCATGCAGATTTAAATTTTTCCCACTTGTGACGAATGCAGCTATCGATTTTTTTGCATGCTAGCATGCCAGTTAACATTCGTGTCAGTCAGCTGTTGGCTCTCACGCTGGCCAATAGAATCTTCCTGCCTATTCGTGGCAGCCAGATATAGGCTCTCACTCTGGCCAGTAGAAAATGGCCACAAAAAATCGATTATTTCGAGTATCGATGGGAGTTAGGAAATGCAAAGTCGATCTTGGCCTTTTCGCTAACTTGGAGCATGTGCATGTAAATTTTGGTGCAAATCCATCGAAAATTGCGGCCGTGCATTCGTTACACACACATCCTGCCTTTAATAGATAGAGATACCTCGAGTGTAATAAAATTATGGATAAAAGAATTTGACAAAAGCATAATGTCTTATTATTACGATTAACTTCGTAGAACAAAATATAAATTGAGTGCAATAAAAGAAGAAATATTGTATATTGGTTGTCTCCCCAAAAGACTTAACCGTACTGAGAATCAGCATTATTTTTTAACGTGGTATAAAGGTTAACTGCTGGTTCTAGCTGTAAATACGTAATTGACCTAGATGGTTCACAGTTGAAAAGCTTGTCATAAGTAAATAACATATTTTTTTACTAAGATTCTATAGTTAAAACTTGGTGCTAGCTGTAAATACGTAATCGATATCGACTAGGTTCACACTTAGAAAGCATGGCATAATAGCTAATTAACATCATTTTTTTACCATGGATCTAAGATTAACTTCTGGTGCTAGCGATATATACGTAATTGGTCTACCCCTAAGACTTGTTCACATTTGGAAACATGTCCTAATAACTAAGTAACATATTTTAAGGAATATGATTTCTCTAAATGAATTAAACTTTGCTAACAAACACTGCTGATGAGCAGATATGAAACCTGCAGAACTCCGAGTCGAAAATATAATTTGAACATTCAATTTTACTTTTCCCTATTAACGATGGTGAAATGATTGGCTAGTATCATTCAATGGATCTAAAATTAAACGCAACAATTCATCACCACCGAGCAGATCCCAAAACCTACACCAATCCTGATTAGTAGTTGTACCCCCAAAGAGGCTTTTTGGCCCGAACACCTAATGAGCTTAATGCTCTCTCCAGACCTAAAATGGAACGAATATATTCGTCACGTCGCAAAATCTACTGGATGTATTACCGGTTCCTATCTTTACAAAAGCAAGATCAGACCAACATCCACCTGGGCAAGGCCTCTGATCGGGAGGTTTTGAGGATCTCAATTGCTGTTGTTTCTCGGTCCACTCTGACAGGGTGGTAGTGTTGGGGTCCCAGCTATGAGCAAATAGTTAACCCCCACTCTGAATTCAAAACACTATGAACGTATAAAAATAAATTTTTATAGAAAAAATATTACCAGCATTACAAAATTTCACCAATAAAACCTTATCTCCTACAAACTGGTTTCTTACAAATAATACATCTTCTATTCATAAGAATCTATTCTAAAATCGTGTCCGCATTAAATAACCCATTAAGGTTGATATGTCGTAAAACAAATGAAACCAAACCATCAGACCAGGAATAGACTACTGCTGCTATATCTGGGCTGGTACTGCTTCGACAAAGTTCAGAAAGGCTTACGCGGCCTTGTGGGTGATAGATTATTCTCCACTTTGCGATCGTCATCCCACAGACGAAGTGTTGCTAGCCTCTCACTGCACTATCGTTATTATTATAACAGATGTTCGGACGAGTTACATTCCTTGGTTCCGCCAAGTCGGACCTTCGCAGCTGAGATCCACCATGCCGTCTTCGCGGTGGCTTACTATCCCCATCCCCCCGTGTTCTTTTGATATAAAGGGAGTTACATTCAAACAGCTTCTTTCCCAGAACTTTCGCTTTTCAACACAGACTGCCGGGAGGATGCTTCCCTGATAACTTCAATGTTCTTCTCTTTAAGTCGAAGGTCAGTCGATATCTCTCCTACACGTCCTTATAATATGCGTTTATAAAAGATATCAGTAGATATGGGTAATGGAACTAGAACAATCCACTCCCGTAGATTAAATAATGGATTCAATTAGGAATTCCCTGTAGGTTACCCGGACTGACATACACTTGATGAAAGCCGGAAGAGAAAGCTTGGGACAATAGTCCGAATATAATTATTATAAATACAGAGAAAGTTTTAAACAAGTTTGCATGTATATATATATACATTATTTACATGCGGACTTGTTTTAACACCTATCGATATTTATAAAAATTATATTTCGGACTATTGATAACTCCTTATCCCAGAAATTCAGAGAGAAACGTTGTTTGTTGTTTTTTTTTCAACAGTGTAAGTTGCCATAATAAATTAAGGTAGAAGAGAATGCTGTTAGCATGATACATTCGTCATTACATGACTCAAGCTAATAATAATAAGCTCTCTTCTTTTCTTTAATCTTTATCTTACTATTCAGCTTTTAATTTTATTTTTTGCACACTCGTTTACCTTTCCTTACCTTGGGTTCCGCTATTACAGAATCATCTAACCAGTTCTCTGCGAGAGAAATACACCATATTCTGGTGTATTTTCGCGAAACCTGCAGATTTAGAACTCATTAACTCAGCCCAATTCCTCGCTCTTGGAAAATCTAAGAGACTTACTGCATGTAACCATTTTGTGGCAGTGACGCTTGTCTTTTTATATTTTTCATTTCTATTTGCTTCACTTCTTCCCCTCCCCCGCCTCCTATTCCTCGTCCCCGTAGCACATTATTTCAAAGTGCATAACGTGAAACGATATTGTCTTATTTTCCAAGTGATGAGCAACATCTTCACCTGCCGTAGTGCCAAGAAGGCAATAATGAAGGCGACTTTAATGCAGTATTTTGGCTTTCTCTATTCTCGAACTGATTTTAGATTTTGGAGTTTAATCACATAAGAATGTCGTGTGCGCATTCCAGTGTTACTCGGTACAATTCCTACTGAGATTTTTCTCTCTCGTTGATTATAGGATGACTCCCAGTCTCTCTATCTCTGGTGTGTCATTACTGAGTCCATTAGCATGTTTTGAACAAGTATTTTACAAACACAAGCATATATATATATATATATATATATATATATATATATATATATATATGTGTGTGTGTGTGTGTGTGTGTGTATATGTATACACACACACATATATATAGATATAGATGTGTGTGCGTGTGTGTATTTATGACGGTGTGTGTTTCATAATTTATCGGTGAGTGCGTTAGCTTTCTCTGCAGTTTCGAATGAGTTCGATTTTTGCTTATTCCAAATAAATTTTCAAACTTTCTTTTTCGCTAGTAAAGGATGGAGCTGAAGAATATTTATAAGAACCAATTGACAGCTTTAATATTAGAATTGTTTAATTAATAACATCAGAAACTATTCTGTGTGAATATTTTATCCTATGTTTCCTGAGGTTCATTAAACGCATTGAACTGCAATAAATGCAAATGTAGCTATGTTCCTAACCATTAGGATTTACCAATATATATGAATCTTATATATATATATATATATATATATATATATATATATATATATATATATATATATATATATATATATATAATTTCACAAGTATTTCATATATTTTCACGCTATCATCAAGCGGCCGGTTTGATGATTGCGTGAAAACACATGAAACTGCTAGTTGTGGTCGGCCACTGTTCACTGCAAATTCTATTAAAATATATAAAGTATCTATCAGTTAATATGGCTTTGTGCTCTCTTTCTCCCGCGTGCCTGTATAGCAGACTCACTTAGAGGAAGTTTAATTTATTCATATATATATCTATATATATATATATATATATATATATATATAGTGCACAAATTCAACGTTGAATATTGTAATGACTGAGTATGATACACACACACACGCACACACATATACACACACACACACACACACACACACATATATATATATATATATATATATATATATATATATATATATATATATATATACATATATAAGCTTTCCAATTTTGTTCAAAATTTAATAACACTCAAAAATATTCGGAAGGTTATCACATTCAAGGAAAGCTATGGATGATGATAAATGATGTAATTTGGTGCATAATAAACAAAAGTGTGTAAATGTTGTTATTGTTGTTGCTGAAGTTTTTATTTTCTTATTTCTTTATTTATTAGGTATTAAATTATATCACTTACCACCCTCCATAGTTTACCTTGAATTCCATGAAATTTCTTTAGCGTTAAATTTTGAAAACCTAACCGTATTTTTTATATCTTTTGTTATTACTTTACTATTTTGTAATCAATTCATTGCTTCTTCTCTTCTTTATTATTATTATTATTATTATTATTTTTGCGTAAGAGATCAGAAATGCAACAAAATGATACAGTGTGGCAAGCAAGAAGAAAACCCCTAGTGAGGTGAGCGGGGAAATTGCTTCATTTTTTTACATGTCAATTCTTGAACAATAAAAAATATCTGGGGGGCAACATGTCCGTCTACGGCCCTAACAGACCATGTCATTCTAAGATTAATACAAAGAATCTGTGACTCACGTAACGGTTTTTGTTGCTGAAAGTAAAATAGGCGAGCGAAGTTCACATCATAAACTAGTCTTTTACATTCGCAGTTCGCACTGGCGGAGGTAAGAGTAAATTTCTTCTTTCTAAACTTAGCTATGGATAAAATAACGTGGTTAACTAGGTTCTCTAGTCTTGATTGAAGCCTCCTAGTGTTGTTGCCAGACAAGGCGAGAGACACATGGTTTTGAATTCATAGTTGTCATTCTCCTAATGACAAAACCATTGTGAATACAACGTAAAAAATGTAGAAAAATTCACAAATAATATAGGAATCTATAACGAGCTGTAATCGCTTATGTTTTGAAGCGATATTGCAATTAAGAAATTAACATACTGCTATTTTAATATATAAGATCATGTAAAGTTTCACTTTCAAATATATCTATGAAATTTTACAGTGTAAATGAAAGTGTACAATGAAAGTGTACATATATTTAATGCAAAATGGTCTCGATTTATCATCTCGTCTTCAATCACTTCCCCACCACCGTAATGTAGATGTCCCTGTGGTTTTACTATAAATACCTTTATGATAATTGTTCTGATGAACCTCCCTCTGTGGTATGTAGACTCCATAAATTTATGCACCGTACAATATTGGCGGCAAGGCCTCATCATTTTACAGTTGAAATGTCTAAATGTAACCGTAAGTTCTATGCTAGCAGTTTCTTTTCTTGCGCTTCTCTCTTATGGAACTCCCTTCCGGCTTCTTGCTTTCCAATCAACTTTGATTTTCACAACTTTAAATGCAATGTCAATTGACATCTTCTGTCTTCTTAATTCTTGTTCTATTATTGTTCTCTCTCCTTAATGTTTTTTTTTTATATTGTTTCACAAACAGTAATCCTTCGAGTCTTAGGGACTTTATTTCACTCCTTTGGGGGAAAATGATTGTAAAAATATATCAAATTAAACTTTTCTCTTTATTCGACTTAGAAATTACACAGATCGTTTTCAGAAAATTATTTGTATTTGCTTGTAAGTCAACAACTCAGTGATTGATATAGCAATATTCTGTGAACAATCACATATAAGAAACTTGTTATTTTCAAGATAGTTAATTCCCACTTATTTCTATTTAAGAAAATAACTTTGTCGTTACGAGAGTCGTAACAACAAAGTAATGTAGTATATGGTTCGTACCAGGAAATACTAGAGGTTTGAATCGAATTTACTGTCCATCAAGAACTTTTGATTAAATAGGAGTTGATCAGTGGTGACTACATTATGTATTGGATTTGCCCTATGACAAATAGAAAAGTATGTTTTGTACTCGGTGTCACATCAGAATGCCAAAAGAGCTAAGTGTCTCAGAGGGTTGAGCTCAAAGGTAATCACATAGCTATCAAGTGCAGAATCGAGTCACAGAGGATGACGATGCGTTCGTCGACATAAGCAGGAAGTCAACCCAGATAAACTTGGGATATACATAAACAAGTAAAACAGATGATAAATATTTCCAATCTAGGACTGCTGAGGAAGAGTCCCTAAAACACTTGCAAGAAAAGATCAAACATTTTAAGGAAATCCTCGAAAACCATATACCTTCGATTTGGCCGACGATAATCTGACAGAGATTATCAATTAGTTTACGTTTGAAAAATTTAGCTTAGTTTGCTAATTAGACGTTACTTTAATATTATCGTCTGAAGGCCAATGAAAACTCGAGCTTAATCGCTCAAATGTAGCATAACATATTATTCAACTCCTGCCATCGTCAATTAGAATCTGCTAGTGAGACTGGCGTCAATTCCTAGCGTGGACTCTACATTCTCATGTAGTTTTAAAAGATTGTTCTTTTTAATTCTCAGATGGGTGTTTTATATATCTGTCTTTCATATAGTTTTTATATGCATGCACACCATAGATGCAGTTTGGTCTATCAGGTGTTCACACATAGAGGTCAGCTACTAACATCCTGCGAGGCGCAGATCTCCACCTTCGACTTGTACGTTATCCTTCAGGTCAACCCTCCACCTGACTTTCCTGAAGGACATTGTATGCAAAGTCTATTCTGCCATGAGCTAGGGTGAGCCACATACGACAAAACTGGCATAAAATTGCAATAATTTACTATCTTAAAAAAGTAAAGATCCTGGAGATTATTACGTTTTACTAATGAAAACGAGAGAACTTTTACAACGCATTAAGAATATTAGGAAGAAGTACTATAAAAATCAAAAATTCCCGAACCACCGGCCCGCGGACTGGTCCCTGTCTGTGGACATTTGCTACCGAAAGAAATAATTAATTTGTTTAAAATTATATAATAGATAAATTGAATATTGGACTTCAATTTAAAAAGATTTGTTTAAATATTCAATATTTATCTACTCAATGCTATCTATCACAATTGTAAGTAAATTTTACAATTAATGTATATTTTTATTTATTTGTAATAATTTTCAGCTAATTTCCTAAGCCCGATTAACAAAAGCGATGAGACTGTTAAGATGGGATGCGCAGACACTAACGGAAGCCATTAATTTCCAAAAGGTGTATGTAATGAAAGAAAGGTGGGGTTTTTTTTCGCTTTCTGATAAAATTCAGAGTTGAAATCGAATTGCGTTTATTCCTAAGCCTATCAATGCTTTCTTTTTAAACAGATGGATTACAATGTTCTTTCAATTTATGCATGAAAATCTCTGTTCTAGTCGGTGGTTCTTCGAGAAAACATTAACATAACTAAGTTGGCAACTGGCTTACAAAATAAAAGTCTTTTACATTTAAGAGTCTCAGAATTGAAAGCTCTGCCATCGAGAAAACAATGACTAACAATCTCGCAAGACATTTACCGTAAATATCAGTGTGGTCCTTTACCATAGAGGTACCCAATCACCGAGCCGCAAAGAAATAATTGTTTAAAATTATATATTTTATAAAGTGAATATTGGTCTTGAAAAAGATTTGTTTAAATATCCAATATTCATCTACTCAATACTATCTATCATACCTGTAAGTACATTTTACAGTTAATGTATATTTTTATAACTAAATTATAATTTACGTCTACCTTTATTATCTATCATAAATGTAATACATTTTAACATTAATATATATTTTTTACTTATTTATAATAATTTTCATCTAATTTTCTAATCCCAATTAATGTTCAGATTCTACACTGATTCTAAATTATGGTGAGTTGATATTGATGTGACAATAGTGTAATAGGTGTCTGGGCAGTATACTTCACTGGCCACCGTGACAGAGGGGCACCAAGGAAGCATTATAAGCCAAGCCAAGAAAAAGAGGTGTCGATTCAGGGAGACTAAGCACACAAGGGTGTGGTCGGGCTGGAGCCTAGACATGAGAGTCAAAAGATTATACATTTTTTCTTCCCTTTAATAAATTGCTCTTTTTATTATTGCTCTCTTTATCGAAATGCACTTAAATTAAACATACGTGCCACTACGGTTTCGCGGAATGATTGTCCGGCATGAAGCCGGTCCGTGGTATAAAAAAGATTGAAGACGACTGATGTAAATTATCTACGACGATATGTGCACATATAATTATTATAATGCAAACATTGGCGTATTTGTTTAATAAACCCGCTTTTGTAATATCAACGGTGGTATAAACATGGTGCGTAGCCCTGTCGAAGAAGATATTATGCTGCTAAGGAATGGATCGTATGCATTGATTCGATAATCCCGATTGAGGTCGACTCTTTTATAAACACTATCATATAATGTATATGAAAGTATTATATTCTACATCTACATAAGAGAATGAACATGCATACACATTCATTTGCACCTGTGCCATATTAAATTGTAAGGTACAAATTTAAGGTTTGTTGAGGTTGCCTAAACTCGGCTCTCGTACCGGAATTGTCCCCCAAAGCGTATTAGAGGTTCCAGCATATAATGATGACTGATTAGCAAGCGATATCTATCAATGGTATTTTTCTTTATTGCTTTTTTTTTGTCTGTGTGTGTGTGTGTGTGTGTGTGTGTGTGTGTGTGTGTGTGTGTGTGTGTGTGTGTGATTCTCACGATAAGATTTCTTCTTTCTTATTTGTTTGTTTTTAAGCCTTTCTTCTTTAATTTTCTCTTTATTTTTCCTACTATTAAATTTGTGTTTCTCTTGCATTCTTCTATCCATATTTCAATGTTATATATATATATATATATATATATATATATATATATATATATATATATTCACTTTTTTTCTCGCTTCCATTTTTACCTTCTTTTTTTTCTGAAAAAATTTCTAAAACACTTTCACACCTGTTCTTTTTTCGTACTCTAGTTTGACGTTTCTGTTTATTATTATTATTATTATTAATAATAATAATAATAATAATAATAGCATGCCAACAAAATTACACTGGGGTAAAAATATACGAAACCGAATGTACCCATCATGACACGCAGTCGTATCAGCGTATATGAAGCGCATTCATCGCAGTCAGATGTGTGCGACATGGTGGTAGGTTTTGATAAAAGCCACGCATAATCTTGAAGGTGGGCCAAATTAGAAATACCTTCAAAATTTTAATCTAGTCCGCTCAGACGATCTCGTATATCGACTATTCGTAAATTTCTAGATTTAACTCTTACGTTGCAAAGGTAGCCTATTCCTACAAAATGAAAAATCAACACATTTGACAATCTGACATGATGCTCCTCCCACCGCCCATTACTCCCGCTCATCAACAGATATACACAGTGCATAAGCAGCAAGCCAAGATTCCCAAATGATTTATGATCAGACATATCTCTAGTACTGAACGTGATATTTATTGTAGCTCATCTTAATTCGTCAACAAAAATATGTTTTATTCTTGCAAGAATTGTGTTAAGACTTGTCTCCCATTCGCCTTTTTTCTCGCAACAGTTTCTGTCTTTCTGGTTAAGTTTCCTTTTTTCTTACACACCGTCTTTCTCCCTCCCTCCCTCCCTCCCCTCACACAAACGCGCATACATACACAGAAACACATTTTGTCTCTGTTCTTAACTTTGCAATTCTCTTTCGTATATTCATTTCTTAGCTTAGCTGCCGCTTTCCTTTTCTCTAACTTATGATGTCCGTCCACCGCTCGATCTTCTCTCTGTCTAACCCACATTCCTTTCTTTATCCGCTTTCTCTCTCTCCTATGCCTGTGAGTATACGTGGATCGACATTCATATACTTGTGTACTTTTATCTCTTAGCAGATGAGATGAAATGAACGCCTATAAAATGTCTAAATATTTAAAGAGAAGCCAAATTGAGTATGACACGGTATTACATTGTTCCTGGCATTAATTTTCACGGATGTCAGATCAATTTTGCCAATCGCTGATCAATAATAAACTCTTTAGACCCACAACAACTAAAAGCCTCTTACTTAAGTCTGCAAATGAGGAACCAACTTGATTTTTTTTTTTCTGAATACAATCTTTCTCGGCTTTCTTTCTCTTCCGATAAAAAACACTTCTTTTTTCTTTAGGCATGAAATCAACTATTCATTTATTTCGAATAATTTCATAAGGCGCCTATAATAGTCTTGATAGAGGTTTTCTCTTCTTTGAAGACGTTGACGATGATAGCTCCTCATTGATTCTACGGATTTGTCGAGTTTTTTTATTGGTATATTTGTAGATTATTGTTACCTCGTTGTTATTTTTTTACTTCTAAATGTTTCCTTATAAGGAATCGGTTAATATTACCCTTACCATTAATGCGCACTTTCCAATACTGGATATCATTCATTCTTTGAAAATTCTTTCTTTTTTGAAAGTTATTTGTAATTTTTCACACATTTCTTCGACTAGAAATTATATTAGGGTTCAGTTTATTTTAAGACATTTGATTGCTTCTGTTACAAACTGGCAAGATACGTATATAAACACCTGGTTAACAAAAAAAAGGTAATGATTGAGTCGCTAAGATGGATACGCATAATAGAGACGCCAACAAACAACAAACACAGGATGAAAGATTTATATAACAAAACAATTGAATAGGGAGAGAATGTAAGTTAGCAGACGTAAGATCAACAAGAGGTACTTATCTAATACTGGATATCACTCCGATTATCCATAAATTATGAGTTGGCAATTTGAAGCGTTCATAGCAACAAACCTGTAGAGGTTCTTTAGAATATCCGAATAAAAATCGGCAATGATTCATTCTGCAATATAAACTGGGAGATTCCGGAATGGTACTTCTATTTCGTTCCACATCTAATAATCGAAATATATCTAAGATAAGACTGGGAAGATTTCATCGGGAATAATATTTTCTTATTCGTTACACATCTAGAAATCGAATAAGTCCATAGGCGCATTTCTAATGAGCGAACGATGTGAGTCAGTTCATTCACGACTTAGTCGGAAATTTTCTGGTAACTGAAAATATATTTAAAAATATCACACTTGACGAGGCATGTCACGTACGCTTGGGTAACCGACTTTTACTTATTCTATTAGACGGTCAAACTGTCAGGGTGTTACGCGACCCAGATTCTGTCCCGCCATCTCTCGGTCTAGACAGGAAATAAAGGAAGAGAAGAAGGAAAACAGAGAGAGGAAACAAAGAAAGTATGTCCCTTGATAAATTGACAATACGTCTGATTTTAATTTAAATATTGAGGGCCATGTCACACTTCAAATAGGTGATGGATACACAACTTTGTTGCGCACTTGAAATATTTATCAAGATTAAATTATATTTATCTATATACAAGAACAACTCAAAAGGTAAGGGCAATTTCCAGACAATAGCTTTATTTCAATTGAAGAAAAATAAATGACTATGTCACTTTTTAACATAGTTTCCCTGCAATTCTGGTATCATTTACCGAGATTCTTCATCCCGTTCGAAAAGAAGCTTTTCGGTTGCTCAAGAAGCAACGTCTGCACTGCTGACTTATTTGAACACCCAACGCGCACAAATTTTACGGCGTCCCAAGTCACCATCCACGATGGCTTGTGCAGATCTATAGCTGATGTTCAAGATGGCCGCTACTTGTGCTAACGTGATTCGACGGTCTTCCCTGTTGAAGTCATCGCAGCCGCTGGATGGGTTCGTCTGTGCGCGATGTTGAAGCGATGACCAGATCGACTTTCGTCCGTTACTCTTGTTCTTCCCGCTTTAAAGCTATGAGTCCCGGGTTCGAATCTCACCATGGTCTATTTTGTTATCGGTCTGGAGGAAAGCGTGCGGCACATTTGGAAAGTGTCTGAAAACCATACCGCAGGTTGACCCAAGCCTTTTAAGTGAAATTGGGTAGACGTAACCCTTGAGGGCCAACGATGGATGTGTTAGCACGAAGTCGCAAGTCATCGTGGCAGAGGGTTTGAACATGATCACCTTGTTCAAATTGTTGATCACGCTAGATAACACGCTTCCCTCCTAAAAACTGTAACTAAGGTCTGCTCAGCATAGTTGCAGTATAAAACAACAAATGGGCTCTGTGGGCGTTGAAAAACACGCAAAATTCGCCCGAGCGAGCGTCTGCTATAGGGATTAGCTACCTGCTCTAGTAGACAGGTATTCTCGAATACGAGTGGTCAGCCATGTTTTAAATATAAAGCTGCGGCATACGTAAAATATAGATATTAGTATGTTTGTAAAGTAATAACTTATTGCACCTCTGTGAATTATGAGTCAACTAACCAAAGCGGAAACAAGCGTGAATGGTAGGAAACTGTGTCTAGCATTATTTTATCATTTTTTCTATCTGACAGTGGGTCGTGTATAATGCATTTCAGATTGTAATTGGAAAATTTTTCAAAGAGGGAATTAGAATTTTTCGTAAGGTTTCGCTTGAAAACCAAATACAACATTCTGCTATCTGCAGCAATCTTTTAACCAAGAATTCCAACCTTTTATTTTTATTTATTACAGGCGATGAAAAATGGGTTTTGCATGTAAACAGAAATCGAAAAATGTAGTGGGGATGAGAAAATCTGTGCCAACACCAAAATCAAGGATTCCATTTACAAAAATGCTTGCTCTGTGTTTAGTGTAAGATGTAATGTGTCCATTAAGGGTTGGTGGAATGACTATCATTGCAGACTTTTATTACTAGCAACTTGATCAGGTGAATGAATTCCGTCGAAAGAATTATGCATTTCTATACAGCATGACAATTCAATGACAAACACTGCAAAACAAAAACAAAAAAAATAAAATCGTTAGGATGGGTGGTTCTTGCACATCCTACATGTTTACCAAATTTAACAAATTCTTATTTGTTTCGATCGTTACAAGATTTTATCAGTAGCAGAACATTCAGAAACAAACAAAATGTTGAAAACAGTCTTTCAAAACATTTCCCTGGAAAAAAAAAACTCTTTCAACGTGGAATCGAAAAGGTGTCTTCTTTTTGGGCTGCGGTTATTGCAAATTAAAATGAGTACCCAGAAATTCATACACCGATGTCCTCAAGGACACATGGCACAGTGGATAAAGGCGTTGGTTAGATCCAGTGACAGGACCCAAAGAGTGTGAGTTCAATACCCAGTTAAGGCAGTGGAGGGGATTTAACAGGAGATAACTGATAACTGACATCCATTAAACATGGCACGTGGAACTAGAACAGTCTGAGCGAAATAAAGGGTTCAGTTCAACATTCCAACCACCTGAAGAAGGCCGGAGTGTACAACGGCTGAAACCTTGTAATAAATATGGCGACGAAGGTGAGGACAATAGTCCGAATAGTGTAAATAGTGTAAGATGAGTACATTTTTTCTAAATAATATTTAGATAAGTTTAAGTTATCATTTCTGGTATTTGATTTGATTCATTTATGGTCTACGGCTTATCAACATTTGTGGATTATCTAAAGCCGATATAAATCTTGTATTATAAAAATAATTCTTTTTTGAGAATAAATATTTCATTACCGATGTTTTTCATTTTTATAATACAATTTCCAGATAAAAATATTACTATTTAACGCATAACTAGGAAGTGGAAGAGATAGATTCATACTTTTCCCAAAGTTCTTTGCACGAAAGTGAATGTAATCTTTTCTAGTAAAGTATAATTACTTTCCGAATTCCCTAATACTTGAATAAATTCAACTTATCAGAATGACCACTGAAAGACTGAATGATATAAACAAAAATAACTTTTACAAACACACGAGTATCTTGGGATAGTAAAGTTTGAACCATTTGAATCTTTATTTTTAAATCCAGTTTCAGAATCTTCCGAAGCGATGTTCTTGTTGAGCAGAGCAACAATGGGAAGAAGATGATGGATCCTCAAGGTCATTCGGCCATAAAGCTTCCACAGTTAGTGCGCACAGTGCGCTTAGAGTCTCTTCCTGGAAGATCGTCGACTGATCCAGTTCTTTCAGGGCGATTAGGTTCCGAATCATGTTATCGCTATGAGATACTCTGACGTTAAAATGTTGTCGGTATTTTCTCTGAGTTTGAATAATTGATCTTTCACTGGAATAGAAAAACTCAATGAGTTTTACTCATTGCTGGGCATCATACGTAGCCCTTTTAATATCCAAGAAACCCTCTATAACCTGAAAAAATAGAAGATAAGATTATTGAAAACGAACAAGTTATGACTTTTTCAAACCCTTCAATTTTTCAGTGGTACTCTGTTGTTTTTTTTTTTCATTCTTTTTTGGTAAAACGTAATTCCTCTATAAACACGCAAATATTTAATTTGTTAACCGTATTCATTACATTAACTAGAATTTACAGTTACCTATAATTTCACCCTGCAACATATTGTTTTTAAATAAAGGTCAAGTATAAAAGTGATATCTGCTGCAAAGGTATATTACAAAAAAATTAATTCGTGCCATCTTCTACAGTAGCATGTTTGCGAAGGATATTTAAAATAAAACTAAATAGACAATGATTGCAGTATCAAATAAAGTTTACGATTTTCATATGCATAGTATTGAATTGTGTTTACGATTCCCATATGCCTAGTATTGAATTGGGATTACGATTTCCATATGCCTAATATTGAATAGGGTTTACGATTTTCATATGCCTAGTATTGAATTGGGTTTACGATTTTCATATGCCTAGTATTGAATTGGGTTTACGATTTTCATATGCTTAGTATTGAATTGGGTTTACGATTTTCATAAGCCTAATATTGAATAGGGTTTACGATTTTCAAATGCCTAGTATTGAATTGGGTTTACGATTTTCATATGCCTAATATTGAATAGGGTTTACGATTTTCATATGCCTAGTATTGAATTGGGTTTACGATTTTCATATGCATAATATTGAATAGGGTTTACGATTTTCATATGCCTAGTATTGAATTGGGTTTACGATTTTCATATGACTAATGCTGACAAGAAGCAATTTTGGCGTTGCGAGAAAGATAATTTCTATGAAGAACGAATTAGTACAAATAGAATTTACTAGAAATACCCGTGAACATTTCAGAGTTGTTCTAATTGAATTTTCTGATTAATCTTAATTATTAAGTTAATGATTGACTAAGCCCATGGCGAGGTCTACGACAATAAAATATCTGGAGAAATTCACCTATCGCATCATTAAATATTTGAGCTTAACATCTTTAAGAAAATATTGCAATGACAATCATAAATATGAATGTTGGTCGTTATTTGAAGAAATAATGAGGTACAAATAGAAAGGTTTGAAATTGACAACTTTTTCCATTCCACTGAAATACGTTCAACCCACAAGTGTTATCGCTTCTTCTATCTTCCCGATACACTTTCTTTCTTTATTTATTTCTTTTATTTTCTCACTGAAACCGAGTAGCGTCTCTGATTTGTTTTTCCTTCTTTACATCCGATCAGAACAATATAGCCCATTATTTATAAGGTATTAGTAGAACGCAGAAAGGATTTGCAATTGACAACTTTTCCATTTCACTGAAACAGACGTTAACCACATTATTGCTTCTTCTATCTTCCCTTCTTTCACATAAGCCAAACAGCGTCGCTGATAGGTCTAGCTTTATACGCGATCAAAACGGAATAGTGCATTATTTATGTGGTATTACCAGAGTGTAATGTCCGTGCTAACTAAGGAAGCAAGGGACACGCAGAATTATAATATTTCGAATTGAACATTGGTTAAAATTAATGAAGATTTGCTTGATAAATAACAGCTTTGTATCCAATTTCTCTTCAAGAAATGCCTCGAACCAATAATACTCTTAAAGCTTTTCATTCAGCTTTAAGAGATTCAGTGATATGTAAATACACTAAGAATTAAAAATTCATCGCTATTCTTTGAAACGATTTGCCGCTAAGAAAAACTCCTTTATATAGAAATCCACAAATACGTTGAAAAATAAGAAGAAAATGATTCACGCATTAAAAAAATATACACTTCTTCTTCGTCTATATGCTGTGTCCCTTCAGGACGTAGGCAATCATGGATCTCCACTACTATATGTCCATTTTGTTTTCTTTTTACCGATACGAAGGTTAAACTTTGCCGAAAATGCAAATCTCTTCTTTGTTGTTAGCATGGGTAGAAAGTGTAGGTTTTTACATAAGCGGAGTAGCTGTCCATGGTTAAGTGTAGTTGGTAGAAATGCCCAACAAGCAGAATTGTCAAAGTTTTCAATAGAGTAGAACAAAAGAAAGAAAAGAACTGGGAAAAATAATACGAAGCAGGTAATATATATGCAAGACAAAACTAGGCGAATCAGCAGTAATAAGACATAAAGTTCACAAAGTAAGAACGGTATTAACTCACAAAAGGGATACAGACAAGTAACCGCAGTGTTCTGACTTCAAGATAAGAAAGAATGAAAATATATCTGATTGGGTAGGAAGAACTCTCAGTATGCATCTGTATGTGTCTATAAATTTAGTGAGACGTTTTTTACAGTAATTCCCATGCGGATTGGAACCAAAAACAATTGGTGAGATGAAGAGAAGTAAGTAGAAAGGAGAATGGAGGGAAGTAAAAAAAGAGAGAGAGAAAGAATAAGAGTAAAAATAAAATAAGGAAAAGTAACTAAATAAAGTTTAAAGGGGAAAAAAGGATGATGAAGAGGATGTTAGTGGTGATGAATACAACGGCCATAAGACTGACGAATAATAATAATAATAATAATAATAATAACAAATTTCGATGCCAAAAAATTGTATATTTATATATATATATATATATATATATATATATATATATATATGTATGTATGTATGTATGTATGTATGTATGTATGTATATGTATCGAATAAAGTTCGATGCCAAACATATTGACAGAACTACTCAGATGACGGGGGTAAGAATTGATCGGCACTTAACAGATAAAATTCGTGAATGCAATATTATCATTAGCATAAGCTTATTAATATGTCTGGTTCTGCAATTGCGGACCATCTATAAATATATCTGATTTTTGCTTCGACTTTACCAGAGACTTTTTTACATCAGTCAGCTGAGTAGACTTTGATTACAATTTGAAAGTGCTTGAGTTCCTTTATACTAAGTCTGGACAACCTTTCCTTTGTAAGTAGAAGCAATAGTTTCTGAGTCTTATTGTAATCTATCTGTGATTTATGTTGCTATTTTTCTGGTAGTAATTTTCTTATCCAATGTTTAGTAATGAGTGAATTTAATTGGTAAAAGTTCCCAATAAATAGAAATTATAATGTTTCCAGTAAACAATAAGAACAGAAAGAAAAGAACAGGACAAAAATAATACGAATCAAACAATATATAAGTCAAACCTAGCCCAAAACAACAGTAATAAAGCAAAAAGCTCACAAAGTAAGAATGGTGTTGACATACAAAACGGATACAAACAAGTGATCGCAGCTTTCTGATATCAAAACAAGAAAGAACAGAAATATGGCAAGAAGTGATCTATCTTATTGGCTAGGAAAACATCAAAATATGCATCTGTACGATTTGTCTATAAATTTGGGGAGCAGGAAGTTTCTCCAGTCATTCCATACTACAAGGTTGTCAGTAAAAAAGCGGTAAAATCAGAAAGACGTGAGACAACCGTTGAAAAATGGTGACGACAAATGTGACTAAAGAAAATCTGGAAGAATTTCCGCAAATTTTACCAATTTCCACGTCGGATGTTCTTCTTTGAAAAGTACGATAACTTGACGCTCAAAATCGGTAAGTTGTTTAGCCATACGAGAAGGGCAGAAAGAAAGACGAAAGTTGTCTGCAAATAACGTTTAAACGACGAATCACAAGATCGTGCAGCAAGAAGAGTTAAGTAATTACGCGAGAGTCGAATGATTATTCAAGGTCATGAATATTCAAGAAATTTATTCAAAGGTTATTCAATGTCAATTATTCCTGAAAGATAAACTTGGCGATTTTACTGTGCGTCCTGTAGATTGGAACCAACATTTATTTTTGGTCATTGTACATATATTTATATGTTGTGTCCTCGGCTGAGCTTTGAAGGACGAGGAGCGATAACTGTTTTTTTTGTTTTGTTTTTTTTTAATTTTCGATGCACCACTTTTAGGAGAGTAACGTTGTTTTCTTTTCCTTACTCTTCTTACTTCTTTGTTATAATATATTTCTGTATATTATATGAATATATACTTTTCAAATGTCCGTTTCTTAAAAGCCTCAATATGTTATACTCACAATAGATCATTAAACAATAAAGACAAAAGAAAATTAACTCGGTAAAAAAGCTGACGATAAAGTGAATGGTAGTGATGACGATGAAGACGACCGTAAGACTAACTAAAAATAATAACAAACGGGCAGTAATACAAACCAAAATAACAAGAAAGAACTATCACTTTATATAAGATTAAAGCAAAAACATTTCACCCATCAAAAATATGTAAGCGTTATGCGAAAAAAAAACACAGAAAAGAATTTAGCGAAAAGTGGTTGAGAAGTCTTTAGAGTGTCCAGGTTGAACGTTTAAACATCTTCCCTCGGCCATCCTGAAATATGTATAGAATGCTAGATAAAAAAGGAAGGTCTGAGTGCAAGGTGTTATTACCAATTTATATACCCCGATCTTGTCTTTACCAAAGAATCGACATTTGGACCTTGAACGAAATTGCCCTAAACCCCCTTTGGCGATTCACGATCGTTCACCCTCATAATGAAAAGTCAGTGTTCTGTTTGATAAAAAGGCACAACCGATTTTCTTTATGTCGCGCCTGTCTAACCATGGGAAGTAATTGCTGGCAGACATGCACCACAAAATCTCGAGTTGAGATCTCGCGTTCCCGTGAGTCCCGAGAAACACTTTTTTTCATCCAATACACGGTTGCTTAACATAGAAAGAAAATATTTGCACAGCATCAGAGGCTGTAAGTGTCCTGAAGCGACGTCATTCTGTAAGTAAGAAGTTTTTATTTTCTTTTTTGTAGGAGGTGGTGGAGAGGATGTCGGATGTAAATATTACAAGACAGTCAACATTTTTGTTGTTGTTGTTATTGGAAAAGAAGGGGTTTTTAAAATGGTTAGCACAGATCCTCCGGCGAATTGGCAGCAATTCTAGATAGAGCGAAATTCTTTGATTGAAATCTTCAGATACTTTGAAAGAGTATTGAGAACACAAGTTCAAACATATGTCAACATTAAGCAGAGCGAGATAGATAGATAGATAGATAGATACTTAGATTAAAAAAGATACTCACGCACACAAACACACACACGCACATAGCTAGTAGAAAACATTGACATAGATAAAACTTAGATATATAGATAGATTGAAAAAACTTAGAAAAATAGATAAATACACTGAAAAGTCTTATATAGATAGATAGATCGATTGAAAAGACTTAGATAAATAGAGTGAGAAAATGTACACAGATCGACGGAAAAGATTTACATATATATATATATATATATAGAGAGAGAGAGAGAGAGAGAGAGAGAGAGAGAGAGATGAACTGAATAGACTGAGATAGATTGATAGACTGAAAAGAGATAGATAAACTGAAAGATTTTAAGAAATAGCCTGAAAAAACTGAGGTAGATAAATAGATAGACGGAAAAGACTTCGATAGATATGAACACACAAGCAAACATACACACAATGACACACACATATATACATAAAGTATATATATGAGAGAGAATAACAAATATACACGAAGATATCTAAATTCCTATGTGAAAAATGCATGTATTAATAATTGCCACCAACTGTATACACACACACAAACACAAGCATATATACATATATATACACATATATACACGATAGACAGATGTTTTCACGCGCAGATAAATAATGCATAGATAGATAGAAGGAATGTATATAAATAACTATGGATTTATATGACGTAAACTACATGAATTTAACAAATCATATATATTAATAATTGCTACAATATATATATATATATATATATATATATATATATATATAACAGATACAGCGGGAATTATATATGATCAAATTTATACTATCTTACTGATAACTCTCTATATATATGTGGGCGTATACTTTAAATATGTATATCTGTATATACGTATAAATGTATATATGCGTACAAATATATATATATATATATATATATATATATATATATATATATATATATATGTGTGTGTGTGTGTGTGGGCGTATACTTTAAATATGTATATCTGTATATACGTATAAATGTATATATGCGTACAAATATATATATATATATATATATATATATTTGTACGCATATATACATTTATACGTATGTATGTATATA
>OZ038481.1:43003157-43020657 GCA_964036315.1 Acanthosepion esculentum | reverse complement strand
ATCAAAGCCAACCGCCCAGACATTGTTATTAGAGACCACAAAAATGCCTCCTTGTTGATATGGCAGTCCCTGCAGACTGCAATGTATCTTTAAAGATCTTCAAAAAGCTGTCAAAATACAAGGACTTTTGAAATAGAAATCTCAGAAATGTGGCACATGGGAACATCAACAATCCCTGTTGTAGTTGGAGCCCTAGGATTGGTTGGAAAAGATTCCAGTAGACTAATTGAAGGGATTCCTGGAAGTCCATGCCTCAAAGAAATACAAAAAATTGTTCTCACAAGTACAGCCCACACTTTATGAAGGGCTTTATCTATGTAAGATAGTTTCTTTTTGTCAGTGGAAAGTGTCATGATGCCATTTCTAAACTTAGGTCTCTGGGTGAGACCCTGAAAGAAATGTGTACACGACAGAAATCAAAGGAAATAAATAATAATAATAATAATAATAATCACTTCCTTTTAGCGGGTTTGTTTTACGTTCCTTTCCCAGTTGAGCTCTTGATTCATTCCGCGTGCATAGTGTGTTTGGTGAAATAGATGTGGCGGTGACCATCTCTCTCTAGGTCAAAGCACTTCCTCCGACTTGAAAGCTCACCTTGGTCCCGGATACCTGATCGCTGATTCCATCGAGCACATCCTTCCCAGCGATTTCTTATCATCGTCATCACCCCGGATAAATTGATTGCAGTTCAATTCGATGTTCAGATTTAGTCAGCAGCCAGTCGAAACTCGTTGTAGGTTTTGTCTTTCGTTTGAACTCATCGCTGGTGAGGCCTTCTGACCATCACAAATAACTATTATTATTATTGTTTTAATAATAATAATAAGTAAAATTCATGTGACTTGTCCAAGTTGTCTAAATGACAAGACGGACGATCGCAACTGAATATAGGTAAAAATAAAATAACGTTTTAATCAGTTAAAGAAAAGAAAGCTGAAATTTTCCTGTCGCTTCAACTGTGAAAGAGAAAATAAATTTCACGAACAAATAAAACATGCTAACAAAACAAGTTATGTGCAAATTATTATAAAAAAAATTATAATTGAATTTTTCCTTATTCCATTGTGCTTTGGTAATGTGACATTTTCGACAAATCTGTCAAAATAATTTTCTTTAGTTTTCTTATGCTGAATAAGACAAACGCTTAGGATGGTTTCAATTTAAACATAAAAAATACTGAAAATCCGACGCAAAAGATACAACAGAAAAAACTGCAAATGGACGAACTTATGTATTTTTACATTTATAGAAATGAATACTTAAATGGGTTTGTGCTTATGAGCCACGAACACACACACACACACACATATATATATACATATATGACAAATGATATTAAAGACAAGAGGCGTTTTGCGTCGATTAGAATTCATCACAACCACACTCTGACGAAGACTTACCTGCCACCTATGGGACCACAGTGCCATCAGCCAACACATTAATAAGCAATATGAGGATCATAGTCACATTAGACAGTTCCTCACAAACAATACTAAAATACTAGCAAAATCAACTAGTAAAAATAGACTTATGATCCTCGAAGCAATACTCATACAACAAAAACAACCATCAATAAATAAAAACTATTATAATTTAAGAGATGGCATCTTATAATATATATATAAAATTAAAATTAAGATAAACATACACACACACACACACACACACACACACATACAAGTCACACCTCGCTTACGTTGCAACACTTTGACGAAACTGTCCATTTGTCGCTCTGATGATAACTTAAGAATGCCGAACGTTTTGGTTTGGTTTGTTTTATTTTTACGGTATATCAACCTCAATTATTTAATGCTGACAAGGTTTTTAGGATAGGTTCGTATAAACGGAATATGTATTCTTTGTAAGAAGTCAGTTTGTAGATCGGTTTTCATTGACGTATTTTTGTAAAGGGGTTTTTGTCGAGAGTCAAATGTATTGCTGGCAACTTCTTTTTCTTTTTTTTTTTTTCAGAAATATATTGGTGGTAATATTTTTTGTCAAAATTGTATTGCTGGTGATATTTTAAAAAATTATTGCTGGTATTTTTACTATAAAAACATTTTCATACTTTCATAGTGTTTGACCCCAGTTTGGGGGTTAACTATTTGCCCATGGCTGGGACCCTAACAGGTGCTACCACCTCGTGTCAAGGTGGACCTGGAAACAGCAGAGATTAAGAAGTGATACCACGCGCTTCAAAACCTCCCGAACTGAGGCCTTGCTGCCGCATGTAGTTTATCGTCATACACAGGACGTCGAACCCTTTGACCCTATTTCTTCCGAAATGAATTTCGGACAATTTCTGACGGAATTTACTCCTTATCGTTTCATATAAAGATATATTTATTGGTAACGTGGAAAAGTCGACCAATAAAATTAATCGACAAAAACGTCTGTTGTCTTCAATAACGTTTTCCTTAAAGAATAATTGCTGCCTAAATACACACGATATATATTTTTTCTGTAGCTATGCGTGTATGTATGTAAATATATATGTAAATGTTAAAATTTCTTAGTCTGCAACAATACTATTTTTGTCGAAGAGAAAGTCACGTAACTCGTTATCTGTGACAAGTCATTATTCAAATATAAAAATTTCATCGGCAACAGAAGAGTCCATTGCACTACGCAACCGGAAATTGACGAGACCATTTCACTATACAATAGCATATGTACGCGTGTTTGCCGTGTGATTGGAACATTCGCTTTCTGACCATAAGACCGTGGTTCGAATCTCACTACAACGGAACCACACGCTGGGATTGCCTTCACGAGCCTATAACATGAAATGTCACCTCCCTGAGAACTTGACCATTGTGAGATTTTTTTACTAGAGTCACATGTCCGGAAATCGTACATTTTAATCAATCGGCCACGGGTTCATATAATCATAAGTAAACGCTCAATGTGGGTGCACGTTGGTGTAATGGATAGCGGTTCAGAATGAGAAATCGAGTTCGAATTCCTCTTGAGTTAGTTAGAGTCATTTACGCGTAAATAACTTTAGGAAAGTTTTTTTTTTTACTAATTTTATCTCAGTTCAAGGCCCAAGAGACTACTCAAAGGAGAAGGTTTCTGTGTAGAGTTGTATTACCATAAGTATGGACAAGCGTTAGGAGTACAGTGCTGAAGCATACTCTACAAGATTCCGGAAACCCAATCCTAAACAGGAAACCTCTACTCCTGCTCAAAAGACCGGAGAGGAGTTTGAACATGACGATAAGGTGAACCTATCTACTCCTTTAAAATGAACCAATCTCTTTTCCCCCCAGCTATGGGTAAATAGCAGGATAGATTATAGCCTTCATTGGCAACCGGTCAAGGAGAAGGGAACTCGGAATTCAAACCAGCCAGGAGAGTAGCTGGGACTTCTATGTGGTATAATGGTTAGCAAGCTTGTCTCTATAGATCAGTTATAACTGAATAGTAAATTCGATCCTCATTAGGTGCTCCACACTTTCGATCTTGTGCCACATCTAAGTTACTCTTAGAAAATCATTCGCCACGTCTAAGCTGCGCTTAGAAAATCTCCATACCAGCTTGGCCAGGAATGGACTCTGTCACGGCTCGAGACACACACCCCCACGTTGGTATGGTTGCGTTACATGTGGTGTCCATACGACTCTCATTTTACGCTAAGTACATACAGGATCCAGCAATGTTGGGGTCAGGACGGTTGATGGAAGATAAGTTGCAGTGAGTGGTCTAGCCAAGTATCAATACAAATATTTTTCTTTCCCATAGGCCGGCTCTATTTGGATCATGCTCGTTACGTATTAATAAGATATCGTATAATAAAACATTATATTTTAGATCAAAAAATTGTGCTCTCTTTGCCGGGGACGAACTTGCATCCGCTGTTCTTTATTGATATTTTTCGGACATGCAGTCCTATAAACATAATATCAATCGTTTAAATAAAAAATAATAATGGGTCGTCTATTTCAAATACGCGTATCCACTATAATAACGTTTGAAATAATATATAAGAATAATGTATATATAAGGAAAAACTATTCTTAGCCTACGCGTTTCGCCCTTTGATGGACTTTATCAAGGCAAATATCAAGTCTCTCTTGTCTTTTTAGTCAGTTTGTTCCTTTACAGATACACTCTATCTAAAAATAATTTACACACACACACATATATATATATATATATATATATATATATATATATATATATATATATGTATATATATATATAATTTACGAAAAACTAGGTAATCCGTATGGGTAGACCCAAGGAGGATAAAATCCAAAGAGCTCAATGTAAATCAGAGCTAATAATTTAAATAAAAATAAAAACAGACCACTTTAAGGTTCAATGTAATAAATTATTTCACTACAGCCCTTTTAAAGAACCGCGGATCATCAGACATTACTTCCAAAGGTTGAAACGAAAAATGAAAATGATTTTCATTTTTCGTTTCAACCTTTGGAAGTAAAGTTTGATGATCCGCGGTCCTTTAAAAGGGCTGTGGTGAAATAATTTATTACATGGAACCTTAAATTAGTCTGTTTTTATTTTTATTTAAATTATATATATATATATATATATATATATATATATATGCGTCAGTACATCAAAAATCCTAAAATATATTTATTATACAGAGCAGCTATTTATTTTTAACATTATCTCCTCCCTTTTCGATGCATTTGATTCACTGTTGAATATTAATCACGGAGCTTCTACGTTATACTGTAATACCTACAAGTAAATATATTCATTGTCTTATAGATGCAGCCTTGTATATCTTATATGCTTTGCTATACTAACTTTAAGTGAAAAATGGATCTGCATTAATATCTAAATAATATTTGAAATTAATACTCAAAATAAAAATTATATCTTAACATTAAACCATGCGATAATTACCAAAGGATTTCTCGTATTAGCACATTTACAAAGGAATTATTTTTCTGCTGTTGTTAAATAAACATCATGAATATGATATCCGTCATTACAATGACACAGTATACTGTGCAGATAATTTGATCTTTGAAGATTTTTTTAAATATATCTCTCATTAATTAAACCGGTTTATTGCTTTATAATTCTCTCAGTGTGATTCGGATATTCTAAAAAATTAATTTTCCTACTTAAAAAGACGAAATAGTTCACACTGGGTCGAACTCCCTTTAATAAAGAATGCTATATATTCAAATCCAGCTACTTTGTCAAATAATGGGAAAAATAAAATTATAGTTTGTGTGTCTATCGGAGATAGAAATAGATCCTGACAAAGCAGTGACATTGTCTCTGAGCCAGATGAGATTGTGAAGCTATAAGCGTTAGTTATATGATTCGGCAGTAAGAAAAACTAATAAAAATATGCGTGAGTAGAAATAATGTACAAATTAAATGGGAAAAAAAAACTTTAAGTTTTTACTTTTAACTAAGCACGCTTCTTTCGGCTTACTGATTATAAATGTTCAATCGCAAAGTCGATTACTCCTGAAAATACGAGGTCAGATGAACAAGTTTCGGGGCTGATGCTATGGTAAAGGAAGCTAAAGTACGCAGAGTAAAGCCGCTTGGCACAGATAGACCTTGAAGTATGTCGTGAATGCGCACTAACGTATAAAGTGATTCGAAGGAAAGTGTATAGAGTGTCATCGTCTCACTACATTACAGAAAACTTTTTGAAAACTGTCATAACACGGGACAAAACGTAGGTCTAGGGCTACGACCCCGAAACTAATGCCCAGTCATCGCAATGGAAGACTCCCAACTTCTCAGAAACTTAAGAAAACATAAATGAGGCGAAGCAATGTGAAATCCAAAAGAATGAGATGAGGCAGCTGTTCGCTATCCCAATAAAAGGAGCTCAAGGAATATTTCCATCAATAGAAACGAAGCTGCATAAAGTCTATGGTTTCAGAAGAGGACTACTTCGAAGGAGGTTAAATGCCGAATTGATATGTTTTGTAGTTTTCTTTTTATATCAACATTCCCGATACATTTCTATCAGACCTGGTATAAGATTAGTTCAATTTCGTGGCATTTTACGTGCATGATTTGTAAAAGAAGAAAAAAATTTGAATGTTTTAATATGTACAACTAGGAATTTTCAAACCAGTACATATGCATCCGATTAATAAAGATTGGCATGATACTTTTTTAAAAATTTTATTATGTTCCTTTCTTGTATGCGTAGAAGTGTTTTCTTACCAGAATATAATCAACAAAAAGACTGTCCAAAAGATAGTTGATTTCCAGCTAAACTATTAGCCACTTTCAATTGGGAACACGTCGACAATGTAGTGGCCGTATTGGGAAATTAAGAATATGTATATTTTCAGCAAGGTTTATACCGTCTACAATAGTACGTACGCATCATTTATACAACAAAAACAATCTTTGAAAACGGCGAATAATTTCACCGAAGGCGCTCGGACCAGCAAATCTTTGTACAATTTTTATATTCACTAAGTTCAGAAAAGACTTTGTAGCCATGCAAAAAAAGAAAGAAAAATATAGAAAAAAAGTATTTTGTCAGCCTTGTTCAACGGAACATGTATTTTTGTAAGAATTTACATATGGATAGAGGGATGACTTCATGCATTTACGTACGCACGTATTTATTGATAAAATTCAAAGAATAATCTATAGTGTGATTGGTCCTGACCTGGAATATCGGCTTCCGTCAGTTTCCCACCATCGTAATATGGCTTCCCTGTTTCTTTTCTACAAACACTTTCATGGTAAATGTTCGGATTATGTTCTATATGGTACCTAGACTTTATGAATTTAGGTGCAGTACTAGATTGGCGGAAAGGTCCCATCATTTTGCAGTTAATAATGGTCATAGTTTGATCAACTGAAAAACAGAAAAATGATTAAAAAAAAATAACATGCGAGAAATTTGGTTCACTGTGTCGAGCCAAACAATTTTTCTTGTCAGAATCCATCTTGGACTTTTATAAATCTACCATTCGTCTGTGAATTGAATATTGCAACCATATCTCGTTTGGTGCTGCGGCAATATGCCTTGAAATTTTCGATAAAATCCAAAGATTGCTTTGTATTTTTATCGGGCCTGACTTGGCATCTCAGTTTCAGTCGCTTTCAAACCACTGTCACGTGGCTTCCTCCTGTCTTTTCTATAATTATTTTAATGGTAATCATCCTAAGGAGCTCTCCTCCTTGCTACCTCGGTCGCATGAATTTAAGCGTACTACTAGATTGGGATATTAGGTCTCGTCGTTTTACTGTTGAGATAGCTAAATGTAACTGCAAGTTCTATTCTAATAGTTTCTTTTCTCGTACTTCTCACCTGTGGAGTTCTTTTCAGGTTTCTTGCTTTCCTCTTACCGACAATCTCCCAAAAAATTAAATACTGCTTCAATCGCCATGTTCTGTCCACCTGAACCCTTTTCTTTTATTGTTCTTTCTCCTCACTAAAGTCTTTTAATTCTGTTCCACTCCTAGTAACTCCTTGCATCTTAGTGGCATTATTGCCTTGTCCGCCGTGAAATGATTAAAAAAAGTAGTAGAAAATACCTAAATAAATATATCTTGTGTTAAAAATTGGTACCCTCCACTTTATTGTTAAGAGGAAACTACTGATAGATGTTGGCGATTATGGCTCTCCACAACTTCCTGTCCTTTGTAACTCTCAATAAATTTTAACTTTTGCTATCTCCCCTAAGCCCTGCTTCACTATCCATTCACTTAAGCATGCCTAGGTAGGTTATGCTTCTTTTCCTCTGACTTTCATGCCTTTTTTCTATCCTGTGAGTTTCAAATTTTACAAGTCCCCTTTCTTCATTATGTGCTCAACTGTCTCTTTCTGATGTTAAATATAACTGTCCTTTTTGTTGCCATTGTCTCTAAAACTTCCTCGTTGCTCAAATGTTCCGTCCGTGGTATTCTCAACATGCAACCACATTTCCGTTGCTTCAAGAGTCTTCTTCATCTGTGAGGACATTGTCCAGCATTCGATGTCATGTAGGATGACTGATATTCAGTATTCAATTCTTTAATTCTAACTAGTTTTCTTTTCTTAATGCTTTGCTTAGTTTATATGATAAGAAAATAATTATCATAAGTTTATATTGTAAGATTTTTTAGATAATAATTATTTAAGAATAGATGTCATTAATTAACCCATAGCTGGGGGAGAAGAGGTGGATCCATACCTTTCTCAAGGGTATTTTCGCGTAAGTGTATATAACGAACCCAACTAAAATTTTAACTCAGTGGTCCAATTAACGATTCCGTGCCATTATACATGACACCAACCGCACATCCAAGCTTACAACAATTGGTATTACCAAGCGGTCACCTATTGAGATGCTGACTAGGCTCGACTTTGCTTATCTTCGTTGATACTACGGGAACTGAGATATAAAAGATAACTGTTTTAGATAGGATTCTGTTCTCTCAAAAATAACAAAAAGGATTTATTCAAAGCGGTCCAATCGCATTTCCAAAATAAAATTAAAAACTTCTCGAGATGGACGTCAGCTGTACACAAACTTCCTTTCCAATCAATATGCGAATTGCCGTGAAATTTACAAAGCTGAGGCCAATGGTGGTGTAGGTGTTTCTTGATCTGCAACACGCTGGATTTTCTATCAAATTGTATATTGGAGGAGACCAAGAGGATTTAGAAAAATCTATTCTTAACAATAAAGAAAGTAACAATATAGAAACTTTATTTTACAGGATAAAATGCCGGGTGCCAGGGATAAATTGTCGTCTAAATTACGCAAAAATGAAAATAACACTGATATGTCATTTTAACAGATTGTAAACCAAAATTACACAAAAATATCTTGAAATACTAAAGAGTAAATTTATTCAATAAAATCGCTTAAGTTGGTCAATGCTGCCATAATCCTTGCCTTCAGTACATCTTTGGTGTTATAAGGAGTTTTGTTGGTCTCTCGCTCAACTGCGCCCCACACATAATAATCAAGGGGGTTGCAGTCTGGGGTGGCAAGATGTAAGGGGAGATCTGGTCTCAGATATTATCTGACAGCATGACTACGTTTTCCTGCTTGTGTGGCATTGTACAAAGTCATTTTGCCAGAAACAGGGTCTTCCGGCATTCACCCTCTTGACCCAGTTCAGCACTACCTCCTGAATGCACTGAATGTAGGTCTCTGTGTTGTGCTGTGACCTTGTTGGAAGATGAATGGAAGCGTAACGTCGCCATCACTAGTGATAACTCCAAACATCTTCGTTATCACCATTAGACTCATCCAACCCTTTTCAAATCCTCCACACTGTCCTCAGATTGACACGCACACACTATGAAATGTTCGCATTGGAGCTTCTGGCGCGAATGCAAAGCAGTACAGCATGCCGTTTCCAAATTTCTGGAGAAGCGAATTGCGTCATGGTGCTCTTTTTCTCATAGACGGTGCCCAACTGACCCGAAGATATTGTGCAGTCGACAAAACCAAAAACAAACAACGCGCATGCCTGAAATTAAAAATATAAAATGGCAACATTGCAATATTTTGTTAAAGTTGTTAAGCTCAAAAAATTAACGATGCTATGTAATTTATTGTTGTAGAACTCGCCATAGGCTTAAAAACGGGTTAAAACTAGATATTATTATTATTATTATTATTATTCCTTTGGGTTTCTGGGGTATACACATTACCTTCCAGGCCCCACCCAGACCTAAGGTCAAAAATGACTTCATGACATCTTCAACTGATCATTTTTTAAGAAAAAGGTCACACACATTTTACATGTATATTATTATTATTATTATTGATATTTCTCGCATATAAACTCTGATCAGACAACGGGAAAAGGATTCTCAGAAACGAAACTCCCCAAGTAAAGTGGCGTCATCTAATCAGTGCAAGATGCCGAAACGCAAAAAAGAAAAGGATGGGACAAAGACAAGAACATCATTAACGATGCGATAGGTATTTTACATGTAATTTATTGTTGTACAACTCGCCACAGGCTTAAAAACGGGTTAAAACTAGATATTATTATTATTATTATTATTATTATTATTATTATTATTATTATTATTATTATTATTATTAATATTATTATTATATACATACATACATACATACATACATACATACATACATATACATACATACATATATATATATATATATATATATATATATATATATATATATATATATATATATATTCACAAATTAAGTATCGAAACGCTTATCAGGACCATATGTTGAATAAATCTATTGAACGTATCAGTTCCCGTATTTATACTTTTCTGAGCGAATGAACGCTAATTCTCATGTTCAAATTCGAAATTCATGACCGGCTACAATTTATAAATAAAATTAATATTATAGCTCTATTGAGCGCTTTTTTGGCAGAATTCACCTAAACTCAAGAGACACAAAATTCTCGTAATTTTTACATATTTTCTCAGTTGTGTGTGCGTGTGTGTGTGTGTGATGTAAATGCAAATTAATAATGAATTTGTAAATATTGGATGAAAAATATTGACTTCCATGATATTTTCTTTAATTCATGTCATTAATTTTGTTTTGCCACTTTTTTTAAAACATATACAAATACTTACTCAATTAGACAAATTTTGATTTCATTAAAAAGAAAAAAGAACACATATTTTTAAGAGCATTTGCTTCTTGTTTTCTTATTTCATTCATCGAGAGATAAATACGTTTTTTTGGAGCTTTTTTAAACGAATGGCTTTAAGTAAGAAAATACCGATTTTATTAACATTTTTTTGAATTATAAATTACAGGCTCCAAGCACAATGAGACTTTTTGTCACGATATATTCGTTTCAAAACATAAATAAAAAATGTCATACTATCATAACATGACACTTTTCAAGATATTGAATAAAAATTAGTTCTTCTGATGCAGTGAAATCTTTTGAAAGTATCGAAAGGAAATGAAAATTACAGATTTGATGCAAATTCGCGAGGATGCAGTACCTAAGGATTTGTATATGTGTGTAGTCATATTGGAAATTTATATGCTAGGTAATAAAGACTTAACTTGAAAAAAAAAACGCACGAAAAATTTCCTATTTTGTTGATCAATTGTAACTACTGTGTATTTTATGACTCGTCATGTTCCGTGATAACCTTGTCTCTCTGAAGGCATCTGCAAAAATTCTCACACCTGCAATTCTGTGTTTTCTTTTCCCACTGAGCAATACATTGACAGATTAATTCTGCGCTTTGTCAACTACAATATTTTTTTAAAATTCCATTGGTAAAAAATTAGTTGGAAATTTAGGTAAATATTCTTAAATAATGCATCGTGTTTTGTTTTATTCTGTTTCGTTTTTTCGAAAGATTTATCTTGATGCGTAAAATACGTACATATTTTTCACATTTGTTTAAAATTGGTGGAATCGCAAATCGATTTAAAACTTGAGCAAACAACTTTACATTTGCTTTACTTCTCGATTCATTAATGTACATTTTTCATTTGTCCTTTTTTAATTAAGTTTTAGTTACTTTTACGAAGATAAAACCATATTCCTTCATAAAATTATTTTATATAGATCGGCGTTTATACACATGCATCTTATATATATATATATATATATATATATATATATATATATATATATATATATATAAAGAGAGAGAAACGGCAAACATGGATTTGTTTTAGTATATATATTATATTTTATTTTTCATATTTCTGCTACACATATTTCCGGTTTCGTGACCTTATTCAAGCCAATAAAAGGAATACATTTTTAAAAGGAATAAATTTTCCTTGTGTTCTTTTAATGTCTCATTGTTCCTTTTCCGTATTTGTTAGTGAGCCTTAACCTCATTTTTGTACCTATATATATATATATATATAATACTTTCACGGTAATTGCTTTAATACTTTCACGGTAATTGCTCCTGGTTCCTAGGCCTCATGAATTTAAACGTCCTACGAGGCTGGCATCCCGTTCCCACCCCTTCACCGTTGAAACTGTTAGATGTAGACGTCTCTTCTACTCCAATAGCTTCATGTCTCGCACATCTTGCCTGTGGAACACCCTTCCTTATTCCTGTTTCCCTGACAAATACAATCTCCAACTATTTAAGTGTAACGTCAATCGACATCTCCAGTTGGCTTGATCTATCCACTTCCCTTCTCCACATCCTTTCACCTTTCATTCCTAGCTGCTCTCGCTCCAATTCTTCTGTAACCCCCCCTGCCTTGATCGATCCACTATCTTTCTCCACATCCTCTCCTTTACCACTCCTATCTGCTCTTCCGCCAAACCTTCTGTAACCCCTTGCGTGCTAGTGGCCTTCAGCCTTGCTTGGGGTGATAAGCTTAATATATATATATATATATATATATATATATATATATATATATATATATATACTAATTAGGTGCAGTTCAGATGTTCGAATAATTTTATCAGATTCATCAATTTAAGTATTAAGAGAAAGAGATATTTGATTAGAAGGAAAAGTGTGCTGAACTGCTATATAACGTCAGTCCTCTTATATGGATGTTAATGCTGGACAATTCAGGTGAACAGGAAACTTGAGGCAACAGAGTTGGGATCCTAAAGAAAGATACTGAGAATAATATGGATAGACCATGTAAGTAACGAGGAAGTTTTAAAGAAAATTGTAACTAAAATAAATTTGAACTTGTAATTGAAGCAGCTGAAATTCCTGGGCTTTATAATGAGGAAAGAGTTCTCAGAAAATTTAACACTGTAAGGACATAATGGAGAATGCGTTTGTATACGCTTTAAAAATGCATAATGTTAGTTTACGTACACATGTGTGCATATGTGGTTGAGGAATCCAGATAGACAATGAAAGAGAACTATCATATATCAGTCTTGTCTAGAATCCATACTTACATGTGCAAGTTTATACGTATACCTTAACCACTTCAACACAGACATATCTACATTGACGCATGTCTATATACATAAAAGTATTTTAGTTCTCGGCGTATATCGATGTAAAATCTTTATATTCTATAGTGTATTTTAATGACGTATCTTTAGTGCAGATGAGATCGTGTCTATGAATGCGTCTTTTTGTCTGTGTATTTATAGCTAACTTTAAAATGAGAACATCTTAAAATATCTGATAGCTGATTCTTTAACGTTCACTGCACTTCAAAAAAATAACGCATCGCCTACAAACGTCGACACACTAAATTGGCACCCTCCCAATTACTAGTTTTTTAATGACTCAGACGAGATATAGCTTGTTCTTCCTTAAATTTTTTCCCCTTAACAACATCATCATTCTCTTAGTCTGTTGTATTTTTTTTTGTAAATAATCATCAATAATTCGCAGACTTTAAAAAACAAAATTAGACTGATCAAAAAATAAACTGTTTCGAAATTAAATATTTTTTCGTCGACAAACGAAAGAAAAATGTTCTTTTGTCAACAAAGAGTCTAACCTTGATTTAAATTTTCTTTTTTTTCCTGTACTGTTAATTTTTCTTTTCTTTTATATATTTTTTTTCTTTATTTTTTGGAGGGTAGTAAACAAAATTAAAAATCTCTCCGAAACAAATGAAATTGATTGATAATATTTCACTTTTTTATCGTTTAATTTTTAACTTAATATTTAAAAAAGAAATCGTTATTTAAATAGATTTTATATTTACAATTATTTACGTTCGATATCACCTAGTGAGAGAAACTTGAAGCTCTGCTTAATTTTTTGTTTTTAAATACAACGTCCCTCCAGCACGAAATCGACCATGGCTCTCCACGGGATCTTTCTCTTTATTATCTATGAATTCCCAAGGCTTTTTAGTAATGATAGAGGAACAGCTTCGTCTCGTCATCTCCACGTTATAAATTTCAGTATTTTCTTTCTTTTAGACTGGTCGCCAGCCAAGATAGAGAGCCCGGTTTGAAATGTCATACAAACTAGATCTTTTCATTCATTCAAGTAATTACATTATAACGAATGATTGGGAATGCCAGGTGCTGTAAGCTTTGGTGTGCGGATGGTGTAATTGATAACGACTAAAAATTGTTAATCGGAGAGCCGAGTTCCACTATCACTGGGGTTCGCTATCGTCACTTATGCGCAAATATCCACTCACCTGGTTAATTCGTAGGAATTGGGAATTGTATCAGTAATTGATTTTTATTTGCAAAAAGTTTTATAATCTAAAAAAAATTTCTGGCTTTAGACAACTTTTTAAAAGGTTGATAAGCCATAAAAAATAAATCGATCAATCAAATTATAATGAGAGAATGACCACTAGACGAGTCTCTGAACTGTTATCTCAGAAGCAATCTATTTTATACAGTTGAGCATTTACTAGTCGCTCACACGTAATAGACGAATTTGTAGGGAATTTTCGTCCTGGATAATTGTATCTAGCTGAAATTCGTTCTGGTTATTGGTATGCATATTTCACATTAGATGTCCTTTTTCTAGTTATCCTCGTAGTGGATTGGTAAATAGGATTGAACCTAAATGCGTATGTTAAGTAGAAGTGATATAAAGTGTGTAGTAAACTAAGAGATAGGCAAGAAATTGACTACTGGTCATGTGTCGTAGAACAATACAACAGTCTTTATGTCCTAAACATTTCTAAATACTAAAAGTTTCTTTGTAGGGAAACAACTATTAACATGCCCATTCTGTAGAAAAAAAAGAAAAGGTAAGTAGGCACAGAAAGTATGGAAAGAAGTGCATGAATGATTCGAGACAGAGATCCTGTCCAAAATGTGATAACTTTGGGGATTTTCACCGTAGAAGTTGTTTCCATTTTACTTAAATGTATTTCTGAAGCGATTCCTAAAATAAACCTAACCAAATCCGTAAAATATATAAATACATATATATAAAAACGTGTCGGGATAACGTTAGGTTCGCATTCACAGTTCTTCTTCTTTTCCTTCTTCTACTTCTTCTTCTTCTATATGCCGTTTCCTTTCAGGACGTGGGTAATCATGGCTCTCCACACCTTCTTGTTCTTTGTATTTTTGTTATCTCTCTTATCTCGGTTCTATCAGCTTTTTAGGTATGTTATTTGCTACTTTCCTCTATTCCTCTTGCATTTAATACGACCTGTGAGTGACAGATTTACGAAGCCCACTTTCCTCATTATGCGCTCTTAACTTTCAACTGTCTCTTTCTGAAGTTAAGTATAATTGTCTTTTTTGTTTTTATTTTCTCTAAAACTTCCCCATTGCTCACATGTTCAGTCCATGGTATTCTCAACATTCTGCCCTAAAACCACATGTCTGTTGCCTCTTTATTTGTGATGCGATTGTCCAGCATTCACTGCCATATAGGAGAATCGATATTACATAAGAGGTAAGAACTTTTCCTTTCTTTCTAACGATATTGTCCTGTTTCTTAATACTTTTTGAGCTCACGGCTTGAAACACCGGTTCTCATATAATCACCGAAGTTAAACAACGTCGAGTCTGGTCAGTACCTAGATGGGTAACCGCTTGAAAATACCAGGTTCTGTAAGCTTGGATGTGCGGATGATATAATCAATAACGGCTTAGAATTATAATTCGGAGGACCGAGTTCCAATTCCAGTCGGGATCATTATATTCAGTTATGTGCAAGTAACTTTGGTAAAGTTTTCTCATCACAACTATGGATTAATAATGACTCGTATCAGTAAATCATTATTACTTTAAAAAAACTTCTTACAATGTAAAAATATTGTATGGCTTTAAATAACCTGTAAAGGTTGATAAGCCGTAAAAAAAAATCAAATCTTAATACTTTGTTTACATTACCTTGTTAGTTAGCACTAGTGCACTTAGTCCGGTTCTTGTGAATGCACTTAGTACCACGTTACTGCGACTTTCAGCTTAATTAAGCTTAGTTCCGTTTAATATTACCTATATTAAAATATACACTATTTACAACATTCGGAATATTGTCCTCATCTTTGTTGCCATATTTATCATAACGTTTCGGCTGTTGTACGCACCGGCCTTCTTCAGGTGGTTGGAATATCGAACTGAACCGTTTATTTCGCTCGCTGGGGTAGACTGTTCTAGTTCCACGTGCCATGTCTAATGGATGTCATTTATCAGTTATCTCCTGTTAATTCCCCTCTCCAAGTTCTCCGCCGCCTTAACCAGCTATTGAACTCACACCCTTTGAGTCCTGTCACTGGATCTAACTAACGCCTTTATCCACTGTGCCATGTGTCCTTGAAATATAGACAGATATTTTAAAATATCCACAATTGTATGCATTTATTTTATCTATTCCCTAGTTACCATAGACCTTCCATGAACCTGAATATATTATGAATTGTATCTAATAAAAACATAGAAAACTTCTGGTTTTTAGTTTTTTTCCTGGTTTTCCTGAAAATTCTCGAAGGGTTCCGGTCGAAAAGTTGTCAACCAAACTCTGGTCATAATCCAGAATATCGGTTTTGACGAATTCAGGAAAATAATTTCTGTATTAATATTTAAGGTGTTTAATGTTTGTAACTTTAATTTTAAAATAAGCTTCAACTATGATAATGATCAGTGGATCGAAGTTAATGTATTTTAAAATTTAGGATTTGTATAAAAACCTGGAAAGTGATGCAATACATGCGCAACTACTGTTTTAATTCGACTAAAATAGATCATTCAATTGTTAAAAGTATTCAAAACAGAATTTCCAACACGAAACGATACTTGGATTTTTATTTTAATGAAGACTGTTTAAGATATTTAAAGTACTTTAGATGTGTGTTCTTATAAGTTAACATTACAACATCGATAGTAGTTTCAGAAGGTCGGAAGGTCTGTGGAAAATAAGGAAGTAAAATTCTAAATATAGTTTGGTTTGCCAACCAGTCTAGGAGATGGAAAATTCAAAACTATGCTTATGGGTAAATATTTCACATCGTAAGCAAAACACAAGAGAAACGCCTAAAAATTGTGAAGCTGCGGCCTCTATATATACTTACAGGACTTGCTTGCATGAATAATAATAATAATAATAATAATAATAATAATAATAATAATAGCAGGGGATAGATAAGGGATAATTTATTACGGTAGTGATGGTGTGGAAACCTAGTTGACTAACTAGCAATCAATGTCAAGAATAGTTTGTCTAAATATGTGATAGATGGATAAGAACTAGATAGATAGATAGATAGGAACTAGATAGATAGATAGATAGGAACTAGATCGATAGATAGATAGGAACTAGATAGATAGGAACTAGATAGATAGATAGATAGATAGATAGATAGATAGATAGATAGATAGATAGATAGATATGAACTAGATAGATAGATAGGAACTAGATAGATAGATAGATAGATATGAACTAGATAGATAGATAGGAACTAGATAGATAGATAGATAGATATGAACTAGATAGATAGATAGGAACTAGATAGATAGATAGGAACTCGACAGATATGAACTAGATAGATAGATAGAACTAGACAGATATGAACTAGATAGATAGATAGGAACTAGATAGATATGAACTAGATAGATAGATATGAACTAGATAGATATGAACTAGATAGATAGATATGAACTAGATAGACAGATAGATATGAACTAG
>OZ038481.1:42955657-42998157 GCA_964036315.1 Acanthosepion esculentum | reverse complement strand
AATGTCGGACTTTAATTAAGTCCAAAGAAGACAAAGAAAACAAACAAGACCGATATACATGGGTAAACAAATATATATTACTAACAAAACAAGTTAAACAAAGACATGGACATGTTACATAGAGTTTGTATGGAGAAATTATGTGTGTGTTGTAAGTGTTCGTACGTACGTGTATTGTTCTTAGCGCGTTCCCAGAATTTGGGAAACGCTGTATCTGTGAGAGGTCACATATTGGCCTAAGTGGAAAAAGGGAGATTTTACCTCACTTCCGCGCGTGGTAGCGGCCCAAGGCCTAAGTCGAAAAAGAGAGAGAGAGAAGGGTCAGCCAGTATTTATACTCAGGGGAGAGAGACCCCTGTTGAAGGATTAAAGAACTGAGGAGGAGCAAACTCCGACAAAATCAATTCTAGTGCCGACCGGGAAAGCGACCTATTTTATGTAAACTAAGAATGAAACTACGGAAACTGAAGAAGACTAACGCAGCACCCAAATACAGCAAACTCCCGAACGACCCGAAACTGGAGGGAAAATATATGGACAGTGTGAAAAGAAGATATGAGAGACAAAATGGAAATGAAAACTCAAAGTAGGACACACTAAATGAATCGAAAAAAATGGGCCATTTTGATACATTTGTAAACAAAAGTTAATTCTTGATTTTAAAAGTCTTGCAAAAATAAAATATATGTTTCTGAAGTTTTATTTAAAGAAAATTAGCAAATTTAAAGTTAATAATTAAATTAATCTGAAGTGAAATAAATATGACTTACTTATACCGTAAAATGTTGTATACAATCAATTCCTAATCATGAGGTCTTGTTTTCCTCAAGTATCGATCGATTCGGTGTCGTCAGATTGTAATAGGCTTTATAATATGATTTTTAAATATAGTTTTAAATAATAATAATAATTATAATAATAATTTCTAAGCGTTATACCAAAGAAACTGAATTTTAAAAGATTTAAAATCTTTATAAATTATTCAATTTAAAATTGTAAGAATATTGAAACAAATCTTGTAAAAATTCATCTTACGACGAAACTTTTTTCTTCGGATAATATTGTCTTTAATATATATTATTCATAAAAGCAATTAAAAGTTTCTCTATCTTAGTTTTAATGCGTTTTTAAATTTCGATTAAGAACAGATTTTCTGTAAAACACGGTCCGATTTTACAAAAGAAATTCGGTTATTTAAATTTTTCAAAGAATTCTGCTTTCATGAAATTAATAAAGGGCTGAAACAGATGTAAAACATATTTTTACTAAGATTTTCTAATAAAAAATTTCAAAAATAATTTCATTTATTTGTAAATAGGTCCTGAAAGTTTCATTAAAAACCGAGAAAGTATTTGATTTTTTTGCAAGAATTTCTAAATTAATGCCTGTCGCCGCAAAAAAAGAGGCTAAAATATACGACGTTAAAAGTTGGAACATTCGCTGACGCAAGAAAAACAAGTTTTGTAATAAAAAATTCGAATGTTCTAAAAAGAAGTAAAAAATTTCATTAAAAATTCAGAACATACTTTGATCCATCCTCTTAATAAGAACATAAAGATTTTGACGATAAATCTGTATTCATTATATTTATATTATGTTTTCATAGCGGTATGCTGTTTATTTAGCGATTTCGTGGAGGTATCTAATATAATGTTTTAATATTGATTAAATTATGTGTGTGTAGAAATATCCATGCATGAATGCTGGAAAATTCTCCGCTCAACCAAGCAAATATTTTTTTAAAGAAAGGAAACTCATCAGGAAACTTTGATCGTAATAGACTGAAATTGATAGATTGATAGGAATAGATGAAGATAGATAGAGAGATAGGTCGTAATAGACTGAGAACGATAGATAAATAAATAGATAGATAGATAGATAGATAGATAGATAGATAGATAGGTCGTAATAGACTGAGAACGATAGATAGATAGGTCGTAATAGACTGAGAACGATAGATAGATAGATAGATAGATAGATAGATAGATAGATCGTAATAGACTGAGAACGATAGATAGATCGTAATAGACTGAGAACGATAGATAGATAGATAGATAGATAGATAGATCGTAATAGACTGAGAACGATAGATAGATCGTAATAGACTGAGAACGATAGATAGGTCGTAATAGACTGAGAACGATAGATAGATAGATAGTTAGATAGGTCGTAATAGACCGAGAACGATAGATAGATAGATAGATAGATAGATAGATAGATAGATAGATAGGTCGTAATAGACTGAGAACGATAGATAGATAGGTCGTAATAGACTGAGAACGATAGATAGATAGATCGTAATAGACTGAGAACGATAGATAGATAGATAGATAGATAGATAGATAGATAGATAGATAGATAGATAGGTCGTAATAGACTGAGAACGATAGATAGATAGATAGACAGACATACATACATACATTAATAGACTGCAAAGACAGACATGAAAAGACTGAGATAGATATTCAGACAGACATAAATTAATAGACTGAGATAGACATGAATAGACTTAGATGAATAGACTGACATAGATAGATAGATAGATAGATAGATAGATAGATAGATAGATAGATAGATAGATTGGAATAGACTGAGATTGATATATAGATTTTTTTATTATTTTTTGCTTTTTATCTATTAGCCAAAAAATCAGGTTAGTAAAATGGAAGAAAGAACTGGTTCCTCTGATATTTGAACCCCGCCCCTTCATATATATCTGTGTGCTGAAATAGATATAAAGCCTTTTGGCATATATCGTTTATGTGAGTATACCGATGTTGTTTGGTCAAAAACTGATTTTTTTTTTTAAATACGCACGGAAATTAATTTTCTCATAATTAAAATATCAACAAAGAAAAAAATTGATGAAACAAGAAACAAAGCTGAAAAGAATAATAAAATAAATCAGACGTTAATGAAACGAAGAAAAGGTTATTGAGAAAAGTAAGTTTCGAAAATGATTTAGAATAGGCAAAAAGAAGAGTCACGAGAGAAAGATCTGTACGACTGTGTTTTAAGCCCGGGGACATGCATTATATCTTCTCACGCACGATGTTGTCCGTTCTTTGTTTTGCTTATTGCCCGGCTTTTCTGAACGCACGACTGTGCATGAAATGCATCAAGTATTACAGCCATTATAGTCAGGAAAGTTCAGTAAATTGAAAGGCGAACAAAATCGTCTTTTTTGTTCTTTGATAACATATTACAAGGTTTACAGACCAGTATTAGTTCAAGATAAAATGTCTAAAGGGTTTTTATTATTATTTATGTGTGTTATGTTTCCTGTTTTGTACCCTGTAGAGCCGGTTCCAAGCCACGGTCCTTAGGCCTTACAGGAGAATTATCATTTAATTGAGAGCACTTTTCTTAGTGTATGGGATGTTCCTAGCAGGGCGATCTTCTGGGCAACTTGAATCTTGATGTTACATGGGACACCATTAGTAAAATCGTTCATACCTTTTCTCACAAGGCCCAGAGCTCCGAATACTATTGGTACAATCTCAGTTTTCATCCTCCACATCCTGTTAATCTCGATCTCAAGTCCTTGTATTTGGACAACTTCTCGATAATTTTATGGAGGTGTTTCTGTCATATGGTACTGCTATGTCAATAAGCATACACTTCCTGGATTTCTTATCTTTCATGAGAATATCAGGGATGTTGGCCTTTATTTCCCTGTCAGTTTGAATTTTATTTTGAGTAATTGTGTCTGGTTGGTGATCATACTATCTCTCAGTGGTTTCGATTTTGTGCTTCTAGCACGTATGTTCTTACCTTGTTATGTCTATGGGTAAATTTATTTTTTGCCAGTTCCAGACATCCTAAGATAATGTGGTCGACATTTTCATCATATTTTCCGTAGATCCTACATTTCGAGTGAGATTCATCCTTGATTATGTGATAGTGAGAGAATCTGTTTGCGAATCTTTGGTCCTGAGCTGCAAAAATTAGGCTTTCTGTGTCAGTTTTCAGCCCGGTGCTCATCTGCTACTGATGTGTTTTCTGTTGTTACACATTTGCTTCTTTCACTCTTTTTATGTTTTTGCATGCAACGCCTTGTTTTCCCAGTTTTGTTTTGTTTTTATTTTTTTGTAATTTCTTTCGGCCATTTTGTTTTGCTTTCTGTTTTACTCGTTTGGCGTAGATGATATTCGCTTCGTTTTTTGGTTCTTAGGATTTCAGGTATATTAAGCTGTTTCTTGAAAAGTGCATCTTTGTTGATGGAGTGGATTTGGTGTTTTACTATTTGTAGGAGAGTATCATTGGTTTTTGTGAGGTAGGCTTCCAATCTGATTGTTGCTGTTTTTAGAGTTAGTTCAAGTTGGATTAAACATCGACCTCCTAAAGCTCTTGATACATACAGCCTATCGACATATGATTTCAGGTGGTGCATTCCCATTAGGGTAACCATTTTTCTGATCTTGGTGTCCAATCTTTTAATATCATTCAACTTCCATTTAATAATGTTGAAGCTGTATGTTACTACGGGTATAGCTAAGGGTCGATGGCCTTTATTTTAATGACCTAATTTAGTTAGCTTTCTAGTATCAAATGCACTCTCCTATAATATTCTTATTCGGGTTTCTTTCTTCATAATTGAATGTTGAATTCCGTCTCCTTCATTAATTCCGAAGTATTTGTATGTATCATCTTGGTCTAGCGCCTTAATCTTATTGTTTATATAAATGTCTAAATCCGTAGCTTTCGTATCTTTACGGCCTTTGAAGCTGGCTTTGACACATTTGTCGATTCTGAACTCCATCCTAATATCTTGGCTAAGGTTTTGACAATGGTGAGTAGGTTTTGTCTGATGGTTGTCATCCTTGGGAAACGTTTTAAGATCATTAGTATAGGATAGGTGATTCTGTTTGCTATTTTGCAACTTGTATCCTTAGCTACTGTTGTTCAGCAGGCCGCAGAGTGGCGCTACTGCAAGGCAGAAGAGTAGTGGTGACAATGAATCTCCTTGGAAGATGCCGCTTTTGATATTGATTGGTTTCGATGCCCATCACCCGTTCGTATGGTTTAGATTTAGTGTACTCTTCCAGTTTTTCATGCTTCCTGTTAAGAATTTGATCGTTGTAAGGTATACTCTGTATATTTTTAGGCTCTTCTTTATCCATGAGTGTGGAACACTGTCGACCGCCTTTCTGTAATCAATCCATGCTGTCGATAAGTTTCTTTTCTTTGTTTTTGCTTATTAATATTATTATTATTATTATTCAAAATCTTTCATCACAATGTTGCTTTCTGGGTCGAAATGAAAGAATAGAAGATAAATCAAAAGAAAACTTACTGCCTAAATAAACCTACCGGAAAGTGACTCGATTCACCTTCGGTATAACATTCTCAGCTGACATGAAACAGAAAGACAACATTGAATCCATTGCTAGGTTAGGTGCTAAGAATGTTGGTTCAATGTGTAGTGCTAGACAGTTTTTTATCTCCAGAATCTGTCTTACATATCTATAAGTCTACCATACGTCCATGCTTAGAATATTGCTGTCACATATGGCCCGGTGCCCCTGCTATTTACCTTGATTTCCTTGATAAAATCCAAAGAAGAATCTGCAATATTATCGGTCCTGATCTGGCGGCTTGGCTTTAGTCACTTTCCCACTGCCGTAAGGTTGCCTTCCTGTGTCTTTTCTACAAATACATTCATGGTAATTGTTTGCATGAACTCTGCGCTATTGTACCTTGACGTTTTGAATTTAAGCGCGGTAGTGGACTGGCGTCGAGATCCCATTAATTTAAAGTTGAGCTGGAAAGATGTAACCGTATGTGATATGCCAATAGTTTCTTTTGTCGCACTTCTCGCTTGTGGAACTCCCTTCCGGTTCCATGCTTTCAAGCCAACTTTAATCTGCGAAACTTTTTAATGCAATGTCAATCGCTATCTGCTGTCCTGATTACTCATTCCTCTTCGCGTTCATTATTAATGTTTCTGTCCCTAATTCTTCCACACCCTGTAAACCCTTGTGTCTTAGTTGCCTTACTGTTTTGCATGGGGTGATACCGATTGAAAAATTATATAATTTTCCAAGTAAGATAGGTCGAAAAATATCTTTAAATTGGTTGATTTGACGATTCCTCAATGCATGTTGTGTTATTTAATGTCGAATTTTGTTTGGAGCACCCACTGACGATCATCTCTAATGAGTAGTAATGATCATTGACACTAGTTAACCATTCTTTTTTCTTTTTTATGTGCTGCTTTCCTCCAGGACGTGGGTGATAATGGATCTCCTATCCTGTGAAACTCTAAGCATTATTTGTTTCCTTACTATCCTTCCCAGCCCGTTTATACAAGCTCGTTAGGGACATTACACGAGAGTTTCTCTCAGTCCCGCTTGCCTGCAATATGTTCTTTACAATATTCTTTAAGCCCTCTTGCCTCATTATGTGTCCTGGAAATTTCAACTGTCTCTTTCTGATTTTAAGTGCAAGTGTCCATTTCGTTTTCGTTTTCCTTCGTTGTTCATATGTTCCGCCCATGATATTCTAAACATCCTTTTGTAGAACAATTATACAACGGCGAATTACCTTGACGGAGATATAAATGATAGTATGCAAGATACAATGATATAGGTAACCTTATCAGGTGCATATACACCAACTGAAATAGATAAATTAGGCACATACAAGAAACCTGAGATAGATAGATAGATAGATAGATAGATATGAAGAGAAAGAAATGCATAGATATGAAGAGAAAGAAATAGATGGATAGATATGAAGAGAATGAAATGCATAGATATGAAGAGAAAGAAATAGATGGATAGATATGAAGAGAAAGAAATAGATGGATAGATATGAAGAGAATGAGATAGATAGATATATAGATAGATATGAAGAGAATGAAATGGATAGATATGAAGAAAATGAGATCGATAGATAGTTATGAAGAGAATGAGATAGATAGATAGATAGATAGATAGATAGATAGATAGATAGATAGATAGATAGATAGATAGATAGATAGATGCGGAAAGTCGGTATTTCAGACTGCACAAACGTGCATAATTTTCAAATGTTCATAATATTAATTGGCAGAAATCTTTTTCCAGTCAGATTGCCTTGAGAATCAGCATTCGAAAGCCTGGTATTCCGATTGGGGGCTGTTGGTAATGAGGACAAACCTATAACTATTTCAGCCACCGAACATCCTGTATATCAGGATAGATTTATAATTATGAACAAATTTGAATAAATATATACGCTTTTGTAGTTATATTTGCGAAAAATCTCTGGTTGCGCAGACCTGATGTAAATTTACTGCCAATCAGAGGGGACCTTACTGCGCTTGTGTGAACAGATATTCTCCCGTAGTATTAATCACTCGCGTGACCTTGTGTACCATGTTATCATCGAATCTATCATGCCTATCCGCCTGCCTGTATGTCACATCTCGTGCAGGATTAAAAAGAAAGCAACAAGGCAGCCGTTCACGATCCCGACAGAGCGATTTCCAAATATGAATAAGCAATATGGATGGTGTAATCAGTATCTGAAATCCCAATGGTATCTATTTTAAGCTGTTTACGTAGTAATGCCGTAATTAGGCGAGTTTTGTTAATATCAAATGAATAGGTCCTTTTTTAGCATGCATCGAACACGCATACATATAGTGTCTACCATATGATTGAGGGTTAGTTTATTCGTCCCACTCAGTTTAGTTTGATTTATTTTATTTTACGACATATTATTATTTCTATGTTATTTAATATCGAACTCTGTTGTAAAATAAATAGAGAAGCAAAATCTGGTTTGCAGAAATGTAAAAAAAGGTATGCATAGATATAGTTTTCACGGAAAATAGCCATAGATTTGGCTTGATGGAAAGTCAAAAAGGTAGGCATAAATCTGGTTTTCACGGGAGTGAAACAATGTAGCCAGAGCTTTGGCTTACTCGAAAGTCCAAACGACAGACATAAAGCTTGTTTGCACGAGATTAAAAAAAGTTAAACAAAAGTTTGGTTTGCACGACAAACAAAAAGATAGACATGGGTATATTAATCAGGTGGTAACTTGTTTTGGTTGTTTACCTATCTGCGGGGGGATGTAACCTCGATATTCTTGACCCCAACCAACAGAATGAATCACATTTGGCAATGTGGGTGATTCTAATTGGGTGTGCTGTGGACCATTTCATGCGATTCCCCATTTATTTTGTGCGTTAGTAAAGTTGGTGTTTGAAATTGGGAATAACATGCTGTCTCCTGAAATACTCACAATAAAATGGCGAACTCGGGATGCGAGTCCTCGTAAGGAAATGGAAAGAAACGACAAGAACCAATGTATATGTACAAACAAATGATAATGTTTTAACAACAAAGGTATACAAGATATGTATCAAATGAATGTAAAAACCTTTTGGGCTCAAAGTATGTGTAGTGAATGTGCGCATGGACGTGTTTGTGTGTATATGTGTATATATTGTTCATGCGTTTTCCAAAGGGAAGCGTGTTCTCCGCGAGAGGTTACATGTTGCGGATAAGGTAAGAAGAGAATGAGAAAAATATCGCAGATTATTTATAGTCCTGAGAGCGTACCCTAAAAGCAGTTTCGAAAATTAGGAGGAGATAACCAGAGAGGTGTTTTAATATAGCAGTCCCGTACAAACATATGAACATACACAGAGCCGTATGATTATATGCAAACATATAACAACACCGAAAAACATTGGGGTTTTTAGCAGGCAGGATATTCTACGTTAGCGAATTTGTAAAACACAGAATGCACGGTTGTTCGCAAGAGGAACAGCCGCATGCGAGAAGTACGAATTTGAGTTGTCGAAATCAAGTAAGTACAAAAATTTAAATATCTGGGAAGTGTTCTAACAAAGGACGGAAAATGTGACACCGAAATCCGAAGGCACATTGAAATAGCGAAAGATGCCTTACAAAAATTAGTCAAGGTATTAAGAAAGAAGAAAATTTATTTACGAACAAAGAAAAATTAGTGAATTGTTATGTAATAGCAGTTTTCAAGTGAATGCTGGACGATCCCCTCAGACGAAGAAGTGATTGATACAACAGGAATGTGGTTCTACATAAGAATACCATGGACTAAACATGTAAGTAAAGAGGAAGTTTTAAGGAGAATGAAAACAAAAAGGACGCTTATACTTAAAATGAGAAAAGGGTGAAATTTCTAGGACACATAATGAGGAGAAATGGCCTAGAGAATCTAACATTCACACGACATATTTGAAGGCAAGAGGGATAAAAGAAAGCAGCGAGTAACCTACATAACGAGCTTGTGTAAATGGATGGCAGGACAGTGATTGGGTAAGATAGGGAAAAGACAATCTTTCATAAGAGCTACGAAGGAGAAGAAATTGTGGCGAACCATGATCGCCCACGTTTTGAAAGGCCATAGAAGAAATATTATCCAAAATATATAAGCATAGAAGTTCTAAGAAGTTCTGTAGAACTGCAACTTTGCTGTTTCAAGTTTCCTCTTCCTTTGTGAGTAAATTGTCCAGCATCCACTGCCATATCGGTGGGTAATATTAAATAGCAATTCAGCACTTTACAATTAAATTTTCTTATTTCTTGATATTGCGCTTAGATTCTGGAAGGCATTTTTGCTCACCGATTACAGCATTACTGTAATTCTTATTCAGAGTCCCAGTTCTTCCAACCTAATCGCTTACCCAATACGCCGATAATTATGGACACGACCCTCATTTCTTTGCGTATGTGTGTGTGTGTTTTATTTATCAACTAAATTTGTTTTATTCTGTTTTATTTTTATCCTATGGAACTTGAACAAACGAGTTCACAATTTGACATAAATTATTCAATAACTATACGTTATAAACTATTAGACCTAATATTCTCTTCAGAATTAGGGAGGATCTGTTTAAGGCTAAGAGTCATTATCATTATTATTATTATTATTTTTATTATTGTTGTTTGTGTGTTATGTTTCCTGCTTTGTGTCCTGTAGAGCCGGGTTCAAACTATGGTCCTTATATTCTATAGGAGAATTGTCATTTAATTGATAGCACTTTTCTTAGTATATGGGATATTCCTAGTAGTGCGATTTTCTCGGCAACTTTTATGTTGATGTTACCTGGTACACCATTAGTAAAATTGTCCATTCCTTTTCTCACGAGGCCCAGAGCTCTGATCACTATTGTTACAATCTCAGTCTTTATTCCTCACACCGTGATAATCTCGATCTCCAGGTCCTTGTATTTGGACAATTTCTCGATAATTTTCATGAAGATTGTACTGCAATGTCAATAAGCATACACTTTCTGAATTTCTTGTCTTTTATGATAATATCAGGTGTGTTGGCTTTTATTTCCCTGTCAGTTTAAATTAGCATGTCCTAGTTACATCGTTACTTTGGGTAACTGTGTCAAGTTGGTTGTCATACGATCTCTCAGTGGTTTTGATTTTGTGCTTCTTGCATATCTTTCAGTGCACATATGTCGCTACCTTGTTATGTCTGTGGGTATATTCTTTTTTTGCTCGTTCCAGACATTCTGAGATAATATGTTCGACAGTTTCATTATATTTTCCGCAGATCCTGGAATTCGGGTTAGTTCCATCCTTGATTATGTTTGTTTATTTTTAAGCAAGGCGAGATTGCCACTAGCACGAAAGGGGTTATAGAGAGTGAGAGCAAGAGTAAAGAGGAAAGTATATAATGAAGGACGGAGATCAGGTCAGTGTATCAGAAGATGTCGATTGACATTACATTTAAATATTTGACGATTATAGCTATCAGGGAAGGGAGTTCCACTGTCGGGAAGTTAGAAAGAAGTTATTGGGATAGAAATGTATGTGACAGTGATAGGATCTTGTTGCGAGCCTTCGTCATGAGCTGCAAATTATTATTATTATTATTATTATTATTATTATTATTATTATTATTATTAATGCTGTTATTTTTCATGTTGCATTAGTTTTAATTGCATTAGTAATTAGAAAGTTGTGAATATAAAATTATCTCATAAATAAATACTGTTTAATATTTTTGTTGTAAAAAATATATATAAATTCACTTTCATCATATGTTTAAGTTTTATTACAATTTTAATCATTGATTTTTGAAACAATAAACATTGCCGAGTGAAGATATTCAAAATAATAAAAGTGCCAAGTGAAAAACCGCCATTTTCTTTCTGCGGGCGCGAAGGTCAAAATTTGTCCCAAAACGTTTCTTGTGATTTTTAACCTAGCTTATAAAATGAAAATCCAATAAAATTAGTAAAACTCTTACCACATCTTAAGAGTGACATGTAGTCTGCTATAATCTATAAGTATATGAAATACCCTACACAATAATAGTGTAAATAATTCCGTGAAATGTTTCACTAGTTTTTTGCTTGTTAATTAATTGTGTAATGTCAGAATAAATGTTTAAAATCTTTTTTTTGTTTTGTTTCTTTTATCTATTTATTTTCGCTTGGATGTTTATAATACTGCATCTCATTAATAACTATACTTATCAAGTTTGTGTGAGCGAATCGAGCAAAAAGAAGAAAAATGGATACCAGAAATCGAACATGTGTGCAACGATAAGGTTTTGGAGAGGATGCAAGCAAGGAGGAATCTTATGCTTAACATCAGGAAGAGGCAGCTGAAATTTCTGGGACACGTAATGAGAAAGGAAGGCTTGGAGAATCTAATACTCACAAGGCGGGTAGAGGCGAAAGAGAAACAAGTGAAAGCAACGCGTGACATAACTAGAGGGCTTAAGCAAGTGGATGACAAAACAGGGTTTGGGAGAAGTAACAAAAGAACAAAACATATTGAGAACTACAAAGGATAGGAGGAAGTGGAGAGCCATGATCGCCTACGTCCTGAAGGGACACGGCACATAAAAGCAGAAGGAACCAAAATTTATTTAGAAGAACAAAGGGCGAGTGGTTGTTGAAAGATATAATAATCCACACCCAGAACGGAACGACACATATAAGTAGACCGTTTTGACGAACTGAATGCATTGCTAAGAGAGGTATTTGATAATCTAATCTCTGTACTTTTGTTTTTTACAGTAAGGTTCACTCTGTACAAGGCCCTAAGGCTTTTCGAGGTAGAGGGTTGCGTTAAGAGGAAATTTCTGCGGATAGGAAGGGCAGATAATTGTAAACTCTAGATTTAAACAGATTAAGATTGTGGTGATCGGGGAAACATCTTCTTAGGAGTTGGTTCTACAGCGCAGTGATTACTTCTCACCGATGAAATACGGAGGGAATGTGGGTGTTTTGCTACTATGTAAGCGGCATGGCGTGGCCTTGCCGTGAAGGTTTGAACTGGCGAAACCAGGGAAGATATTTCGTCCAAACACTCTCCGTGGAAATAGCGATAGAGCATTGAGATGCTTGACACAACTCTCCTTTGACAGAGATGTAAGAGGATGAAGGATAATTTGTCATCCACAATGGCTCGGAGACGCTTTTGGACTCAAGGCTGTAGAGTGAGGTCTGGGCAGCTCTCGCCGAAATATAACAACAGTACTCCATTTTTCGCCTGATCTGGCTCTTATAGTGGTAGAGGATAGTATGAGGAGTGCGGTACTTACTGGAACGGTACAGGGAGCCGACCATTTTACCTACATCTTTAGTAATGGATCGTATGTACGAGTCCCACTTGAGGTCAGGTGTGAGTTTGAGGCACAATAGACTTTCAAGGTATATTGCCTCCTCGAGGGGACATCCGTTCATCATGACTGGTAGTTTGGGGTTCGATCCGCGATATAACTGAATTCTGGCTTACGACTATATCATGTTGAAACACCGGTTCTTGTACGATCACAGAATTTAAGCAACGCCGAACCTGGTCAATTCTTAGAGAGGTGACTGTTTGGGAATACCAGGTGCTGTAATGTTGGATGTGCGGCTGGTGTATTAGATAATGGCTCGGATTTGTTAATCAGATAGCCGATACTCACTTCTAGCCGGGTTCGTTACGTTCCCATACGCGCAAATACCGTTGGGAAAGGAATCCACCTCTTCTCCCCACAACTATGGGTTAATCATTAAGACTGTATCACTAAATCATTTTTATCTCCAAAGAAATTAATTCTTAGAATTAATTCTTATTTTCAGGCTATAAGCAACCTGCAAAGGGTTGATAAGCTGTAAAAAATAAACCAATCAGTCAAACATATACTGAATTTTATCATTTTTTGTGGCTTTGTGCGAGACTAAGCTTTGCTTAATATTTATGATTGAAATATCAGGAAGCTTTGGTGGAATGTACAACGCGTTAGGTGAACGTAGGTGGATAAGTTCAAATAGGTTCATTAATAAGTATAATATTTAATTACCAAAAAGCTTATCTAAAACATGTCTAGTCAATTCATTATCAAGTAAAATCTCTTAATAAGGTCACAGTTTTCAGGCTGTAACAAAAAAGATGGTTTAAATCAAATTTTTATGTTTAATTCCTTCAGTAATATGCGACATTTTGTATTCCCTGTTCTTCTGGATATTTCATTCAGATAACAGGTAACAGAATGGACTTCTTTCTCCGGTTCACTGAAATTACTCACCTCACACACATGCACACACTTACATTAGGAATTAGGAGTAGCTGCGTCATGTTGAGTCTAGTTAGTTTCCTCTTCGTCACCGAGGAACGCCGGCCCAGTATGATGCTTGCGTTGTATCGTAACTGTCCGGGTTCGATTCCCGGTTGTGAATGCGCACTGCTGATAAGTCCCCCCACCACCAAAAAAAGGACTCGATGAATTGTTATGATAAATAATGCAAATCTCAAAAAAAAAGTTATATTACACACACGCGTGTGTGTTCATGTATGTGGGATTAATACAAATACAAAACTTGTCACTTATCTGATTGATGTTATATTCAGCACCCCAACTCCAGACTTTCTTAGACTGATCTTTTAATAATCGCTCTATCTACTCTTCAGGAGATATCAGCAATTGACTGCACATTTTCTCATTTTGGTTATTTTTATATAAAGTTAACAATAATTTATGCTCTTTTCATTGGTGAAAGTTTGATTTTTTTTCATTGTGTGTGTTTGTGTATATGTGTTTGTGTATGTGTGTCCGTGCGTACGTGCGTGCATATACGCGTGTGTATGTGTATGCTTGCGCGTGCGTGCGTGTGTGTGTGTGTGTGTGTAGAATGTCGTGATTATTTCTCTTTTTCATCGTTTTTCTTCTTTCTTTATACTCTCTCCCTATTTGTTTTTATACCTTTTCCCTCTCTTTTAGTTGTCAGTATCAAAAATAAATGTAGCGATGTTATATCCGGTGACATACTCTTTGTTTTCTCGAGCCTTCTGGGGTTTTCTTAAGTTTGGAAAATATAGGTATATTCCGTTTTTTTGTTTTTTTTTTCAAATATGTTTAAAATTAATGCTTAAATGGCAAGATGAATATTTACATGTCTTCGCTTACCCATTATTTCATATTTCTTATTCAGTTTGATGGTATCATAAATAAGTACCTCCACTTTTTCGCTGCAAAAAAATATATAACATGATGGAAAAAGGCTCCAAACTTAATAAAAACAAAATTTTATCAAAATGTTTGTTATTATTAAGAGGATCAAACTACTTTTTTCATTATTTTATTAAATTTTTTAATTATTTTTCGCACGTTCGATATTTTGGTTGAAAATCTTTTTTTTTTTTTTGCGTTAGCGGCCGACGTAATATTTACGATTAATGTTTTAGCACGTTTTTTACATTGTTTTGGAAATTATTGCAAAAATTAAATATTTGTCAGATTTTAATGAAACTTTCAGGACTTATTCATGAATGAATAAAATCATATTTGGATTACTTATTTTAATATTTTTTTAATATATGTTACTCCGCACTTACTTAATTTCATGAAATATCAAGAAATTAAATTTTCATTCCAAAATTTGTTTTATCCGTTAAAAACATGACTCCTTAGAAAATGTAAAAAAATATTTTTCAAACTGCTACTCATTTCCCGAAAATCTGTTCCAAATTGTTAAATAAAAATGCAATAAAACTGAAATTATTTCATTAGAAATGCTTTTAATTGCTTTTATAAATAAGATTTATTATGGACTCTATTGTCTTAAGAAAAAAATTCGATGAATCATGAATTTTTACTAGAAATGTTTTCATTTTTTAAATTTTACTCATAATAAATTGAAGACTATATTTACTAATCAAAAATTGAAAAACTTAATGCAAATCATTTTGCACCAAGATTTTAAAAATATTTTTAATTATTTTTTATATATATAAAATACTATGTAATATTATAAATATTTTGAAAGTATTGTCGACCATAAATGACATTATTAGAAAATAAGAGCAATGACTACAGAAAATTTAAAGTCAACATTCCTAAAATTAAATGATGGAGAAAATTTTCCAACATTTTTCAGATTACTGAGTACTTAAAAATTATATAAAAAAAGGCGCTCACGTCATTTTCTTAAATTACGTTTTACCGATAAAGTCTCCATCGAACAACAATCAATTATGTTATCACCTGTTATCGCCTCGTCAATTACGTAAAACATGCCAATGTCGGTTAAAAAGACAGCTACTGTTTGTTTTGTTGGGATCTCGCTCAACTGTGCCTCACACAAAATCAAGGAGGTTGCAGTCTGGCGAGTTAGGTGGCTAGATGTAAGGGAAGATGTGGTCGCAGAAATTGTCCAACAGCCATGACTGGATTCACCTGCTTGTGCAACATGGTGCGGAGTTCTGTTGCCAAACTTAGGGTCTTCCAAGAGCTACCCTCTTGAACCCGTGCAGCACTACTTCCTCACGGCATTTGATGAAGGCCTGTGTCTTGGGTTTAAAGCCTTCACCAACAAATTCAGGTGTTCTTTTCTTATCAGAACGATCAGAGTGAGTTTTCCATCTCTTTCTGAATCCTTTGCACTGTCCTCAGATTGACACCCAAACACTCTGAAATGTTCATATTGGATCTCCCGGCATGAATGCTACTATACTGTGCAGTCGACAAAATCAAAAGCAAACAACACTCATACGCGAAATTTAAAATGGCGACAATTTACCCATCGCCACCTATATTCTTAATTTATATATTATTCATAATTTGGAACTGTATATCAATGAAATTAATTAAAACAGTGCGTTTACACGCACACACACACACACACACATATATATATTTTTGATATGTTTAACGTTCTTTTTATAGATACAAGTATTTAAGCAAATGCTCTGTTTATAATAAACAATATTAAATAACATTTACCGGCCTGAATGTCCGAGAAATTTTCATAGAAAATTTTCGTTCTCCGACAGGAATCGAACCTGTATCCTATACGGAACCGTCATTTCACGTGACGTGCCTTAACCTTTCGGCCACAGAGAAGCGTCTGGTTAGCAAGGTCGATTTTACTATCATTAAACTTAAATCTTCCATGAATCTTTTCTATTCATATCTGCTCTTAGTGTATCAAATGTAAACAAATGACGTCATACATTTTTGAATTGGACATGAAAATTTCTCGGACATTCAGGCCGGTAAATGTTATTTAATACTGTTTATTATAAACAGAGCATTTGCTTAAATACTTGTATCTATAAAAAGAACGTTAAACATATCAAAAATGTCTTTAATAAATTCTCGGACTATGTCCAATTCAAAAATGTATATATATATGTATATATATATATATATATATATATATATATATATATATATATATATATATATATACACACGAGGGTCATTCAATAAATAAGGTAATTTTTTCGGTATAAGAACTTCTAATACAGATAGAAGCTTACTTTTTTTTTCAACTTAGTCTCCCAGCACTGTCACACACTTTTCCCATCTGTGCACAAGCTTCCGTATTCCCTCAGCGTAAAAATCTTTGGACTGATGTCTCAGCCAGTCGCTCACAACACTTTTGACTTCATCGTCACTTTTAAACTTCGTGCCTCTCGTGAACTCTTTCAAGGGGCCAAACAGGTGAAAGTTTGAAGGGGCAAAGTCTGGGCTGTAAGGAGGATGAGGGAGCAGTTCCCAGACCAGCTCGTTGATGGTCTGCACCGTTTGGGCTGCTGTCTGAGGACTTGCGTTGTCTTGATGCAAGATGACTCCTTCTGACTGATGACCCCTGCGTTTGTCCAAACAGATAAGCTCAAAGTCCTTGCAATGTCATCCACTGTCACCCTCCTGTCAGACTGAATGAGGTCATTGACTGATTCCATCACCTCAGGAGACCTCACTTCTGTAGGCCTCCCAGGCCTGTCTTCATCCTCAACACTGCTCCGTCCTTCTTTAAACAATTTAGCCCACTTGTAGACATTTTTTGGCTGAAACATGTGGCACCATACACAGTTGACATTCTCCTATGAATTTCAACTGGTTTGCACCCTTCAGTAACCAAAAACTTGATAACTGATAACTGACCGCTGTTCAATCCTGGAGCATGCTTCTTGGTCGGCCATCTTTGTTAATCGCCAAAACTCTCAAAGTTTTTTTTTTAATCTGCAAAAGAAATTAAATCCATGTGAAAAAGAAGTAAAAGAAAAAGAAAAGAAAAAAAGAGTAAGCTTCTATATGTATTAGAAGTCCTTATACCGAAAAATTCAACTTATTTATTGAATGACCCTTGTATATATATATATATATATATATATATATATATTATTAAGTCGTGAGAGTGTTAGGTGTCAAAATTGCTGCTCCCTTTTCCGTGGTTTACTGATGGAAAGGAATTTTCTGCAGGCAGGTTTTTATCTTAAAGTGCTCGATATCAAAAGTTAGGGATAAACCGTTAATAGAATTAATGTTGAGAAACTTGTTTCTTGATTATTAACTCAGTTAAGTGGCAAGTTTTTCCGCATTAAGAAAATCGAAATTTGGTAACGTATTTCTTTGTATGAATAGAATATGTATTCTTTGTAAAAAAAATCCTTTTGTAGATCAGGTTTCATTCACGTAGAGGGGTTTTTTTTGTCGAGAATTAAATGTATGGCTGGTAATTTTTTTCAAAATCTATTGCTGGTACTTTTACGATAAAAATCTATTTTTATACTTTCATGATGTTATGACACGTTTGCTGAGACCTTAATAGGTGCTACCACCCCTGGTCAGGGTGGACGTTTGAACACAGCAATTAAGAAGTGGTTCCACGCCCCTCAAAGCCTTCCCATCAGAGGCCTTGCTGTCCGATGTAGTTTATTGCCATACCCAAGATGCTGGGAGTAAAAGAGAATAAGACTTTAGTAAGGAGGATGTCCAATAAAAGTACAGGTTTCAGGAAAATGGCGATTGGCATTGCATTAATCTTTTCCAAGATTGAACATAGCAGGGAAGCAAGAAATCGCAAGAGATTTCCAGAGGCGAGTAGTTCGACAAAAGAAAGTATTAAAACTTATGGTTTCATCTAGCTAAGTTCAACGGTAAAACGATGAGACCTATTTACATTCATGCAGTCGAGACACCAAGGAGGAAAGCTCATCAGAACAACCGTCACGAAAATATTTTTAGAAAAAACAGAGACAAGCCACGTCACATCGGTGAGAAAGTGACTGATGTCGAGGTGTCAGGTAAGGATCGTTTACATTACAAACTCTTCTTTGAATTTTTTCAAGAATCTCGAGATATTTAATAAGAGCACCAGACCAGATATGGCAGCAATATTCAATGCACGGACGAATGGTACATTTATAAATACTCTACTTAGCTTTTGGAAGGCTACTTTCGATATCCCAATGCGTCTTCCGATTTGGGTGTCGTACTTTCCGCCATTTTTAAACACACTTCGCAAAGAGAAAGTTAAAATATTCGAATTTCTTTCCTTAAATTTATTACCTGAAACTTTTCCTTTAATCGAATATAAAAGTTAAGAACAAACATTGGGAGAATGACAAAAGCAGCTGTGCATAAATTTTTTTCGTCAAATTTTGTTTAACTCTATTTTTTGGTGTTTGCTTCATTTATATTTTTAAAATAATTTTACCCCAAGCAACATGGAATGCCACTAGTACGCAGGAACTTACAGGAAGTGAAAGTGAAAAACCAAGAATAGGATGGACTGACAGAAGGACAAAGATTTACGGGATTTAAGATGGCAATTGATGATGCATTTAAACTTTTGAAGATTGTACTTATCATGGAAGCAAGAAAACGAAAAGGAGATTCGCAGGCGGGAAATTCAAGAAAATAACTGTCGGATTAGAAGTGGGGGTTGCATTTAGCTATTTCAACAATAAAAGGGTGGGGTCTATTGCCAATCTAGTAACACGCTTAAATTCATGTAGTTTGGGGTACCAGGTAGAAATGTTTGTCAGTACAGATGCCATGAATATATTTGTAAAAAAGACAGTGAAAAGCCACTTCACGTCAGTGAGAAAGTCGAGATGCCTGGTTAGCATCGATTACTTTACGGATCCTTCTTTGGATTTTGTCAAGAATTTCGAGATGTACAGCAGGAGCACCAGACCAGATATGGCAGCAATATTCAATGTATAAACAAATGATAGATTTATAAATGTGCAAGATGGACTCTAACACAATGAACCAACTTTCTTAACAAAAGACGAAGCAATTGATACAATATAATCACCCCACTTAATGTCAGTGGAAAACGTGAGCCCAAGAAGGCGCAAATTGCCCTTGGAGGTTAGCATCAGCCATTCTGATGGCAGGAGAATAAAGTTTTCTCTTGTGATTAGATGATTAAATGACAGTTTTGTTTTTGGAGGCGTTAAAATTTACAAGAAATAAATTGTACCAGTTAAGGTGGTCATTTTTGGGACTAACTGACAGTTTTACTTTGTCGGACCTATCAGACTTACTACTAAATCAGGAGTGAATAGTTGTGTTAAATATCTCTTAGCTCAGCTTGCAAGAAGTTGCTGAAATCATTTTCCCGACCAAGGTATTCGATTATCAAATACACATTGGGTGGTCTTGGTAAAAAAAAAACTATTTACTCAAAAATTTATAATAAAAAATAAAAACAACCAAGAAGAAATCGGAAGAACCTAAATAAAGTTTATATTTTCTAGAAAGAGAAAAGTATAGAAAATTATTACATGCTTTCTCTCCAAGCTTGAGAAGGGAAACATATGGTTGTTACAAAAAGCTGACTTTATCAACAAGACCGACACATCATATTGCAAAATGTTGTGTCTACATACGAATTCAGGAACGCAAATTCTGTCCCCAATATCTACTGAATGACTGTCGATTTGTAATGACAGAGTCTCGTTGATTTGGCCGTTAAGGGTCATATGATCGACTAAGCGCAGTGTATACTATTAGGAGACAAGGAAGAAAAATTATCCCGACAAAGGGATTCACAAAATGATTCTGTTTCGTCATCTGATTAGATTTTAGGAAGTGAGTCCGAGCAGAAACTTTTCAGCACCTACTCGTAGTAAATGACTATATAAACGTGAAAATAACAATGGCTTACGACTTGCAACGATTATCGTCGGAAGAATGCTTGCAAAATCGGCAAAAATGAACGAACAAAAGAAACAACCGTGAGAACGCGAGCAAAATAAAAAAATAAAAGGCCATTGAAATATCCTGTTGACCTTTTTTCCGACATCTTTATTAGCGCCTTGTGACACATTAAGTCCTGCCTGGAGGCAAATGCCACAGACTAAAGAGTTAATCTTCGTGACTTTCGTTGATTTATTTTCTTTTCTGCCTCCAGGCGGAAGTACGTTTGTTGCAATATTTTCATTCTTTGCTTTTTTTATAATTAAATCATGCTAAGATGATGTTTGCTTGACACATTTTGCATTTGCTTTTACTAGTAAAATATTACTAGTTAAGACTTTTCATGCATAGCGATCAGTGCTAATATAATTTAATATGATACCGGCTATCTCTGATCCCATACAGTAACCAAAATAGAATCTCTATATCTATTTATATATAATAATATAACTATTTTATATATTATTATAATATTAATAATATATTGTATTTTATAATATATCTATTTGATAATATATTTATTTGATGTAATAATAATCATTGTATATTCTATTTTATAATATTTCTATTTTATATATAATAATAATAATGATAACAATAATAATAAAAATAAAAATAATAATAATATATTCTATTTTATAATATACATGGGGGGAAACAAATATTCGTACACATACAAATTTTTAATTTATTGTATTTCCAACTAGCGAATAAACATACATTTCAAATAATTAACTGTATACAGATGCATACTAACTAAATATGCATAGAAAACAGAAGAAAATGATTTAATAGAAATAAGTCCCATTTATCCATTTTAATGAATGAAAAGTATTCGTACACTACAAAAAAGAATGCATAATCTCCATTTAATGGTGAGTAGAATAGCCATTTTTTACTTCTACAGCAAGCATCCTTTTCTTTTAACTGTCAATTAATGATTTGCAAATTTTAGTTGGTATTTTGTTCCATACTTCTTCACATGGTCTTCAGATCCGGGATGTTTGTAGGAGGTCTCGATTGGGTTTAAATCTGGGGATTGACTCGGTCATTTCAGGTTATTTGCATTATTTTCAACAAGCCATTTCTTTGTAGATTGTGCAGTGTGCTTAGGATCATTATCTTGTTGGAATATCCAATCAGGTGGAAGTTCAATATTTTTAAGCGAAATCATTAGATTTGCTTCCAAAATATTTTGATATGCTGCGGCATTCATTCTACCATCTATTACTGATGTGTTGCCAATACTTTTTGCAGAAGAACTTCCCAAAACCATGATGCTGCAACCACCAAATTTCACTGTTGGAATTGTGTTCTTTTGTTTGTTGGCATCGCCATCTTTCCTCCATACATGATTTCTAGAATTACTTCCAAACAACTCAAATTTTGTTTCATCTGTCCATAATACTATTTCCCAATACTATTTTCCCTTATCCTTATGTTCACGAACGAATTTCAACATGGCATCTCTTTATCTTTTCAATAGCAGTGGATTTTTCTGCGGGGAGCGTAACTTTAGATTGTTTCTATGAATTTCATTGCTTACTGACCGTTTATTGATTCAGATTCCTGATAAAAGCAAATCATCCTGAAACCCTTGTCAAATAACCATTGTATTTTGTTTAATTTGACGTATTAATTTCCTCGAAGATCTTGAAGAAATCTTCCGTAGAGCAACTGTTCTTCTTTGGTTTTCAACAGTTTTGAGTTTTTTGCACCTTGCAATGAATGAACTAATGGTAGTAAATGAAATATTCAGATTGTCTGAAATTTTCCTGTAACTTTTACTTCCTTTCCAGAGATTAACAAACAGTTCTTTTTGCAAATGTATCAGTTCTTTACCTCTTGCCATGGTGATAACATTCTTGCAAAATATCAATTGCAAAATGTTCTGTTTGTATTTTCTAGGCTAAAAATAACTACTAATAACATTATTGGAACATTCTAGAATATTCCTCTTGAATAATCTAGAGTATTAAAGCAATTTAAGGTTATAAAATCAGAAATTTGCATTGTACGAATACTTTTTTCACCCATTAAAATTGATAAATGGCACTTATTTATATTAAATCAATTTTTTCTGTTTTCTATCCATATTTATTTATTATGCATCTGTGTAGAGTTAATTATATCAAAAATATGTTTATTCATTAGTTAGAAATACAATAAATTAAAAATTTGTATGTGTACGAATATTTGTTTCCCCCACTGTATCTATTTGATATTCTAATAATAATAATAATAATTATAATAATAATAATAATAATAATAATAATATATCTATTTGATATAATAATAATAATATATAATCGTAATATATTCTATTTTATAATATATCTATTTTATATACAATAATAATAATAATAATCATGTATTCTATTTTACAATATATCTATTTGATAATAATAATAATAATAATAATAATAATAAAATTCAATGACACCTTATTTCATGTCAGGCAAGGGGATAAAGCCACTGTGTTGCAAAAGGTTACTGAATGTGAAAAATATGAGAAAAAGAAAAAAACTTATTACAGAGAGAAAACAATAAAAACACAAGAACTGAGTAGAAAGATGACGATTGATATTGGATTTGAATTTTTGAACGATCAACGTTGACTGGAGAGCAAGAAGCCTGGCGAGAGTTCCACAAGCGAGAAATGTGATAGAAGAAACTGTTAGCATAGAACTTACGGTCACATCTATCTTCGCTGGACTGGTCATGTGGAGAGCATGAGTGACAACAGAATAACTAAGGTCCTCGTGAAGAGCCAGCTTGACAAAGGAAATTTTGACGGCCGTGGCTCATGTATAATGACAAGCTAAAGTGTAACCACTCAACTGTCAATGTGCCTCATACTAACTGCGAGTGAGTAGCCCTGGATAGAAATAACTGGTGACATTTGTGCCAGATATGTAGCAGAAATTTCGAAAGTCGTTTTGACCGACTAAGTTTGGTTTGGTTTGGTTTGTTTTACGGCATATCAACCTCAATGGGTTATTTAATGCCGACAAGGTTTTTATTGCTGGTAATATATTTCCTTCAAAAATGTCTCGTTGGTAATCTTTTTTTTCTTTCAAAAATTCTTTATTGGTAATATTTTTTTACAAAAATGTACTGCTGATAATAATGTATGACTGGTAATAATTATTTACAAAAATGAATTGCTGGTAATAATTTTTCCCCAAAAAATGTATTCAAGGGGTTTAAACCCAGTTTGGGGGGTTAACTATTTGCCCATAGTTGGGACCCTAACAGGTGCTACCACCCGGGGTCAGGAGTGGACATGGGAACACCAGCAATTAAGAGGTGGTTTCACGATCCTCAAAACCTTCTGATCAGAGGCCTTGCAGTTTGACGTAGTATATCGTCTTACCAAGGACGCGGATGTAGTTTATCGACATACCCAGGACGGGACCGACTAAGAGACGAAAGACAACGGTGAAAACTATCAGCAAATATTCCTGTTGATATATCCCGAGATCATCGCTGTTGCACAATATGACGATTTGTATGCAGGCCACAAGCGGGATTGAACTGTTACATAAGGCAAAAACATAAAAAAATTAATCAGGTTATCAGATCCTCATGCATCGAAATCGACGGGAGAGTCCATCACACACGCCCACACACACGCTCACACACATATATCTATATATATATATATACATATATTCGAATTACTGTAGAATTCATTTATGTGCTAATACCCTTGGGAAAGGTATTAATCCCCTTCTTCTCCCACCAGCTATGGGTAAATAGCAGAACAGACTGGGTTCTATGGTAAACTGGTCTAGAAAGAGGAAAACGCTGAATTCAAAACCTGCGGAGAGTCGTTTGGAGACCTTGTTGCATGTAGTACACCAGGTCTCTGTATCCGGCTCTTCAAAAAGTGGGATTCATTCTGCAGAAAGCCTTCACCACTATAATCAAATTATATGTGCTGGTGTCTGGGATGTCGGTTCTTAGGAGCTGAGCTTCTTGACCCTCATACGTCGAATACGACGGGAGAGTCCACAATATATATATATATATATATATATATATATATATATATATATATATATATATATATGGGGGTGGGTATTCCAGAAATATGAAGTATATCTGACAGATTAATTGAATTGATTTATTTGTATTAAAATGTTCATATAAAAATATATATTTATTTTTAGTGTTACGGCCCTTTGCCAAAGTCAAATAGTGCTTTTAAGTATAGAAAATTAGGAGATCAGCCGATTCCGCTACCTTGGTTTCACCATCTCAGTTTCTTCAGGTAATTTCCTTAAATTGATATTTTAATGATTTCATTTTTTAAAATTAAAAAAAAATATGAACGCTATATTTCTAAAGATAAATAAATAAATGAATAAGCGCACGATAGATAGATAGATAGATAGATAGATAGATAGATAGATAGATAGATAGATAGATAGATATGTATGTATGTATGTATTTATTTAGAAAAATGTGACAAACAGGAAAGGGTTTTTTGTTACGGATGAAACGCAAGACAAAAAAATTTCCAGTTTCCCATACTGTTTGTTGATATAAAAATTATACAAAATTATATATCATTATATCATATACATACATATATATATATATATATATATATATATATATATATATATATATATATATATATATATATATATATGTGTGTGTGTGTGTGTGTGTGTGTGTGTGTTGGGAAGAAGGAACAATAATAATAATAATAAGAGTGAAACTTTTGTTTGTTTGTTTCCCTTGTACTTTTTCGAATATTTTGTATATATATATATATATATATATATATATATATATATATATATATATATATATATAATTCCTATAGATATTATATATTATATGTGCGCGGTAATTATTGGAAAGCGCTCAATATCAGTGATAGTTCTAATATACTTAGTTGTATTGATATGAGTTTGTGACCCTGGAGTTCACACCCTTGCGTGAAACCCAGGGTGACAAACTCACATCAACACAACTAAGTATATATATATATATATATATATATATATATATATATATATATATATTAATTGCATGTATTTATCCAGTTATATTTTCGTCCCTTGGACGCAATCTTCAATACTGATGAGTTCTTTGCAGCCAAATTTCCTTTTTACATATTGTCCATATGTGTCGTCTTTTTGATGTAGGGCTTTGTGCAAGGTCATTCGTTTCATAGTTTACTGATCTGCCATGTTCTTCAGTCCAGCTGTGGAAACGATCCTGTGTATATCACTACATATATTTCGCAGGTGTTAATCCCTTTTATCAGGTTTCTGCTCTTTAGTATTGTTCTTATCTTCTGAAGTAATTTCTTTCTTATTTTTTCTATGATTTCTTAATTCTTTCATGAGCCATATTAGAATGATTCGGCGAAATGGTAACTCTCATATGCGGTTAGTGACCTGATTATCTTGTTATCCGTTATTTCAGTTCCAGTTTTTTCACCGGTCTTCCGCTGTCCGTTATTAACGTCGGGCATTTCTCTATCCCAAATTCCATGCCGAAGTCGTTGCTGTAGTTTTTATATTTGTTCATCAGAAATTAGAGTCCTTTCTTCTTTATTGCAAATAAATTTGTGTCACTCATATTTCGCAAGTGGTTGATTTTTCCTCTTGTGCTTGAAGAATTGGTGTCCACTTATTTAATGGTATCAAAACTATAGCAAATTGTAGCCGAGATAGAAAGTCTCTTTGAAAAATATCTCTTTTCATACTTACTTTTATTTATCAAAGGTTACGTTTTATTCACTTTAGAATTTTTTCATTGCGGTAGATAGGAATTTCACGTCTGATGTGTTAATTCTGAATAATGTGAAACATTCGAGTTTTCAACTATATCGTATATTTTAGACATACTAAATCAATACAAATCTCAGATTTTTTTTCTTTATCTTTCTTCCTCCTTCATCTTTCCCTGTCTTCATCTTTCCTTGCCTTCATCTTTTTCTCGACTTCTGTTTGGTATAGTGCAGGTTTTTGTTCCCTTTCGTGTGTCGTTTCTATTCTTCTGGTAGTATTATAATTTTTGTGATGTTGGACGGCTTCGCTTGGCACTTTTGTTATGTCAAACGAAAGCCCGATATTACTTCCAAAAATGCCCGGTACTCGTAGTAACGCCTTCCAATAATATCCGCACTAGTAATACTTGTTCCAGTAGTAATCGCCAAATAGTATAATGATCAGAAGAGAAACGTAATCCGTATAGTAGTAGAGTGGAGAGAGTGAACGTATAGCAATAGTGGATAGACAAGAAGAATGAACAGTGATCCGTATAGTGATAGAGGAGGAGGAGTGATCGCTTAGTCAATACGCTACTTCGTATTTATTCACTTTCTTTGTGATCACGTGATCTACTTAATAATTTAAATCGCTCGTGTTGCTCACTGGCGATCTAAGTTCAAACCACAGTTGCTCATACAATAATAATAATAATAATAATAATTATTATTATTATTATCATCATCATCATCATCATCATCATTATTATTATTATTATTATTATTATTATATCTGCAAACACACAAGACTTTGTTGGAGATTGAACCAAAGTACCAGTAAATAGATTGAGGTTGTATATTTTCATCATGATTGGAGAACTCTTCGGAGTATACGAGCAATACTAAAGAGTGCATTCTTCTCTTGGTGTCCAGTCTTGATATTGAGCCCAATTTTCTTCAGCCACTTCGGAAATTCAGTATTTATGGTACACAGAGGTGTACCATAACAACAAAAATGGTGGTGGCTTCCATTCTCTTCATTGAAACTAATTTGTATACTTCCATATTTTAAATTATGATAGTTTTCCTATTTTTCTTCTTCTATTTTTCTTCTTCTTTGTCAAATGCTCTATTGTCTCTGAGGCATGCAACATCTATCATCATCACTATCATCTTTTTATTATGCACACTCCCTTATGGAACCAATACCCGAGATCTAGGATAAGGCATGTTAGTAAAAATATAAATTGCGTTTGCACAAAATCTGATGTTATGTGATACTTAACATGTACAATGTTTATATTTTCTTTACGTTAATCGTACTATCCTGAGATGATGAAAAATGATTCATTGTTTTAAAATCTCTTGCAAACAGCAGGAACTGCCAGGGATGCTATTAATGTTCTTGTCTTTAACTTTCTTGATCATACCCATTAAGTATAGCTATGCAAGTAGTTTTAAAGTGCCATATACAGTACGATACAGAATATAATAATGATAAATCATTATCACAGCAACTGTGAAAAAATTGTCTTAAAATTATTTTTTTTTAAATTCGTCAGTTTATTACCCATGACATCTTATCAAACCTTTTGATGCAATTAGTAGATACTACTTGAAATACGAATTTTCAGATACAATGCACATTTCAGTTAATTTATGCCCTGTCTCACTTAAAGATAAAACATAGCTGATCCAAACCAAAATATATAATATCTGAAATGTATTAAATAATAGTTTAGCAGGCTATTATTTTTTCGGGGAAGTGTATCGCTACTCCGACTTCCTGACCTTTGAGGTCAGATGGAAGACAAAACAAAGAAGTCGATTTTGATTGGCTGAACCAGCGTGAGGACGATAAATAGAGAAAGGGATTTCAGAGAGTCAAGTCTAAACTGTCAAGCAATGTAGATGTGTTTCTTTCGCGTCTGGAAACTGCTCCCCAGTGAAGGGAGAGAGCGACCACACTGGCTACTTAGATGATGTATACGCCGACGTTAATAAACTAGCTAAGTTAAAATTCACTGTGTTGAATTTCTTTCATCTCTGAAGCGAAACCGACTAGCGATCACCGGCCGGGAGAAGACGAGATAGAGAAGATATGATTTATGTGTCAATCGATGCCGTCACCCAAGATAACCCCCACCAAGGGGCTATACAACATTATATTAATTGGTGTAGTGACTAAGACCTCACAGCATGAGGGAGCTATGCAACAAATATATGCTAAAATATGATTTCTACTTTCTGCTGCAACCCGTAATTTATAAATATTTATAAGCAATCAATCAGTGAACATTGTCAGAACAGTGCTTTCTATTATCGACTAATTAACAGCGGGCGATAAGAGTTTCTTTGCGGTGCTGAGTTGAAGTAGTGACAGTTTAGAGATCCGGCTAAAATGCTTTAATTTTCTGATAATCCCGTATATCAGTCGTGCTAGCGCCTTTGTCTTCTTTGTCTATATCGCAACGCTTGTGCCAGTTCGTTTCCAGCCTTGCTCAAAAGTGGAATCAGCCAGCTGAGACCAAATCCGGGCTACTCTCTAATGTTCACTTTCGCACTTAAGAAAGGCATGAATTCAACTCTTCTCCATACCCCCCAGCTATGTGTTAAATAGCACGTTAGGCTAGGTGCTCTATTCTTGAGTGTCAACCTGTCTAAGAGAATTCAAATAATAGAGAAGTTGACGGGAAACAACTGCGCGATCTTTCCCAAGAATGCATGGCAATTAACAAGTAATAAAGGAAAGGAATCAGTAGAGAGCAATGAACCCCTACATCCTTAAAGTACTTGATCTTAAAAGGTGTTTTCTGAATTTCTGTTACCTTTCATCGACAAATTATTCAGAAGAGAATGTACATCTGTATATCCATGACTGCGTTTCGGCGAGTGCGACCTCCAGCCCTATTCAGGTATGGTTTCTATTCCCGTCATGGAAAGCTGTATTTTGGATAGCTGCTTTGTGGAACCAATACTCAAGAGGATGCTTCTCCGATCACTAGAAACTTAACATATTCAAGTCTAGGGTCAACCATTTTCTTCCACACATATACCCAAGAATATGAACAAGGTGACATCTCATTGTGTGTGTGTGTGTGTGTGTGTGTGTGTGTGTGTGAGTGTGAGTGTGAGTGATACAATGAGATGTCCCCCTTCTTCATATTTGTTTAAGGTTAAGGCAGTGGAGAACTTTCAGAGGGAAGTTAACAGGAGATAACTGATAAATGACATCCATTAAACATGGCACGTGGAACTAGAACAGTCTACCACAGAGAGCGAAATAAAGGGTCCAGTTCGACATTCCAACCACCTGAAGAAGGCCGGTGTGTACAACGGCCAAAACGTTGTAATAACTATGGCGACAAAGATAATAGTCCGAATAATGTAAATAGTGAAGCTTTGTATTAAGTGCATTAACGAGAAAAGAGATCATGTTGATAAATAAATATTTATTATGTTGAATGAAGGCTTTTCTTCAACATTAGACAAAAGAGTTATTAATGTACCTACGTGCTTCAAATCGGAACTTAATTATTTTTAATAAATTACGTAGAGTTAATAGAAGATTTTATGATGCAAGTCAAAGGCTACACCATAAAATGGTGATGTTGATAACATTTTCAGGATATATATATATATATATATATATATATATATATATATCAAAAATATATACTGCAGTATTCCGATTGTAATATCTATTTGTTTTTATTTATAAAAATATTAATATTAGTCTGTTTTGTGTGTATTATTTTTTATTATACAAACAAACTAAATGCAATATATGTTTTATTTATAAATAAATCCAAAATATGTAGCCGATGGCAATAGTTTTATGCATATTTATTTACAATATGATGAAAAATTACTCAAAATAAAACCTCACACCTGCAAATGTTATTGTAAATGTCTGTTAAAAATAAATAATATATGATGAAAATCACATGGTGTCATTATCATACGAATATCGCCCTGTTCACATTATTTTCCTGTCTTTTCAACAGAAGTAAACGTTTCTCCGTTATTTCTTGTTTAAGACTGGGCTTCTGTTTCTTCTGAAATATTCCCATTTTTACCCTCAGTCACCCCTTGTGTCTTAGTTGTATTATCGCCTTCCTTGGGGTGAAATGATTAAAAAATAAAATAAAATATATAACATATCCTGTAAATTTGACTAGGTTTAGTTAATGCTTATTTTAATCTAAGAACATTAATTTGCATATTAAAATATAGAATTTTATTGTATTCGTTTTATTGGTAACCTGTATATGACGATAAACTACATCCGGCAGCAAGGCCTCTGATCAGATGATTGTCGGTTTTGAGGAGTGGGGAACAACCTCTTAATTGCTGGTGTTCCCAGGTTCACCCTGATTTGAGGCTGTAGCACCTGTTAGGGCAAATAGTGAACTCCCAAACAAAAACTAAACACTATGAAAGTATGAAAATACATTTTTATAGTAAAAATCCCAGTAATACACTTTTATATTAAAAAAAATACCAACAGTAGCTATTTATTAATTACCAACGATACATTTTATAGCAAAACTACCAACAATTTATTTTATCTGTCGTTGAAAGTAGACAATTACGTTCTAAATCTGTTGATTTCGGTATTAAATAATACATAGAGGTTGATATGTCGCGAAACAAAATCAACCAACCATTTATTGATAGGATGAGAGAACGTTGAATTTACAATGATTCATTCTGTTGTAACCTAGGAAAGGTTACTGAATGAGGAATAATCAAAACAGAGGTTGAAAATGAAATGGCAATCTTTATAACATCAAGCAAATACAATACTCGCCAGAGGCGAAGTAGGTAAACCACTGCTAGTGTTGGACTGCTTAGACCCCCACTTACAATAGTTGTCCAATGTATTTATGAGGATTGGTGCATACCTATTAGTGTTCATAGGTTCTTTATATAACACCACCTCCCGCTTTTTTAGATTTACTCTGTACAGAGTCAATATCTTTTCCTTTTCGGATTAATGTCGATTTTCTCTGTATCACTTCTTTTCCTCTTACTTTGTCTTTTTTATTTTTGTCTCAGGAGCTTTCTGAGAAATGCGCCATTCAGATGCGTCGAAAAGAACTTTCATAGGCTCAACATCCACTCAAGTATCGTTCGCTTCATCTCTCTCTCTCTCTCTCTCTCTCTCTATATATATATATATATATATATATATATATATATATATATGTGTGTGTGTGTGTGTGTGTGTGTGTGTTGAATGTTATATGGATATTGTTGCATATTTTATTAAATATTGATATTTAGTTTTCTATTTTACTGTCTGTTGTAACCTAGAAAGTGTTACTGAATGAGGAATAACCAAAACGGAGGTTGGAAATGAAATGGTAATCTTTATAACATCAACAAAATACAATACTCGCTAGCGGCGTGAAGTACGTAAACCACTGTTAGTGGTGGATTACTTAGACAGCATATTACCCCCGACTTACAATAGTATCCAACGTTTTTATGAGGATTGGGACATAGCCATTAGTGTTCATAGGTATGGTATATAACACATTCCTGGCTTACTTCCTTTCTCTTGCCTCCCAAGTTTTTTTTTTTTTCATTCTTTCTGTTTGTGTGTTCTTACTGATAATTTTTCATTCTTATTTTGTCATCATATTCGTCTTTTTTAATATAACTGTCTTTGTAGTGATATGTAGATTAATTAATTAACATATCCGGAATACCCAGGCTATATAATGTCTCCGATTACGAGAAGAAGGAACTGCACATGAGCATTGAGCAGTAGACGAAGAACTTAGGACTTCACAACAGTACTCTTAATTAATTTTTATTTAAAGTATTTTTCTTTCATCGTTTTTCTTTCAGTTTTTCACACCTTTCATTTTACCCTCCGATTCTCTTTCATTTCTCTTTCATATTTCCTGTCGTTTCTCTTTCATTGGCATCCGGTTCCCAACCTTTCACTGTTGAAACTGTTAGATGTCAACGTCTCTTCCACTCCAATCGCTTCATATCTCGCACCTCACGCCCGTGGAACTCCCTTCCCTATTCCTGTTTCCCTGACAACTATAATCTCCAACTATTCAAATGTAACGTCAATCGACATCTCCAGTTGCATTGATCTATCCGCTATCCTTCTCCACATCCATTCCTCTATCACTCCTATCTTCTCTTGGTTCAAATCCTCTGTAACCCCTTGCGTGCTAGTGGCTTCCAGCCTTGCCTGGGGTGATAAGCTTAAAAAAAAAAAATTCTCTTTTCAATCTTCTTTTACACTTTTTTCAAAATGGCGGTCCAAAATGGCGGTCCAAAATGGCGGTCCAAAATGGCGGTCCTGTCTGTGAGTCACAATCTCTCTCTGTCGATGCCTTAAGCTTTCTTCCTCACGTGACATCTGCACAGACCTTCATCTTTTTATATCTACACAAACACGAGCTCTACCTAAATCGGACCGACCCCATAGGCTGTATTTATTATATCCCAATCGCTATTAGATTTTTCTTATCGAGATTAATTCTTGGCTTTTCAAAGGCTATTTGTTATAAAAGCATATATGAGCATAGCTTAAAGCGCATTTTTACACGCGCTTCATACCTATCTCGTGTCAATTATCTTCCGTTTCTACATATAATCAGGATGCGGCTTGCTTTTGTGAAATGTCAACGGTGTTTGGGACAAGATGAAAGACAAATTAAATGTTCGACTGGACAACACGGCTGGACATCTGGCTAGTGGCCAACGAAAGGGAACTGTCCACAAAATATGAGCAATATGACTACGCGTTTATAATGTCGTTTTTTGTTTTGTTTTTTTGGTGGGAGGCGTGTACCGAAGCAAAATGATATACTTTTATTGGCAATCCTGTAAGATTAAACGGAACAATATAGGAAAAAAAATGAGCAAGTGGAAAAGCAAATAGATACCTCTTATGGCCACTTTCTGCCTGCTTTGATATCAATTTGGGCATCACTTGTTGCAAGAATCCTACGCCGCAAATGAAATTTAAAAAAAAAACTATATGTGGTTGCGGAAAAGTCTCTGTTTTTGACGAAATATTTTATTTCTATAAATTTGTGATATTATTATTATTATTATTATTCAGTTAAAAAATTATTTCTTTTTCTTCTTGTGAATAACCTAAATTCATTCATAAACGAACTACTTTGCATTTTATTTAGTGAATTCTTAGAAAAAAAATACGATATCTTCAGAATGTTGGAAATATTGACCCGATAATCGGTCTTGCATGGAAATAAAGAAAAAGATCCCGATCTTCGAACACTGTTTTGTTTAATTAAGACTTAACTGGCGTTGATGTACGGGCGGTATAATGGATAATGGCTCGGAATGAGTAATCGGAGAGCCGAGATCGAATCCGAGTCGGGTTCGTTACATTCAGTCAGGCGCAAAGACCATCGGAATGGTATGAAGCCATCTCCTCTCCTCTGCTACGGGTTAACTAGTAGAATTTGTATCTGGAAAAAAATCATTGATATTCTCAAAAACTTGTTAATACAATATTCACTCACAAATAATTATTATTACAAACCAAAATATATTTCCGTTTTAAATATCCCACAAAAGATTGATAAGCCTTAAAAAATCCAGTCGATCATTTGCTTAATTTTTGCGAATGGTCGCCTAACCAAGACGTTGATTCAAAGAACCGGCTACTGGTTATTGTCGGATTGCGCCACTTTGTCTTCCATGGCCGTCCTTTAAGTTAAGAACTCTCTCTCTCTCTCTCTCTCACACACACACACACACTTTCTTTCTCTCTCTCTCTCTGTCACAAGATCCTCTAGGTACAGACGTGTCCAGTCTCCCTTCTTCGAGTGAGAGCAGTTGGTCAAACTGACTTCTTTATTTCAACCGAACCACATGGTGCACACACATACACACACACGATTACATAAGTGTTTTTCTAGGTTGTCTGTCTGTATTTTTTTTAATCAATTCACCCCAATCAAGGCGATATTTCCACTAAGATGCAAGGGGCTACTGGGAGTGAAAGAGAATGAAAAAAAAAAAGAAACTTTAGAATGAACCGGAAACTCAATCTTAAAAAAGAAGCAATGGATAATGATCTACTCCTGTTCAAAAGACTGGTGAGGAGTGTGAAACACAAGTATATTTTTCTCTCTTCTTGAATTATATTGTTCTTTTTTAAATATATATATGAAGAAAACAACAATTGATTTATTATGAAACTTTCTCAACCACTGCCATTAGAAACGGTCTCACTATATTACCAAACATGTAGGAGTTGGGGGTCATAGTGTGAAGAACAATTTGAAGCATGAGTTATAAAAAAATCTCCTTTCGTAGATGAGAAATATTAATTCATAAAAATGCTACACCATTCTGTGTTTTGAATATTCGCTGACGGTTATTTGAATAAAAGCAGCACTTTTTCAGTGACAGTAAATCGCCATGTTCCACGGTAAATAAAACTTGAAAATGGCATGTATAAATGTGAGAATATAATATTCTTGTGGGATAAGTTTACAATGGAATTTAAACAACGGAACAGAAGATTGAATAGTTTCTTGCCTGTTCCCCTTTCTTGTTCGTGTAAATTCTTCAGCCTTAACAGCCAATCTTTTTTTCTCGTCACGAGTACCTTTTCCATTCTTCCATCGACGACGACCATTCCTGTCGGGATCGCTATCGTAATCTTAGTCCTTCCGATACGTTAAGTGAAGTTTGAAATCTAAGGCTGTAGCTTCTTGCTGTAAATTCTATTCGTTTATACGCCAGTATAGCGTTGATGGCGACAGGATGAATTACGATCGATGAAACCTCACCTCTACCATTACAAGTCGTGGAGAGAAAACGACACGGAAGAAAGATAGGAGAAAATAAGACTTTAAAAAAAAGTAACATAATGTATATATTAAAAAAAAACCTGACTTTATATATTTATCCGTCTCGTAACCTAATCCAACAACTTAGTGAAGAGATATTACATTATTATGGTAACTCTATATCCCTCGAAGCAAAGATTCCTTGTATTGCCATAAGAACGGAATATCTCATTAATTTCTAATTATACTGTGTTATTAACGCGTTGCTTGTTTTTCTTTGAAGATATTTAATTTTAATGATTTTAAAAGCATAAACCTTTATGACTGTTACTACTCAACAGTAATTTTGTAATCAAGAGAAGAAAATTTGAATTTCGTAGTGTTAAATTCAGGCACGGTGGAGTAATGGATAGCGACTCGGAATCGGAGAGCCGGGTTCGAATTTCAGTCGAGTCCGTTACATTCACTTATGTGCTAATAACCTTGGGAAGAGTATGAATCCTCTTCTTCTCCCACCAGCTATGGGTAAATAGCGGCACAGACCAGGTTGTATAGCCTTGGATGGCAACTGGTCTACCGCAGATAGAAATGGCAAGCTATGGCGGAAAAAAAATCTGCCTCGTCAGTCATGTATCGAAAGATACATGATCGCCTAAGCGTGTATCACGCATGGCACATAACTGACTGAGTCTTAAATAGGACCTTAGCTTCTAAAATAATACAAGACAGTGAAGTTAACAATTATATAGTATTGATTGGTTGATTGATTTCTTTCTTCTTTGTGGGTTGTTCAAAGCAGAAACATATTTTGAATTATAAGAGTAAATGTTTTATATGCGAGTGAAAACTGCATTCTGGGTACAAGTCCTACTATTCAACCCATAGCTGGGAGGGTAGATGGATTCATACCTTTCCCAAGGGTATTTGCGCGTAAGTGAATGTAACGAACGTATGTAAATATAAAAGAGATCACTGAGGTTAACTCCTGGAGATTGCGCTCAAGCGTGAAACAGACTGTCGCCGCTCGGTGTTGACCTCAGTGCCCACTTATATAAAATAAAGAAAATTTGGAGAAATCAATATGACACGATTTGGTCATTATCATACTGATACATATATGCACCGGGTGTAACAGCAATTTTTTCCAAATAGTGTAACAGCAAAATTGTCCAATTGTTAGATTAAACTGTTGTATCTTAGAAATGATTAAAGATATCTTACTGGAATTCTCCGATGTTTTTGATAATACTAGTAGACTCTACTTTGAACAATAAGAATGTATTTAGCCTTAAGTTCAAAAGATGGTCACTCTTGCTGTTATGACCGCTTCGTCCAGTTTTCTTCTCTACTGTTCCCCCTTTTTTAAACTTATTCACTCTTCTCTTGATGGTTCTTGAATGGACTTTGAAGATGGAAGCCAGAGTATGAATGTTGATACAATTACTGAAAGCCTGAATGATTTTTTGTCTCAAAATTGGAAAGACATAATGGGGGGCTGACACAAAATGATTTTACCCTTTTCTTTTCCTAGCGGCATGACTCAAAGGGCTTTTCAGTAATTCTTACAACAAATGGTGTCAAGATGTCTAAAAGTCACATCTGAAAACCTGAAAAACAGAAACTCAATTAGTTCACTGTTTTGTTTTTTTGTTTTTTTTTTATTTTTAGATATTAAACATTTTTGTAATGGACAATTATGCCATGCTGGTACACGATTTGAACAATGTTGGTGTTAGGTCCGTTATATATATATATATATATATATATATATATATATATATATATATATATATATATATACATACAGACATCCACTGTTTTTATATATATATATATATATATATATATATATATATATATAAAAACAGTGGATGTCTGTAGTCTGTCTGATACCTTTTCACTCGAGATCCCTCCAACCGATTTTGACCAAACTTGGCACAGACATTGTACAATGTAAGAAATAAGTTCTCAGCGTAAAAATCGATATTTTTTTTTTTAAAAATCACTACCCGAAGAAAAATAGATAAATTCAACTTTTTTCCTCCGATTTCGTTCAAACTTGGTATGTAGGTTACTTACATCATTATGGGCTCAACGATACCTCATTTTTTATTGCTACGCCACTACGTTTAGCGATAGACGAAAAATCGATTTCGACACAAATTTTTAAAACTCCCTCAATCTAATCAAGCAATCTAATACAAACTTCACTCAATTGTAGCCAACAATAAATTGATTGTTTAACAATCATTTAACTTGATAACTGATTCCACCCATATAGTAAAAACCACGTAAATAGCGAAAAATAGAGATTTGTTGCTGGTTTTACTGATCCGCAGTCCATTAATCCAACGTACCTCTATAGTGAAGACCTACGAATCAACACTTAATGTTAGTTTCACACCTCATTGCGGTCTTCAAAAGAAGAATACATTGAGGCGTGAAACTGAGAGTTACCATGCCATGTTGATTTCTATGTTCACACTGTCTATGTCTCCAAAAGCTCCATCTCCGATATTGAGCATGTTTTTCCTATAAATATATCAAATTTTAAACCATATATATATATATATATATATATATATATATATATACATATATATATGTGTGTGTGTGTGTGTGTGTGTACGTCTTCTTCTATGTACCGTGTCCCTTCCGGACGTGAACGATCGTGGCTCTCCACAACTTCCACTCCTTTCTAACTCTTATTAATGTTTAGTCTTTTAATCGCCATTCCACCGCCTGCTGTTATCCATTTACACAAGCTCGTTAGTTAGGTTAATTTCTGTTTACCTTTTTACCTCTTGTCTTCATTCTGTCCCGCTTGTGTCAAAATACTTGTTATGGTAATTTACCCACGCGCGCATGGACTACACGAGCTATAAATAAGAGCAGGTACTGCCTTTTGGGAGAGAGGAAGTTTCTAGCAGTCAGCTCTGACAATCGGACCAAACATTCTTGCTGTAACACTCTCGTTTGTATATGTTTGTATTACTGTTTCTGTTAATATATTTGTTTAACTCAATTCCTCTCTTTGTGTCTTTATTTCTAGTCCTAACAAGGCCACAACATTATCTAAGCTCCAATACTTCCCTATGTCCAAGAAAGTTTAGCTTTTTCTTTATGATTCCAAGTACAAGTATTCCATTTGTTTACCTTTTCTTTAAAATTGCCTCATTATTTTCATGCTTTTTTAAAAACAAAAAAAAGTCAATTCATCCCAAGCATAATGGTTAATATATAACTGAATAAGTTGTAACTATAATTTATTTCTTGAAAAAAAAAAGTTGATAAACAAAAACGGAAATTAATTATGATTCAACTTAATAAAAGCTTTCATCCCTAAAACAAATTATTATCAATATTTTTAAGAAGGGAAGTTATTATGTGCCGAACCTCACGCGATATATTGCGTATATGAATAAATATAACCAGGAAACTTGAGCGATATTGGTTAAATAATACAAATTTTATCGTGTATAGATAGCAAATGTGCAGAATATATTTTATTTAAAAATCAAATAATAATGTCCCAAAGATGCAAGTGGAATTCTGGGATTGAAAAAGAACGAAAAGACTTTAGATGGGATTGAATACCCTATCCTAAATAAGAAACAACGGATAAACCTCCACTCATTTTCAAAATTCCGTGGAGCTGTATAAACCGGACGATAGGCGATTCTTCTGTATATACCTACAAAAAGTACACCCATTTTAAAAATCGAATAACGTAAAAATAGTGATATAGTGAATGTTTGTTTATTCAATACAGAAAACTGTTTTCCGTGGTCCTCTAAGATATTTAAGATTTGATGTCGTTTTAATCCAGCGGCTCACTTTTTTTTTTGTTAGTGAAGGCCACCAAAAGCAACACTTTGTCCTGTGTTTGATGATAAACTACATCTAGCAGCAAAGCCTCTGATCGGGAGAGTTTGAGGAGAGTGGAACCACCACTTAATTGCTGTTGCTCCCAGCTCTATCTTGACCTCTGGTGGTAGCACCTATTAGATCCTCAGCTAAGGGAAATAATGAACCCCCAGACAAAGACAAAACACTGTGAAAGTATAAAAATACATTTTGATATTAAAATTACACTTTTAAAGCAGAATTAACAACCGTATATTTTATAGCAAAATGGCGAAAAATACATTTTATAAAAGTTATAAAATTGTGTTCAAAATATTTAGATTTCGGCATTAAATAACCCATAGAGGTGTTGATATGCCGCTAAGCAAAACCAACCAACCCACCCACCCACATCAGCGGTAGAAAATATCCATATGATTTAATACCATATATTGATTACTAAAATCTAAGTTCCAGGCAAACTATGTAATTTTACATCAACGAACGTTAGTAAAAAAAAATATTTGACCTCCAGACTCGCACGTGATAGATGAACCCGAAAACCTTATTTTATGTTGAGAATGCTATTCTACAGTGAAATGCCGAGAAATTAATCGACAATTAAGCAAAATTTAACTATTGGTGAACCATAACGTAAAATTTGATTAGGTGGAGTATACAAAACAATATTCTTTGTTGAATCAAGTGCCGTAAACCATTAGAGTTGAGCGGGGAACTACATCTACTCTAGTTATAGCAGCAGGAGTATAACAACATATGATATGCAGATGACACAGTGCTGACTGCAGACACAGAAAGAATACTAGAAAAGGTACGAGAGAAGATAGCAAAGAAAGCGAGAAGAAAGGACTAAGTATGAATTACAAAAAGACAGAATGGATGGTTACTAGCTAAAGGATGAGCCCTGAATGCAAATTATAAATCGGGGATACAAAAGTCAAACAAGTACAAAAATTTTAATATTTTGTAAGTGTTCTAACAGAGGACGGAAAATGCGACACTGAGATCCGAAGACGCATCGGGGTGGCCAAAGATGCATTCCAAAAGATAAGCAGAGTATTAAGAGACAGGAAAATATCGTTAGAAACGAAGAAAAGGGTACTGAACTGTTACGTGATGTATGTCTGTGAATGTATGACAGTGAATGCTGGAAAATCTCTTCAAAGATGAAGAAAAAACATGAAGCAACAGAAACGTAATTCTACAGAACGATGCTGAGGATACCTTAGACCGAAGATGTGAGCAAAGGCAAGGTTTTAGAGAAAATAGAAACAAAAAGGGAACTTATACTTAACATCAGGAAGAAGCAGTTGAAATTTCTGGGGCGCGTAATAAGGAAAGAGGGCTTGGAAAATCTGATACTCACGGGACAGATTGAGAGAAAGAGAGACAGAGGAAAGCAGCGCGTAATATACTTGATGGGCTTGAGTAAATGGATGGTAGAGCAGGGTTTGTGGTAAATACCAAAAAGAGAAAACTTATTAAGGGGCAGGAAAATGTGAAGGAGAATGAACGCTCTCCTCCTGAAGAGACAAGACACGTAAAAGAAGGTATATCTAGAAAAAGATAGCTCCCTCTCTCTCTTCCTCTCTCTCTCTCTCTCTCTCTCTCCAGACTGGTTGTAAATTCAGAGTTTTCCTTCTCCTTGCTGAAGAACAGATTCGAGAGACTAGAGATCACTAAAATGTATTAAATAAAATGAATACTTTTATAACGTGTAGTGACATCCGAACAAGCGAATTATAGATTGGAGATACCAAAATCAAGCAAGTACAAAAAATTTAATATCTGGAAAGGGTTCTAACAAAGTGTGGAAAATGCGGCACCGAAATCTGAAGTTGCATTGGGATAGCGAAATATGCCTTCCAAAAGTTAATCAAAGTATTAAGAAACAGAAAAATTCAAACAAAAGAGTACTGCACTGTTACGTAATATCGATAATCCTATATGGCAGTGAATGCCGGTCAATCTCTTCACAGATGAAGAAGGGACTTGGAGCAACAGGAATATAGGTCTACAAAAGGTTGCTGAGAATATCGTATACGAACATACATTACTTTGTGCACGGCAGTGGCAACCTACACAAATGTTTAAAGGAAAAATGTTGTTCATGATCTTATACTGTATGAATAGCACGGAAAAAAGTTTGAAATTTGATTAGTGTGTTTTACACCAACTTCCATATTCATCTGACTTAATAACAACCAATTATTCCGTTTCTTGAATGCTGTAAAACCTGTTGATGGAGGATGCATTCCCTAATGAAAACCAGATTCATGAGTCTACTCAGAGGATGTTTCCCGATCACTACAATTTTAACGTAAGTCTAGAGTCAACCGTTATCTTCCACTCCTATCCATATAAACTAACATTTATCGTATCCCTCTACCTCGAGTGGCCCTCGAGCCATGTACAGGGTGAACTATACTGTAAAAAAATAAGTTCATCGAAAAGGTTTCACATCAAAACCTTCGGATTTTATTGAAGAGTTAACGAATAGCTGCTTAGTAAGTGTCAACATATGGTTGTAATGGTTAATATATACAGTGTAACCCGGATATTAGAGAGTTGTCGGGACTGGAGAAGAAGTATCTTATATCCGAGCTTCTCTTATATCCGGGTCTCTTATATCCGGGTTACACTGTAATTGAATAAAGTGTAACTGTACTTTATTACTTGAAAAATAAAAGTTGGTAAACAAAAAATGAAATTAATTATGACTCAACTTAATAAAACCTGATATACCTAAAACAAATTATTATCAATATTTTTATGAAGTGTAGATATTATGAGCTGAAACTCACGCGATATATCGCGCAAATGAATAAATATACCCTGAAAACTTGAGCAATATTGGTAGAATAATACGATTTATTTTTTCTTGAAAATATAGCAAATGCGCACAATAGAAGTATTTTATTTAAAAATCGAACAATAATTACAATAATGGAACCATTTTAGTGAAAAACTATAAATACTGAATCTTCAAATAAACTAGGTAAATCAAAATAAAGAACTTTGTCCATTTTACTATTAATAAATGTTTGTTTTTTTTTATTTTCGTTTTAACGAAGTATACGCCTGAATTTCATGTATACTCCATTTTAAAGCCAATTAATTGTTACACGAGACAAAAGTTAGCGTTCAGGGTGGTGACATCAGTTTCGCTATTTCGTCTTATTTTACTGGATCGCATAACGGTAATTTTGATAAGTGACGGTTTCTCTGATAGCAGTCACGTATGTGGAGGTCAATATATATATATATATATATATATCGATTTAAGTAGATATTTATATTTTCAAATGTACATTCGATATGTTCTTCGTTAATATGCTTTCTTTCTTTGTTCTTCTCTCTCTATATATATATATATAGATAGATAGATAGATATTCTCTCGATTTTTATTATTTTATTTTATTATCTTTTCTCTTTCTCTCACACTGCACACCTGTTCACTCATACATTCCCTTTAGCTCATTCTTTTATTCTTACTCTTTCTTTCTTACTCACACTATATCACTCTCTTCCTCGTAATCCCTCTTAATGTCTCGCTCACTGTAACTCTTTCTCGCACTCTCTCAATCGTTATCGCTCTCTCTTACTGACTCTCTCTTTAACTCACTGACTCTCTCTCTAACTCACTTTTTCAAATTCTCACTCTTTGTCACTC
>OZ038481.1:42945657-42953157 GCA_964036315.1 Acanthosepion esculentum | reverse complement strand
GTAACGGAGCTAAAGTACACAGAGTCAAACCGCTTAGCACAGATTGATCTTGAACTCTGTCGCGTATGCACACTAAATTATAACGTTCTCACACATCTCTGTTATTTATAAGGAAAGTGTAGTCTTCACACCACGCCACAGAGGCTCTAACAATGAACATAGGTTGTGCATTAGATTTTGGCCAAGAATAACATTTCCCAGAAACGACAACCATATTTTCCCCAGATGTCGCCCCTTGTGACTTTTTCCTCTTTGCAAAAACCAAATCACAACTTGAAAGGAACAATTTTTCCAGACACCGAGGAAATCCAAGAGAAAGAGACGAGGCAGCTGCTCGCTATCCGGAAGAAAAGAAGTTCCAGAAATGCTCCCATCGATGGAAACGACACTGCGTGGCTTCAGAAAGGGGACTACTTCGAAGGAAATTAAATTCCGAATTAATGTGTTGTTTCCGTTGTATAGTACCAGTCCCGATACTTTTTGATCAAACCTCGTATACATGGTGCGATGGGTAAATTGTCGTCTCAATAAGGGGGAAAAAAGAAAAAAATGGAAATAACACTGACTTCTCATTTTAACAAATATATTTACCAAGATTATACAAAAAAATTCTTGAAATACTAAAGAGTAAATTAATTCAATAAAATCGTCTCTAGACGACTTCGGAATCTTCCGCATCTCTTCTAGACGGTCTACTTGTATAAGTTGGTGAATCCTGCTATAGTCCTTGATTTCAGTTCCAAGTTCCAGTTGCAATGAGTTTTGTTGGTCTCTTGTTCAACTGCGCCCTACACATAATAATCAAGGGGTTGCAGTCTGGGGAGTTAGATGGCCAGATATAAGGGGTGATGTGGTCGCAGAAATTGTCTGACAGATATGACTAGGTTCTCTTTTTTGTGTGACATGGTGCAGAGTCCAGTTTCCAGACATAGGCTCTTCCATCAGCCACCTTTTTGATACAGGGCAGTACTACCCACTCAAGGCACTTTATGTAGGACTCCGTATTGAGTTTGAAGACTACAGCAACAAATTCTGGAGTTCTTTTCTTATCAGAACTATCAGAGTGAGTTTTCTGAGCCGCCGTAACTTCGTAATAACCTTTAGACTCATTCAACTCTGCATTATCCTCAGATTGACACACAAATAATCAGAAATGTTCGTATTGGAGCTTCCGGCGAGAATGCCAAGCATGCCATTTCCAAATTTCTGGCTGAGTGAATTGCGTCACTTTGCTCTTTTTTCTCACAGATGGTGCCCAACTGACCCTACTATAATATGCAGTCGACCAAATCAAAAACAAACAAAAACGAAATTAAAAGTATAAGTTGGTTATATTATACTCGTTGCACCCTGTAATTTTAATGAAATTTTCAGGTCGTATTTACAAATAAATAAAATTAGTTTCGAAATATGCTTTTTAGAAAATCTTGGTAAAAATATATATATATAATTTTAGGTCTGTTACTCCTACCTAATGTTTTGAAATTTCGAGAAATTAAAATTTCAGCCTCTTCATATTTATATTACTTAAAACCAGTACTCTTTGGAGAATTTAAATCATCAATTTCTTTTTGCAAGACAATACACCCAGTTACTGAAAACCTGCTCTGAATTGTAAAACAAAAACTGCAATAAAAGTATGCCATTATTTAATTAGTAAAGCCTTTAATTACTTTTATAAATAAGATATATTAAGGAAACTAAATTTTAAAACAAAACAATTTTTTCGTTGAATAATGATTTTTTACGAGAATTATTTTCATTGTTTTAAAATTTTAATTAGAAAAAATGTTAAATTTTACATCTTTTAACATTCTGTATTTCAGCCTTTTAGATGGTAATATTATTAAGTGAAAAAATATATACTAATCATAGGATTAATATGAGTAAAAGTGTGGCACTTAGCTGATTGATGTTAGCCTTCAGCATCCAGACACCAGAATTTCTTAGGCGGGCCTGTCTGTCAACTCTTCCGGCGGTACAAGCAATTTACTGTTAACACATTATTTTTAAGAGAACTTTGATTTTTTTTTTTTGTGCATAAACGTACCGGTTTTTGTAATTACAGGCGTCCATACACGACTTTATCAGAAAATAGGAGCCATAACTACAGTTAATTTAAAGCCATTAAAATTCTAATTTTCAACTAGTTTACGGAGAATATTTTCCTAGATTTTTAAGATTACTGGATACTGAAAAATATATATAAAAAGAGGCGTTCACGTCATTTTATTTTCAATTCAGTCAGTTATATGACATGTGTGATACAGGCTTAGGCGATACGTGACTGACGAGGCAGATTTTTTTCTCGCAGTAGGTTGCCATTTCTTTCTGCGGTAGACCAGTTGCCATCCAAGAACCTATAGAACCCGGTCTGTCCTGCTATTTACCAATATCTGGAGAGAGAAGAAGAGGATTCATATCTTTCTGTTGTGGTAGGATCCACCTAATCTGCATAGGTGACTACCGACTATATAAATAATGGTTGGTACCGGAAGACGAGGAGGGGAAATGACGAGATCCAACTAGAGACTCTGCCCGACTGCGACTTAGTCAACACATTCTCCAGGAACGTCTTCCCAGAAATATACAGAAATACTATATGTAAATATTGTGTACACTTTCTTGTTATAATACATTCTTGTTCTAAGTACATTTTGTGTTGCATTATTATTCCATGCATTAGTCGAGATTCAACAATGAGTCAAGACTCAACACTTTCCCAAGGGTATTAGCACGTAAGTGAATGTAATGGATTCGACTGGAATTCGAACTAGACTTTCCGATTCCTCAACCGGAGCCGCTATTCATTACTCCACCGTACCTATTTTATACAGATAAATTCACCGTAGAACAATATTAGAACCTGCCATCAGTTTGTCAACACAGCTACTGTCGGGTTAAACAAATCCATTTCTGTCATATTTTAAACTCAAAATAAATATATATTTTTTTAAATCAGCTAATATTTCTCAAATAAAGTTCCAGAAAAGTATATTTTATTTTTGCAATATTTTTAGTTAAGAGAATTACATTACGACGAAAGAAGACTAAAAGTGGATGCTAATCAGTTATTTTAGCAAAAAACTCATTCCAGTCAATTTAAATTAGTTTTTGAAATACAGCAAAGTATTATTTTAAATAATCAATTTAATGTATAAGTTTGATATTAAAATAAAAGCTTCAAGAAAGATTTTTCATTTTTTTAAATTAATTTTAAACATTTCTTGTGATAGAAATACGTTAGAAATCAACCAAAACACATTACTAAAAAAAACTCAGCAACTGATAATGCAAAGATTCTTTTCGGGTCATATCGTCGTACACAACTCATCATTAGGGAGATATTGCTTATTAAATATTATTCTCCTGCTATCAATCTTACACTATTTAGCAGTGGAGACGGCATGTTTAAAGTATCCTAAAAATAGAAGTAACGCCCAGGTCAACCAAACGCGCATAGCACGTGACCATCCAAAAAGTGTACAACCCTCGCCGAACGTACTTCATACAGCAAAACAACTATGTAGAAGCCACGCGCACAGAAATTCACCATCCATACAACATCCTTGATAATGGCTATAGTGCTAGCCGAAAGTGCACGGAACAATTATAACTCCGGACGATTCTTATATTCTTTAACGCCTAAAAAATCGGGAAAATGTTACACTGCTGGAAAAACTCAATAAAATATTAATTAAATTTTCCTTGTCGGCCGTTTTCAATAAAAGATGCTTGAAATAATGGTTGTTGCCCAAATGTACATCAATATAAATATATATATATATATATATATATATATATATATATATATATATATATATATATATATATATATATTTGTGTATTTAGGCAGCAATCCTTCTTTCAAGCACATTTCATATATATATAACCGAATGTCAAACTTAAATGTTAATCTGAGCTTAAATTCAAACTCAAAATTAACTACAATTCATTTAAATATTTTAACTCCAATAATATTCCACTGCAGCAATAATATATCTCGCATGAACTAGAAAATTTTAAAAAAAACGGTGTCGACCAAAATACAAATAAAATAAATATAATAATTCCAGTACTTGTAAATTGCTTCGGCATGAAACTCAGATTTGTGCAATTAATGCAAGATATTATGTATATTTCTCAAGATATATATATATCAAAACTACATGTTTAAAAGAAACGTTGCTGCCAAATTACACACACACACACACACATATATATATATATATATATATATATATATATACACACACATATATATATATATATATATATATATATATATATATATATATATATATATGTGTGTGTGTGTGTGTGTGTGTGTTTAGGTAAATAATTTAGACGTATTATATTTATTTTAGTTTTAATACTTTCAAGTCCACGAATCAATTTCATGGTAACTGTAGAAAATTGATCAGTAAAAATTTCAAAATTCTCTTTCAAATAATTATTATTTTCCCATAGTACTCTCAATTTCATCTGAGACTATCTTCAAGGGTTGCATATATATGGATGTCTTATACGTATTCACCGCAAGTTCAAAATATTTTTTCACCGCTATGCAAGGGAGGTAACATTTGATTTTTTTAAAAAGATATTTTAATTATAGTATTTTAATTTAATTTTTTTATATAACACTTTAAGAAGTTTATTGCTATACTCGTAGTTGACGCTATTTATTTTTGGCCGCAATTCTCGTATATAAAGGCCTTCCAGAATTTTTAAATTTTGCTTATTATTATCTTGATGAAGCACTGATGTATATTCCACTAATGTCTGCCTAAACTGTGAATGTGAACATGAGTTTTCCTTTAAATGTTCTGAGATTGAACTGTGATCATTCAAGTGCAACGTAAGCCATCTCGTCATCGTCGTTGTTGTAAAACCAGCATACGTATTAATATTTTTATCAAAGATGCAATCTCCCGAAGGACATTTAAATTGATATACAATGTTGGTCTTTTGTAAGACGCTAGTTCACAGAGAAGAGTTGTTATGGATTACTAGTTTGATGAAGATGCTTGGGGTGAAATGATTTTTTTTTAAAGAAATAATGCTAGAAGATTACTACATTTCTCAACAATTTGTAGAACATTCAGCCAGCACAGATTTCACGGGCTTATCGCACAGAAAGCCACTACCGCAGAAAAGAAATAAAAAGCCCTGCTTAAGATCCCATAAAAGTTTTAGGGTCAGTAGAATGGTTAGTTACCGTTATTTGATCGGACGAAACAAAAATTGATCTTTTATGATAGAACCAATAAAGTTACATTTGGGGAAAAAGAGCACAGCGCGCAGTATAAAATATGCAACAGTGAAGCATGGTGGTCTGGTAAAAACATTAATTTAAGAGATTGCTACTATGCAGTAGGTACTGGAAAACTCACCAGGATTCGCGGCAAAAGAATTCGCAATAGTATCAATTTATTTTTTCCAAAAGAATATTTACTATCTTCTATACTGATTAGACTTGATAGGCAATCCAACTTCCAGCAAGACAGCATTCACTGAAAACCACCTCAGAATGGTTTTAGAAGAATATGATTAGCGTATACTAATGTTTCTAGTGTTACGATTATCGATGCAGAACGTAGTATCTTTAAACCGTGTTCAAATTCCATTCTAGCCAGTAGAATTCACTTTCACACTATTACTCTTAGAAAAGATATGACTCCGTTTTATCTCCTCCCAAATATGGGTTAAATAGCAAGGTAAATTGGTTCTCTTGCCTTGGCTGGTAACCAGTCTGCAAGAAGGAAAAATAGGAATTCCACACCGTCGAGTAGATAACAGGAAACCATTCCAGCATCTTCGCCAAAAAGGCATGTTTCTTCAATAATAATAACAGAAAAGGATCTGTGAAGGGCTATGATCGCCTGCGTCCTAAACGAACATTGCATTTTTTAAAATAAAATGTCTTCTGAATCATGCTGCCGAAATTCAATCAAATATTTGTAGTACGAATTAAAATCTAGTGTTCACAAAGTCCTTAAATTTTGAAGGATCTGGAACCATTCCGTACAGAATAATTGCTGAAAATACCAGATGCATTATCGAAAAAGTTTACTAGAAGTGATCGGTGCCAAACAAACGTCAACTAAGAATTAACTGTGGGAGTTGATTTCGTTTGGTTTGGTTTATTTTACGGCATATCAACCGCTATTGCTTATTTAATGCCGGCAATATTTTTATTGCTGGTAATATTATTTTCAAAAATGTATTCCTGCTAATATTTTTCCCAGAAATGTATTGCTGGTAATAATTTTTCCCAGAAATGTATTGCTGGTAATAATTTTTCCCAGAAATGTATTGCTGGTAATAATTTTTCCCAGAAATGTATTGCTGGTAATAATTTTTCTTTTCAAAAATTCATTGCTGGTAATAACCTTTTACAAAAATGTATTGCTGTTATTAAAACCTATTTTTACACTTTCATAGTGTTTTGACCCCAGTTTGGGAGTCAACTCTCTGCCCATATCTGGGACCCTAACAGGTACTACCACCCCGAGTCAGGGTGGACCTGGGAACTCTAGCAATTAAGAGGTGGTTCCACACTCCTCAAAACCTGTTCAGATGCCTTGCTGTTGGATGTAGTTTATTGTCTTATTCAGGACGCGGATGTAGTTTATCGTCTTACCCAGGACGTGTGGGAGTTGAATATTTATGCAAAATTTATTATAATGAAGTATTGAAAATTATGGATATTTAAAATCATTTGATCCAAAGCAAGGCAATAAAGAAGCAATGGGTTACTGAATGTGAGAGAATATGAGAAAAATAAAACTTTATTAAGGAAGGAGAACAATAAAAGATCAGAAATTAAGAAGATGAGATAGCGATTGACATTTCATTTAAATTTTGGAAGATCAAACTTAACTCGAATGCAAGAGGCCGTTCTACAAACGAGAAGTGCGAGAGAAGAAACTGTTAATATAGAACTTACGGTTGCGTGTAGCCATTTCAAATGAAAAATAATGACTTTTACCGCCAATCTAGTAGTACGCTTAAATTCATATAGTCTACGTGCCAAAGAGGAAAGCTCATCAGAATAATTACCATGAAAATATTTATAAAAAAGACACAGGGAAGCTACGTTACAGTAGTGGGAAAGATGCCGGGTTGGAAACAATTACATTAGAGATTCATCTTTGTATTTATATCAAGAATCTCGAAATACATAGCAGAATCACCAGACCAGATGTGACAACAATATTTAATACATAGATAAATGGCAGACTTATAGATATGTAAGATAGATTCCGGAGAGAAAAATTGTCTAGCAGCTTTCCTAGCTGGCAGACCCAGAAACTGATTCAATATACTCTTCCCTCTTTATGGCAGCGGAAAACATTATATTCACAATATTAATTATCCCTTATTTATTATCATTTCAGTTATTAATCTGTTTTACCAATGTGAACTGAATTGATAAATGTAATCAAATTACATTCGGAATAATTCCTGAATTAATCTCATTGTCGGACTATTGACTTC
>OZ038481.1:42865657-42940657 GCA_964036315.1 Acanthosepion esculentum | reverse complement strand
TGTAAGAATCTTTTGTGATAATAATGGTTTAGTGATACAAGTCTTACTAATTAACCTATAGCTAGGGGAAAGATATTGTATTCATACTTTTCCTAAGGGTATTTGCGCGTAATTAAATATAACAAACCTAACGGGAATTGGAACTCGACTCTCTGATTAACAATTCTGCGCCATTATCCATTACACAACACGCACATCCAAGCTTATAGCACCTAATATTCTCAAGCGGTTACCCATTTAGGTACTGACCTGGTTCGACATTGCTTAATTTCGGTGATCGTAGTGGAACCAATGTTTCAATGTGATGTGGTCGTAAGCCTGTGAGTAGTACACCAAAGCTCGCAAACAAACTTACAAAACCCAATGTATTCATCAAGACTATCTATCTGCTATAAGTAGTCTAGACACATGCATCCAATTGTACTATATATGGTTACAGGTTTTGATAAAGTAGTGCATCACCTTGCAGATGGCGCCCACTTAAAAATCCCTCCAGCTAAAATAACTCACTCCGCTCAGATGGTCTCCGGTTGATAGTCTCAAATGTCTACATATGACTCTTAAGTCGCCTTGCCCGCCTCATCCCACGAATTTTTTAAAAATCCTTCTCGACACGCATTCATGGTGCTCCTTCACTACTCCCGCTCATGAACAGAGATGAACAATTATTATTATTATTATTATTTAGCAAGAGGAAAGGCCAGAGACTCTGTCGCCTTAGTGGCACTGATGATCTTGGAACTGTTATTTATCTCTTTCATACGAAGTCATATCATGACAGCTTTGTCGCCGCAAATCATGTCAAATATTAATAACAATAATAACATTGTTGTGTGATGGTCTAAAACGAATACACATTGTTCGAAGCAAATCAAATTGCCCAGCTTCTCAGATGATCGGAGGTACATCAAGACTTCCGGTGGTTGGAGACCGGAACGGCTGTTGGCCAGTCATCAAAGTGGCTTTTAACGGCCAATTAGAAGCGTCACCTTGCAGGCCACTTAGCCGCCAGCCAGGACCGCGGTGTCCGATGGAGGCTTCCTTCGAGGTGCGATGGTGTAGGTCGAGCTGGGTCGGGTCGGTTTTAAACGAAATGCCGATCAATGACTCGACAGAGAAACTCAAAGCCGCCATTGCCAGATGGTATACAATTTCAGACCTTTGAATATAGCATTATGCTGTTAATGTATTTTCAATTATTATTTTCAGGATCTTCTGAATTCTTTTCTCTTTCTCTTTCGTCTGATATTTATTCTTCCTCTCTCTCTTTTCTTAACTTTAGCTTCTTCCTCCTTATTCTTTATTTCTTTTTATCTTCTCTTTCTTTTTTCATTGGCTTTATACCTTCCCCACCGTCTTTTTTCAGTCGTCATTTTAACTTTTTTAACTTTTTGTTTCGTTTTTTTTTTTACTCGTTTTTGCATTTTGAAAGTTGCCCTTCATTCCTATTGGCCGACTTCTCTAGATTCACTTCTTTTTTCTCTTAATTTACTTTTATTTACTATTTATCGATCATTCATACTTTTTCGTCTTAAAAATTTCGTTAGAAACGAAGAAAAGAGTACTGAACTGTGATGTAATACTGATACACCTATATAGCAGTGGATGCTGGACAGTCTCCTCACAGATGAAGAATAGACTTGAAACAACACATGCCTGTTCTACAGAAGGATGCTGAGAATACCATGAGCTAAACATGTGATCAATGGCAAGGTGTGGAAGAAAATGGAAACAAAAAGGACAGTTATAATTACCATCAGGAAGAGACAGTTGACATTTCTAGGGCACATAATGAGGAAAGATAACTTGGAAAATTTGATACTCACATGACAGATTGAATGCAAGTGAAATAGAGGAAATCAACGCATAGCCTACACAGAGAGCTTGGGTAAATGGATAACTGGGCAAGGTTTAGGAGAGAAAACAAAAAGACAAAATTTATTAAAAGCTACAAAAACAGTAAAATTTACAGAGACATGATTGTAACGCCTGAACGTAGACGCACATAGAAGAAGTTTTAAACTGATTGTGCTTAAATTTATTTTCTTTTTCTTTTCTCTTTTAATTTGCTTTGGTCGTTCATTCTTTTAACTTTCGTTCCCCTCTCTTCTTTTTCAGTTATCTTTTTACTTTTTCACTTCTGTCTCATCATCTTATTCCTGACGAGCTTTAGGTTTCTTACTATTAGAATATTCAAGAAACTATACTGGTAGCCAGCCGAATGCATACGGACAGAAAACGAGTTCAGTATACATACAAAAATAGAAAGGGGTGTTGGACAAGAATGTGTGTTCTCGTCGGATTTATTCAACCTATAAGACGAAGCAGTTCCGAGAGAATTAGAAATCCTACCAGGATTCATTATAGGCGGCCACAATCTTTGCAACGTAAGTTATGCTGATGACGTAGTGTTGATAGCAGACAAGGAAAGGAAACTACAAAAGCTCCTATAGAAATTAGCAGAGAAAAACGAAAAGAAAGGTCTAAGTATAAACTACAAGAAGACAGAACGTATAGTTATCAGTAAAAGGATGAGCCCAAAATAAAAATTACAGGTCAGGGATACTAAAATCAAACAATGTACACAAATTTAAATATCTGGGAAGTGTTTTAATGGAATGTGCGACACTGAGATCCGAAGACGTATTGGGATGTCCAAAGATGCATTCCAAAAGCGAAGCAGAGTATTAAGAGACAGAAAAATTTCGTTAGAAACAAAGGAAATAGTACTGAAATGTTACGTGATATATGTCCTCCTGTATGTAGCGATTGCTGGATTATCTTATCAAAGAACCAACAGAAACGTGGTTCTACAGAAGGATGCTGAGGATACCATGAAGCAAAAATATGAGCAACGAAGAGGTTTTGGAGAAAATGGAAAAGAAAAGGAAACTTATCAGGAAGAGGCAATTGGAGATTCTGGGGAACGTAATAAGGAAGGAAGGCTTGGAAAATCTGATACTCACAGGATAGTTTGAGAGAAAGATGAACAGAATAAAGCAGCGCGTAACATACTTGATGAGCTTGAGTAAATGGATAGCAGAAAAGGGCTTAAGAGAAAAACCAGAAAGAGACAGTTTATTAAGAGTTATAAGAGAGAGGACGTTGTGGAAAGCCATGATCGCCTACATCCTGAAGGGACACGGCGCATAAAAGAAGACTTATTTTTCTTTTAAAATTCACTTCATGTAATTTGCATTTTCTTCGCTTTTTACTTCCATTTTCGTCTTTCAGCTATTTCATCTTAGTCTTCCCTGTCACTGCTTCCTTCTCCCGATTTTCTAGATTTTTGTCGCAAAAATCTTCTGCATAATTAATTTCCCCCATTTTCGCCTTCCTCACCACTATTCTTTCTACTTTGTCTTTGTTGCCATCTTCGTCCGTTCTCGTGATTTTCTCTTCTCGTTAGCTCTCCAGTCCTACTTGTTATTGTTCACTGTATTTTTCTTACTTTTTCGGACTATTTCTCGCATTTCGTTATCCATTAATTTCAACTTTAAAAAAAAAACAGACACCTGAAAAAGATGCAAGCTGCCGAAACGTCGGAACAAAAAAACGCAGTAACAAGGCAAGGTAAATGGTTCGAACGAAAGTAAACCAATGATAAAAAAGCGCCTTTACAGAAAACATATTGACAAAAATTATCGTTACACTTCTTTATATCGTTGTCCTCCTCCTCTTCCTCCTCGTCTTTTCATTTTCAATTGTTATTAATCTCCTTTATATTGTTATCTTTCTTCCCTACTTATTCCTATCTTTTCTTCCTCGTTTTTATTCTTGTTTATCTGTTGTTCTCTACCTAATTCTTCTCATTATTGTCTCCTTCCTTTTTCTTTTCCTCTTCTTCTTCATCTACTTCTTTTCTTTTTGTTCTCTACCTAATTCTCATTTCCTCTTCATCTACTTATTCATCCCCTTCTTCTTTTCTTCTTCTTCCCTTATTGTTCTCTACCTAACTCATGTTGCCATCTTCTTACTCTACTTAATCGTCTTCTTCCTTTTTCTTTTTCTTCCTCTTTTCTTTTTTTTAATCTTTTTGTTTCCTTGTTGTTCTCTACCTACTTTTGCTCATTATTGTCTTTTTCTTCTTCTTCTTCCTCTTTTCTTTTTTTTAATCTTTTTGTTTTCTTGTTGTTCTCTACCTACTTTTGCTCATTATTGTCTTTTTCTTCTTCTTCCTCTTTTCTTTTTTTTAATCTTTTTGTTTTCTTGTTGTTCTCTACCTACTTTTGCTCATTATTGTCTTTTTCTTCTTCTTCCTCTTTTCTTTTTTTTAATCTTTTTGTTTTCTTGTTGTTCTCTACCTACTTTTGCTCATTATTGTCTTTTTCTTCTTCTTCTTCTTCTTCTTCTTCTTCTTCTTCTTCTTCTTCTTCCTCTTTTCTTTTTTTTAATCTTTTTGTTTCCTTGTTGTTCTCTACCTACTTTTGCTCATTATTGTCTTCTTCTTCTTCTTCTTCTTCTTCTTCTTCTTCTTCTTCTTCTTCTTCTTCTTCTTCTTCGTTCTATGCCTATTTATCATTTTCGTCTTCTTCTTCTTCGTTCTATGACTATTTATCATTGTCGTCTTCTCCCTCTTCTTCTTCTTCTTCTTCGTTCTATGCTTATTTATCATTGTCGTCTTCTCCCTCTTCTTCTTCTTCTTCGTTCTATGCCTATTTATCATTGTCGTCTTCTCCCTCTTCTTCGTCTTCTTCTTCTTCGTTCTATGCCTATTTATCATTGTCGTCTTCTCCCTCTTCTTCTTCTTCTTCTTCGTTCTGTGCCTATTTATCATTGTCGTCTTTTTCATCTTCTTATTCCTCCCCTTCCTTCTTCTTCGTCGTCTTTTCCTACTACTTTTCATTGTCGTCATTTCCCTTTACTACCACCACTACTACTACTACTTCTCCTCCTTCTTCTTTCAGTGCCTATTTAACCCTGTCGTCTTTTTCATCTACTTATTCACCCCCCTTCCTCCTTCTTCGTCGTCTTTTCCTACAACTTCTCTCTGTCATCGTTTTCCTCTACTTATTCATCTCCTTTCTTCGAATTTTATTCTTTTTCATTTTCTTTCCTTGCTGTTCTCTACTTACTTCACATTGTCATTTTCTTTTACTTATTCATCTCCTGTTTCTTTTGCGTCTTCTTCTCTCCTTAATGTCCTCAACCTATTTCTCATTGTCGTCTACTTCCCCTACTTATTCATGTCCTTCCTTTTTCTTCATTTCCATCTTCTTCTTTCTTTGTTATTCCTTACCTTCTTCTCATTACCATGTTTTCCTCCACTTATTCATCACCTTTAACTTTTTCTCCTCCTCTTATTGTTCTCTGTCTACTTCTAATTTTCATCTTTTTCTTCTGCTTATTTATCTCTTCTTCTTCTTCTTCTTCTTCTTCTTCTTCTTCTTCTTCTTCTTCTTCTTCTTCTTCTTCTTCTTCTTCTTCTTCTTTACCTAATTCTCATTGTCGTCTTATTCCTCTACTTACTTCTTCCTTTTCACCGTTTTTTTATTATTATTGTTCTCTACCTAATTCTTTTCATTTTCGTCTACTTCCTCTACTTCTTCATTTCCTTTCGTCTTCTTCTTTCACTTTTTATTCTTTTTCATCTACTTCTTTCCTGGTGGTTCTCTTCTTTTTACGTCTTCTCCACCATCGTCTTCATATCAGTTCTTTATCTCCTTCTTATTCTTTTCCTACTTACATCCTCGCGTACAATAATTATTAGTGCTACTCCAAATTGACATATGTCTCATCTATTTATTCCTCCGCTGTTTTTCAGAGAATCTTTTAAGGAACTCTTCAGCGTTAGAATAAAAAAAATCAACATTGTTATAATTACTAAACACCTAGAAATGAGCTTTAATTAGAAAACCGAATTCATTTGACTATTAAACGCGGAATTAAAATTTTAGAAATATCTTTGCACGTATATTTACACGTACACTGTAATCCTCTGAGTGTGAAACACCTAATTCAACAAGAGATCAGTCATTTCGGAGTTTTTACAATTTTCAGCATCGTCTTTTCATCGTTTTTTCTCTTTTATTCGTGATCTTTCTTCATAAGTACGAGAAGTTATTGAAATTATTCTTCTTTTATATCTTCTCTCTTTCATGACTATCATTTTCTTCATCACCGGTTTTACATGCTATTCGATTTTTATCACATTAAATTGTTTGACATATAAAACTTGTCACCATTATTACAGGATTAACTTAAATACTTAAATGTGATTCATTGCTGTATCTAAAAATTAATACCGATAACAAAATGATTTTCCAGATAGTAAATATCGGAAGGGAAGTCTGCAAAGTTTACACATATTTCTTATCATATAAAACAGCTCATCGGATTAAGCAGTTGGATTAATGACGTGGAGTTAACAATTGAGAAAAATGGAAACATTTCAAATTTGATTTTCATTCTAGCTTGAAGGAATTTGAAGTTAGCTGAAATAATAGATAGATAGATAGATATGAGTAGACTGAGATAGATATGAATAGACTGAGATAGATAGATAGATCGATAGATAGATAGATAGATAGATAGATAGATAGATAGATAGATAGATAGATAGATAGATATGAGTAGACTGAGATAGATATGAATAGACATAGATAGATAGATAGATAGATAGATAGATAGATAGATAGATAGATAGATAGATAGATCTGAGTAGACTGAGATAGATATGAATAGACTGAGATAGATATGAATAGACTGAGATAGATAGATAGATAGATAGATAGATAGATAGATAGATAGATATGAATAGACCGAGATAGATAGATCGATAGATATGAATAGACCGAGATAGATAGATAGATAGATAGATAGATAGATAGATAGATAGATAGATATGAATAGACTGAGATAGATAGATAGATAGATAGATAGATAGATAGATAGATAGATAGATAGATAGATAGATATGAAAAGAGATAGAAAGTTATGAATAGACTAAGGTAGATATGAAAAGAGATAGAAAGTTATGAATAGACGATGATAGATAGATAGATAGATAGATAGATAGATAGATAGATAGATAGATAGATAGATAGATAGATAGATATGAGTAGACTGAGATAGATATGAATAGACTGAGATAGATAGATAGATAGATAGATAGATAGATAGATAGATATGAATAGACTGAGATAGATAGATAGATAGATAGATAGATAGATAGATAGATAGATAGATAGATAGATAGATAGATATGAATAGACTAAGATAGATAGATATGAAAAGAGATAGAAAGTTATGAATAGACTAAGATAGATAGATATGAAAAGAGATCGAAAATTATGAATAGACTATGATAGATAGATAGATGGATGGATAGATAGATAGATAGATAGATAGATAGATAGATAGATAGATAGATAGATAGATAGATAGATAGATTTTTGTTGTTAATGTGTCAAAATCTGTTATTTAAATTCATGCATGCAAAAAAGCTAATTGACATACCGAGTAAGATTGCTTTCAACTTCGTTGTCAAGAATAATTACGAAGTTGTTTCTTTTTTAAGCTGGTCCATTGAAAGACATGTCACGAAAAGAATATTTGGCCGTAGGGTTAATTTCACAAAGTATAAGACTCGTTTCCCTAGTCTATGAATGTCGGTTTGAAATAAACAATGAGATGAAACGCGAGAAGAGGTTCGCACGCCCTTTTTCCAGAGAAACGGGTCAAGGGAGCAGATAGCATTGTACACCAGAGAACCGACTCACTAGCAAAGCAGATTATAATTAACAAAACCATTAATTAATCACAAGTGCTAGCGTGTCGCTTTCGCCGACCCTTTTCCGAAGAATAAAACGCAAAATAAATTCGGTTACCCATTGAAAACACAAATGATATAAAATTGGATTTCTCGTCATTGTTTACATAAAGAAATTTGCACAACAATGGTAGATAATTATACAGTTGTTATTTACGAAGCCTAGCTTAGTTTGGCACAAGGCCACCAGTATGGGACCCCCGGGGATTTTCGAACTCGCTGCGCTAGCGAATCGGTCTTGCTAACCATCTTGCCTTTGAAAAGATCTCAGTCAGTTATGTGCCATGCGTGAACACGCTTAGGCGATCATGTATATTTCGATACATGACTGACGAGGCAGATTTTTATTTCTCCTGCAGTAGGTTGCCATTTCTTTTTGCAGTAGACTAGTTGCCATCCAATGCTATAGAACCAGGTCTGTCCTGCTATTTACGCATAGCTGGGGGAGAATAAGAGGATACATAGCCTTTCCAAGGTTATTAGCACGTAAGTGAATGTAATGGATTCGACTGGATTTCGAACTCAGTCCTCCAATTCCACAATCCGAGCCGCTATCCATTATTCCACCGTGCGTCAAAATGTTTTTTCCGCCTCTATCGTAAAGTTAACGAGGTGCACATTCAAATCATTGCTAGTGGATTTGATTCTCACTAGATGCGCCGGGATATCTGCCAAAGTTAACATAACAAAAAGAGGCAGTGGACCACCTACCTGACCAGTGTCTGTGCACGGATAGCAGAAACTTGGGTGGGACGGAAAACAAATAGTTAAACACTATTTACATTATTCGGACTATTGTCCTCATCTTTATTGCCATATTTATTACAACGTTTCGGTTGTTATACACTCTGGCCTTCTTCAGGTGGTTGGAATGTCGAACTGAACCCTTTATTTCGCTCACTGGGGTATACTGTTCTAGTTCCACGTGCCATGTTTAATGGATGCCAGTTATCAGTTATCTCCTGTTAATTCCCCTGTCCAAGTTCTCCACTGCCTTAACCGGGTATTGAACTCACACTCTTTGGGTCCTGTCACTGGATCTAACCTCAAGGACACATGGCACAGTGGATTAGTTAGATGAGGACAATAGTCCGAATAATGTAAATAGTGTACATAATACCTCATCTCAGAAATATAAACAGATACCAAAAAGTTAAACTTTACCAAGAGCTACAAGTGATATGATATTGTGAACAGCCATGATCATCCACGTACTGAACGGTCACGGTCCATAGGCGAGGAAGAAGAAGCATAAACTAAAACATGTAGCAGTAGCTAGTGTATTCTTTGGGCCAAATAAATGTAATGCCATTCATTTACTTAAGCTCATTAAGTATGTTATTCATTGTTTTTCCTCTATCTCTTTTGCCCACTCTTTCCCCTGAGTGTCAGATTTTCCAAGTCCTCCTTCCTCATTATATGCCCCAGAAACCTTAACTGTTTCTTCCTGATATTATTTATTAGTTTCCTTTTTCTTCCCATTTTCTCCAAAACTTTGTCATTGCTCACATGTTCGGTACACGGTATCCTCAGCATCCTTCTACGGAAACACATTTCTGTTGCTTCAAGTCTTCTCTTCATCTTTTGGGAAATCGTTCAGCACTCACTGTCATACAGGAGGGCGGTATCACATAACAGTTTTGGTCGGTGCCAATAAATGTTCCATTGGGAATTTTTATATAAGTTTAATAATCGTGCCAGTTCATATAATAGTGCCGAGAGATATTTTGAAATGTATTAAGCCGTACGTAATAAGCACTGTGGCGGTTGAGAGAAATGGAAAGAAATTATTTAATCATTTCCGCTACTTGTATTTGGTACCTATAACTACTAATTTTACTAATCATTGCTAAGGATTTAGTTATTATATAATTATAAATAATTTCCGTTTTTACATTTTATTCAATCATAAGTTTACCATTATTTGCAATGACTTGTCGCCAGTTACCAGGGAGCTCTTCGATACATTTTGAGAAAAATTCTGCAGGTTTTGATTTGAAGAAAAAATAACGCTATCGACTTAGTCTTGAATCTGATTTAATTAAAGATTTCCCCCATCAAATCGTTTTGCAGAGGTCAAGAAAATTAGTAATCTGTAGGTGGAATGTCAGATAAATATTGCGAGACAGGTAAAACAAATCAAACGAACTCTAGAATTTCTTCCTGCGTTATTCTTGCTGTCGTATGCGGCCTTGCGCTGTGATGAAAGTTTTTTTTTTTCCTATTGACAAGCACATGGCGTTTTTCGACAAAATGTTTATGGACACGTCGCAGCTGATCGATGCATTTAGGGTTCCATTGTTTTTTAAAAGAATTAAAATTAATAATACCAAATGTTGCTTCCAAATGCACAATATTATTTTCTTCCATGGAGCTTAACTTTTGAAGTCGGTTTGATTTTGCTTGGTTTGGTTTATCTGCATATCAACTCGTATGTGAAATATTTAATGCCGGAATTATTTATTATTAGAAATCAGAGCTTGGAATATGATTCAGAAGAGGACAAAAGAAAGACTTTAGAGGTTAAATAACAGTTTGTATATAAAGCTTTACGAGTAGTGTAAGAAAATAAGATTTTTAAAATTTTCAGATTATATTTCCATGTAAAATCTGGCTTCTTTCAGGAATAGGTTTATTTTAGATGGACTGACTGATTTTATTGAAGATTTCTTTTAATTTGTTTCCTTGTTAATATTGTGTTCATATTGGGTTTAGGCAGTTAACTAGAATGTGTTTCACTATGTATTTATCTTGATATGCAATATACATTGATGGTTCGTCATTTTTCAGTAGATGATGGATGATGTGTAATTTGAGTATGACCAATGCGGAGTCTCCTAGCACAACATCCTCCCTTGTTGTCTTTCTGTATCCGTGTTTCAACTTTCATGTGATGGGGCTGATGCTATACAGTTTGTTGTCTAAGTTAGGATTTCAATGCCTCTGCCATTAAATTGTAATGTATTTGTTTATGGTAGGTTTGAAATCTGTATAAGAGATTTTTGTATTTGACCATTCAGTGCTTTCTTTGCATCTGAATCAGATCTATTGTAAAACTCTGTGTACTAATTTGGGGGTGGTCGGTTGTGAAGATTTATCCGTGTAAATCCGATGACTTTTACGTTGAACATTGCCGTATATAATCAATTTTTCATCACGTCTTATGATATACTTAAAGAACGCTTAGTTAGGACGATATATGCATCATTAGAGTTGGTTCATAAAAACGGAAATTATTTCTGACGAAGATGAATTCACCTAACAAATATCGGTTATTTTTTTACGTCTTATCTTTCTGTTTTTTTTTTAAATGGAGCATATAAGCTGAATGACTGAAAAACGGCGAGACAGTAATTTGAAATTCCTAGCGCATCTCAATTACGTACGTCTTGTACGCGCATCTCTTATGTTTTCTTCGAATCTCTATCTGTTAACTTCATTCTCGTACCCGAAAACATCAGGAAGTCGTACAGAAGAAAAAAGGAGCGTCTTGACAGGAGTAGGACTTCTTGATCTACGCCGGTTGATATTAATTTCACAGTTTAAGGGAATTAAAGAAAAATGTATTCACTAAATAATAATGTTTAATAAAGAATTCGTATAGAAATATACAGGACCTCCTAGACAGGGTAGTAGAAGAAAAACGAGAAAAAATATTAACCGTCACTAGCAAGAAGCATGGTCATCAACAAGAAAAAAAAGTTCAAGACGCGTATTACAAACAGGGGATATCAACATCAAGTATGTGCTAAAGTTTCAGTATCTGGGAAGTGTTTCAACAGATTGTGGAAAACAACGAGTGCTGAACATGAACTGAACTAGCGAAAGACGCATTCCAAAAGCGAAGCATGGTGCCGAGAAACGGAAAATTTATTTTTTATTGATTGCTTTGTTTTCTACGGTTTATCAACACTTTGCAAGTTATTTAAAGCCAGAAAATATTTTTGTAGATTGTAAGAATTCTTTTAAGATAGTAAGGATTTAGTGATACAAGTCTTACTAATTAACCCTTTTCATCACCCGCACATCCAAGCTTACAGCAGTTAGTATTCCCAAGCGATCACCCATTTAGGCTCAACGTTGCTTAACTTCGGTGAGAGTACGAGAACCGGTGTTTCAACTTGAAGTAACTGTAAACTCACAATTCTGTTCTTCCTTCGGTGATCATGATTTCCGTGTTTGAAGAAAGTCACACGACAGATACGATGCCAAATATGTGAAAAAAATGCTAATACTTTCATCCTGTGATAGTTTGGAATTGTATGCTTGCCATAAGTGTCGGAAAAGCTTGCTCATTGAAGAGGTAGGTCGGTTATTACAGCTTTCTATCAGGATGTCGTAGTTCATTCCTTTATCCCATACATCGAGGACATGTTTGAGTCAACGAATGTTTCTTCCAGAATGAGCTTGCTCTACCCCGTACAGTGAAGTCTGCAAAAGAATGGTTTAAAGATATGATGAGAATTTCAGTGATCGTACCGGAACCGGTGTTTCAACTTGATATGGCCGTAAGCCACAGAAAACTTTCGTCAGAAACTGAAGAAAAAACTATATACTGGATCGCTTGCTATGTGTTATCCATCCTTTTATATGGCAGTGAATACTGGGCAATCTACCCATGGATGAGGAGAAAACTAGAGGTAGCAGAAATATGGTTCTACAGAAGAATGTTGTGAATTTCATGAACGGGGCAAGTAAGCAACACAGAAAATGGTTGCGCTGCAAAGCCAAAATATTGGCTTGAAGACTCCGTGTTCATAACTAGCTTCGTCTGATGTAGATTTTCATATGGATATCATTCACGACTTCCAACTCGATCATGTTTAACCTTTAATTTTTTTTATACAACCGTCATTGATTAAAAATGTCTTTATCCCAAAGATTTCATCTTTAAGACGATATTTCATCAGACCCTATAAACCGTCGCTACAAAATCACAAATAAAGCGCTATGCCAAATAATAAAAACCACATCACCTAAACTCTTCCAACAACAGCAGCAATAAAACGGGTAGCACAGATATTTAGAAGAGAAAATAATATGAACAAGCTGTTGCCTTTCCACACAACTAAAAACAAAATATTTGGATGGAGACTCTCATCAGTACGATAAAGCTTTTTAGCTGCGGACTTGAGAAGTCTAACCTCCTGAAAAACTGCTTTAAGTAAAAGATTTTTCACATATTTCAACCAACATTAATACTAGCTCTTCGGTCAGTGAATACCGAATATTTCCTGCATGGAAATCACGATTATCATTACCCTTCAAGACTAGGCTATGCTTATCTATAGAGACTACTATATCTGGATGTATCGACTGTTAGTTTCACAAACAATTACAACTGAATATTGCAATGTCGCTCACCTTGGACCAAACCAAGACTAGAAATTATCAACACGCATAGATATATAGTAATAATTAATATGTAAATTTTTTCGTAATGATCAGAAAAAGTGCTTTACACATTCCATAATTTACTATGGCTCTCCACAGCTTTCTCTATTTTATTACACTAAATAATTATTGCTCTTTTACAACCTATCTTTGTCTTTCTGATACGTGTTCTGTCATTCATTTATTCAAACTTTTCGAGGACGCGGAGACGCTTTTGGAATCTCTCAAAACTGGAAACTTAAACTGGGCACCTCCTGCGCATATATAGCAACAGTACAAAATTTTCATCCTGATCTGGATCTTATAAAGATAGAGGAAAGCAGAAGGGGTCGGGTATTTACTGGAGCGGTACAGGGAACTGACCATTTTACCAGCATCTTCAGCGATGGATTGTATGTATGAGCTCCACTTGAGGTTTTGCTGGAGTTTAATTCCAAAATATGCACTTATGTCACGGAGCCTCCCTGACTGAACACCCGTTCATGGTGATCGATAAAAATTCTGGGTCCGCTGGCGATTAAAAGAGAAAACTTTTTTTATTTATTATTTGTTTGTTTAGCGGCATATCAAATCCTTATGGGTCATTTTATGCCGAAATATAATTTTCTTGGCAGCATTAATAATTATTTTGACAAATGTTGATTGTTTTTTTCTTTTTCTTTTTTTTTGTTAAAAAATGTATTGCTAGTAATATTTTTTTTACTATTAAAATATATTACTTATATTTTTTACTATAATGTTTTTTTTTATACTATCATCGTGTTTTGACCCCATTTTGGAGGTTAACTATTTGCCCATAGCTGGGACCCTAACAGGTACTACCACCCCGGGTCAGGGTGGATCTGGGAACAACAGCAATTAAGAGGTGGTGCTACGCTCCTCAAAACTTCCCGATCAGAGGCCTTGCTGCCGGGTGTAGCTTATCGTCATCCCCAGGACGGTAATAGAAAACTGTCGAATTTAGCGTGCGCTGTAGTTTAAACACAGTCTTGTGCTAACGTTATTGTTTGCAATAGCAATGCCAGTTATAAAACAAGGGAGGTAATTTATATTATTATTGTTGAATGTAGACTATTTACTTGGAGTGGGTGCAACATTGTTCTGGAGAAACCTTTTTTAGTTCGGAAGCAGAACCAGCATTTCTTTTTCAAATGCGGGCCATATTAAAAGAGAGAATTATTTTAAATATATCTAATTAAAACGATACTGTGTACGCACTTATACGTCTTTACGAAATTTGGATTGCCTGCTGACGACATATATATACATTGTATCCCTTAATAATGGGACATATTTTAAATGCAAGTATCTTGGATTATAAAAATGACATAGAGTACCAAGTATATTTATTATGTAACTGATATACAACAGTTCAACATATTATCTAAGATTTGAATATTACATCCCTGGTATGGTCACCACCATAAAGGGAACATGCACGAGCTTGGTCTCTCATTTCAAACACAGATATTATGAGGGTCCACCGTCAGCTAAAGTGATATTAGATACCTGTAGAAAACCGAAAAATCTTAGATAATACATATAGGTTGCGGTAAAAGTAACACCCTTTTTTATTTATTAATTTTTACTTTAAGTTATAAGTATTTTCCCATCAGCAAAACAGGATTTGTTATAATTAACAAACTATTTAACATGTTCAAAATGCTCCCCTTCATGTTCAAAATGCTCCCCTTCATGTTCAAAATGTTCCCCTTCATGTTCAAAATGCTCCCCTTCATGTTCAAAATGCTCCCCTTCTTGTTCAATACAATACTGAATCCTATCAGCAAAACTTCTCCAAACCATTTGACACATTTCTATATTAATTTCAGAAAACTGATAAGAAATTGTTTGTTTTTATTCAGGAGCAGTTTTCGGTTTGAGTCAGTAAACAAGTTCTTTCAGTATATCCTACAAGAAAATGTTTGGTGATCGTGGCCACTCAATTGCTCTACGTCGTTCTATTCACCTCAGCTCGAAAAAAAGACTTTTGCTGTATTCTGTATATTAGTGTTTTGAGGAGTTGATACGATGGCGCCTCATCTCATATCGGTGTTTGAACTTAAGCTGTCTGTTTTAAGTAGTGACTGACCACTAGATAAGCTATGACTTCTCCCCTCAATTTTTCAGAGTGAATATCCCGTTGTAGATAAGTTTGTATTATCAATCAATTCTACATCATTATTTACACTATATATACACTATATAATTCTATTTATATATATTCTATATAATTCTCTATGAAACGAGAATATAGATTCTGTAGCAACCCTGTGTAAGACTTCTGAATTTTTTCTTTCTGTCCGAATAACTCTTTAAGATTATTTTCTTTTGTGTTTATTTCGAAGTTTTCTCGAAAATATTCATATTAATCTCGTATTAGGATCCTTTCAAACCGAGCAAATACTGAAACGTCTTTTCAAAAGCCAAAGTGTTCTCTCATCAACCACTTAAATTTTTTCGCTAAAAGAAATTTAAAAAGAAAACAAAAATGAGTAAAATATTTATGTGAATCAAAAGTATTTTTATCCCAGATAATGTAAAAATTTCGATTTTTTTTCTTGTTTTATTTCTTATTGTTCGTTTGTTACTATCAAGTTACGAATTTTAACATTTTCTCTCCTTTTACTTTTATTTTCATTTTTATTTTTTATCGTTTTCACAGTATTCTTTATTCCTCGCTTTCATTATTTTCCCATCATGCATTGTGCTTTTTTCTTTACTTCGCATCGTTTTTTTTTTGTTTATTTTCTTTCTTCTAGATGTTTTGTAGGAGGAATTTCTATTCACCGTTTTTCTTCCCATCCGTTCTTTCTTTCTTATTAAGTTCCTGCATGATTTCCTTTTCTTTCATTCTACGTTCTTCTGCGATAGATATCATTCTCTTTTATATTGCTATGAAGCTTTTTATTACTCTTCATTTTTACTTACCTTTTTCCTTTCAATGTATTTACAACTCTTACGAAATGCCTTTGAGCAAATCATTTGTCTTAAATTCTTTTATAATAAGTCTTCAACTTCTAGCATTTCACTTTTACTTTCTTTTTCTTTTCTTTCCTTCTTATTTTTCATTCTTTTCCTTCGTTTTCATTCTCTTTTTTACTTACTTTTTTTCATTTCTTTCTTTCTTATCACTTTTTCTTTTGCTTTCTTTCTTCTAGGACTTCTTTCTTTTCTTCGTCTTTCCATTATAGTTTTAATATTTTGACTTACAGCACAACTTGCTTCGTTTCAGGTAATCTTTCTCTTTTATTCTTTTTATTTTTTCTTTATTCTTTCAAGTTTTCTATAACTTTCTCTCACATTCGTTTCTTTTTCTTCTTTCATTATCTTTCTTTTTTCGCTCTTCCGTCTTTCTGTGAATTTCAATTTTCTTCTTGATTTTATTTTTTTTTTTTACTTATTTCCTCCGTTTTTTTTTTCATTCGCTTTTACATCTTTATTCAACATTTTCTATTTATTTTTTCTTTCTCTTTATTCATTCATGATTTCTTCCTTTCATTCAGTCATTGATTTGCTATTCATTTTTTCTTTCGTTTCTTTTTCAATATGCATTTCTTCATTCCATTTTCCTCGCGATTAACAATTTAAATCGCCATTATTATGCTATCCCTCGCGAAGTTGCACATTTACATCGACTTAAATGTGGCCAGCGCTCGTAATTCTTAATGATTTATTAGAGAAATGGACTCGGTATTCCAAAATCTGCTAAAATCGTCCTTGTCTAATGGATTTCGGTAAAATTTAAATGTTCTCCCTCAGTCATCTACCCAAACGAATGATGGAATAAAGAAATACATGAACGTATTTAAATGTACGTTTTCCAGTTAAAAGCTTTATACAAAAGAACCATTCCAGTATCGTTTTACTCTTTCTTAAATAGGTTTCTATTTAGCTTTTATTTATTCTGTAAATCACTCTGTGCCCGGCAGAAAACAGAGAGAAAAAAATTCATGACGCCGAACTATTTATTTGCTAAGTTTGAGTTGAAGTGAAAACCGTACATTTAAGACATATGTCGCTGATTTTGAAATTACAAGACTAGCCATAAGGGAACCGATTCATTTATCTTGATTTTTAAAAAAAAGAAAGGAAATTTATGTTTGACGATCTGCTATAGTTATATTGACAGTACTAGGCGCCGCTTGTATCAAGTTTCGAATCCTATAAAAGCTGAATGCAAGACGTCAGTCCACAGAATTTACCATCTTGGTGACCGAGTGAATAAAAATAATTCAGCATAATTGTAATCGATATTCTAAGAAGGCACTATGAACGAAATTAATCGATGAGGACCTTCTAGAATATATCTCTTTTTTATAAACAAGGAGAAAAACAACTCACTGAAAAGGGTTTGTTCTGTCAATATCTCAATACTCATTACTTGAAAACTACTACATGAGAAATATATATATATATATATATATATATATATATATATATATATATATATATATATATATATATATATAGGTAACTATACTCGTGTCGAAAAACCTTGGAATTCTTGATTTAACAATAGCCAAATCAATCACGAAGGGAAAAAAGGTTTTAAAAAAGAAAGAGCCAGGAACATGAAAGTCTGTCGAAAATAATCGCACAGATACAGGTTCAAGGCCCAAAGAAAAAAACCCGATACGAGTAAACAACTAAAGAGCTCAATACAAACGTAGAGCAAACCTAGTCATTAGGTTTGACTATATATATATATATATATATATATATATATATATATATATAAAATGATATCAGAATGACACGTGAAGATGCAACACATTAAATAATCGGCATGTTATGTGCAGACACGATATATAAAGAAAGATAAAACAGACGCAACGCACAAAAAGACACAAGACATACACATACCCACAATAATATCAACAAAAACGGTGATAATAGTTTCCGTACGATCACAGAAGTTAAGCAACGTCGAACCCGCTCAGTACCTAGATGAGTGACCGCTTGGAAATTCCAGGTGCTGTAACCGTGGTTGTGCGTGTGGTGTAATAGAGAATGGCTTGGAATTGTTAATCAGAGATCCGTGCTCCAGTTCCAGTTGGGTTTGTTATATTCACTTACGCGCAAGTACCCTTGGACAGGTATGAATCCTTCTTTTCTCCCTCCCCACCTATAGATTAATTAGTAAGACTTTTGTGACTCGACTTGTTACTTGAAAACTACTACATGAGAAGTATATATATATATATATATATATATATATATATATATATATATATATATATATTCATACATGTTTCATTACATAATATAGACAAGTGTTGTCTATTTATTTTATGTAAGATAAATCAACATGCCTGGCCGCATACACAATTCCGGAAAATCCTCGTCGAAAACACAACTATACTTAAACATGAAAACAATAAACAAAAACTAAAAATTCTTGAAGCTATATACATAAAACAATTGAAACCTAACCTGAACAAAATAAACTATGAAATCTCCACAAATATCCTTAAATGCCTATAATTAGTAACAGAAGCCATTGGTTCATACCAACGGCTTTCCATACTCAATACTCATCCGATTCACTCTCTCATGGTCATGTGTGACGTCATGAGCTGTTGTGCGATTTTCGCTTTCAGCATCTTATATGCACGTGTTTATCGTTGCTTGGAAATCATTCATGTAAACAAAAACAGACTATCATCAATTTCTTGTTCGTCTATTGCTTAATATATTGTGTAATTGTCATCTTTGATAATGGCTTATGTAAGCCGAAAGCTTAGATTGGATTAAAAAAATATGTATCAATATTGTGATTTTCTTTCTTCGTTTAATGATAATGTTATTAAGCTTATCAGACGATATGAAAAGAACTTATATAAAATATATAGACAACACTTATCTATATTATTTAATGAAACATGTATGAATGAAAAAATGCTGCCTAAATACACAATATATATATATATATATATATATATACATATATATATACACACACACACACATATATATATATATATATATATATATATATATATATATATATATATATATATATAATATATATATATATGAAATGATATCAGAATGACACGTGAAGATGCAACACATTAAATAATCGGCATGTTATGTGCAGACACGATATATAAAGGAAGATGAAACAGACGCAACGCACAAAAAGACAATTGTTATCGCTCAAAAACCTTCTTGCAATCCAAAATATTTTCTGGATTTAAATAAGCTGCAAAGGGTTGATAAGCCGTAAAAAACGAAAATGTTCCTAAAAAAAGAAATTATTAAAGAATGTTATTCGATTTAGTCAAACTTGTTTGGTTTGGTTTTGATTCATTTTACGGCATATCAACCTCATTGGGCTATTTAATACCAACAAGATTTTTATTGCTGGTAATATTTTTTCAAAAGTGTATTAAGTGTAATAATTATTTTCTCCAAAATTCATTGCTGGTAATAATTTTTACAAAAATGTATTGATGGTATTAAAACCTATTTTTATACTTTCATAGTGCTTTGACCCCAGTTTGGGAGTTAACTATTTTCCCATAGCTGGGACCCTATCAGGTGCTACCACCCCGGATCAGGGTGGACCAGGGAACATCAGCAATTAAGAAGTGGATCCACGCTCCTCAAAACCTCCTGATCAGAGGCCTTGCTGTTGGATGTAGTTTAGCGTCTTACCCAGGACGTGGATGTAGTTTAGCGTCTTAGCCAGGACGTATTCAAAATTTTATATTTTTGCACACACACATATATATATCAAAATACAGACACACATATATATCAAATATCACACACACACACACACACACACACACACACACACACACACATATATATATATATATATATATATATATATATATATATATATATATATATAGCAAAAGAAGAATTGTACCAGAGAACAGAAACAACAATAACTACAATGGATGTCACATGCAACTCTAATAGAAAATAATGACATAATCCAGATATTGATGTTCTACACTACTTCAAATAAAAGGTTAGGATGGAAATCCACATCAATACTGGAAAGAGCGATAACATCTACTGAGAATGAGGGACCTATTTTCCTGAAAAATTGTTTCAAGAGAAAAACATTATAAATTTCAACTGACAATAGACCTGGCTGATTGAAAAAATAAATGCCGAATGTTTTTGTATAAGGAAACGATAAATTTAACATATATATATATATATATATATATATATATATATATATATATATATATATATATATATATATATTATTTCTGGGACAATTTAAAAAGTAAAATAAACTCATTCTAGAATGCATACTTGCAATGAATCAATATTTAATTGGTAATGGTAATGGAGAAATCAACCGTTTCCTCATAAAAAAAATATTTGCAATTCATTGACCGGACAGCCTGTGCTACAGTCGAATCAAACTTGTAAATCTTTCTGACAAAAGAGTTTTGAAAAAATATATATTTCTCAAGACCACTATTCTTGCTGTTTTCAGTATTGATGACGGCTTCCTTCCTAAGATCTTCAAAGTGATGTGAATTGCCAACATCTTGATTATGTCATTATTTTCTCTTCGCGTTATATACGCTGTCCATTTTAGTTGTTTCTGCTGTTGAATGTCTTCAACTGATATGTTTTCTGTTATTTGGTAAAGACCTTTATAATTCTGTAGCACCACGTCACCAGATTTGATTAAGAATTGTCTCGTCCAAGACCTACGGGGTTCATTCGCTCGAATCCATTTTTAATCATTGATTTGATAAAACGATTGTATATATGTAACAGTTCAGACATTTATGAATGAGTTAGATGACATGTATCACATCCATATGATTTAAGACCACAACTCCAGTTCTTAGGTTAATATGTTAGTTCTATATCATCTTGCAGTGTTGAGCGAGACTACCACAAGCGCAGCCTATTCTGTGTTCCATGTTCTTATCTAAATTTGTAATAACTGATCAATACACCAAGGTATTTGAAGTGTTTAGTATTTTCTTTAAATTCTAATTTAATTTTTATGATGGATTAAGAGTAGGCGACATCATTGCTTTCACTCCAATTCTAGATCAGAGTTCCTGCTTTGGAAAGTTTAAGTCGGCCTTCTTGGAACACGTGAGAGAGAATGTTGATTTTTCGTTCAAGTTCATTCTTATCCCAGCTGTGAATGTATATGTCATCAGTATAGCACCCCCCCCCGATACACACACACCACCTCTACTCATCATCTGTGATCATAAAAGAAGTTAAGTTGATTACTATTTCAATGGTTTTTTTTTCATATGTTTCGCTGAATAGCTGAAATTAGGTATCTCCAAGGATTTTCTAAAAAAAGCATGCCCCAAACTTGATAAAAACAAACTTTTATTGTCAAAATGTTTATGTTATTATTAAGAGGAAAGACCAAAGTATTTTTTGATTATTTCGTTATTATTTTTTATCCTTTCTAGCACGTCTAAATTTTGGTTAAATTCGTAATTTTCTTGAGTCAGCGAGTAGCCCAACGATTAGTATAGGGGTTTTGAGCGTCATTTTTTGGTTTAAAAAAAACTGTTTTGGAAATTCTTGCAAAAATTAAATAATTGTTGGATTTTAATGAAGTTTACAGGACTTATTCACAAGTGAATGAAATTATTTTTAAAATCACTTTTAGAAAATCTTGCTCATATATATATATATATATATATATATATATATATATATATATATATTTACATGTTAGCCCCACTTACTTAATTTCATGAAATTTCGAGAAATTAAAATTTCATCCTCTATATTTATATTAGTTAAAAACGGGACTCCTTTGTAAAATTTAAATTGTCAGTTTTGTTTTTTGTCAAACGTAAACATCATTTATCGAAAATCGGATATGAATCGCAAAATAAAAAATGCAATAAAACTATGACATTTAATTAGAAAAGCTTATAATTATTGCTTATATAAATAAGATATATTAAGGGCGCTACTGCCTTAAGAAAAATATTCTTTCGATGAATAATGAATTTTTACAAGAATTGTTACATTTTTTATTTTAATTAAAAAATTTATAAAGTGTTTAAATATTTTTAAATTCTGTATTAATTTCAGCTTTCAGATTATATTATTATTAAATAAAAACTGTAATTACTAATCATAAATTCAAAAACTTAATACAAATCATCAAACACCAATATTTTAAAAAGAATTTAGAATTAGTTGTATGTGCATAAACGTGCTATTTTTAAGTACTTGTGACCATACACGACATTATCAGAAAATAATAGCGATAACTATAATAAATTTAAAACCAACATTTCTGAAATTTAATAAAATATTATATTAGGGAGAATATTTTCTTAAATTTTTAAGATTACTGAGGATTTGACAATTCTATGAAAAAAATCGCACATGTCATTTTCTTCAGTGATGTTTTACAGATAAAATCTCCGTTGAAAAATATTAGATTTGTCATCAGGCTGCCAACACGTCAAAACAGCTACTGTCGGGTTAAAAATGCATTTCTGCGATGTTTTAAAATTAAAGTAAATAATATTTGTATCAAATCAGATTAATTATACTTTAAATCAGCTAATATTCACCAAATAAAGTTTCAAAAAAGTATACTTTATTTTTGGAAGATTCTTAATAAAGAGAATTACATTGCGATGAGAGAAGACTAAAATGGGTATCTCCAGTCAATTTAAATTAGTTTTTGAAATACAGCAAAGTATTTTGCTTAGTGGAACATGGAATATTAACAAAATTAAACCTACGAAAAAAGGTTGGCTGGTTTAGCGGCATATCAACGCCTCTATGGATTATTTAAGGCCGAAATTTAAATATTTTGTACGCAATTTGTAATTTAATTTAATTTTATTTTTTTAGATAATAATGGCATTGGGGATACACGTCTTACTAATTAACCCATAGCTGGGAGAGAATGGATTCATATCTTTCCTAAGGGTATTTGTGCGTAAGTGGATCCAACGAGAATTGGGACTCTGTTCTCCACTTAACAATTCCGAGCCATTCCCCATTACACTAACCGCATATCCAAACTTATAGCACCTGGTATTCCCAAGCGGTTACACACCTAAGTACTGACCAGACTCGACGTTGGTTAATTTCGGTGATCGTACAGGAACCAATGTTTCTACATGATTGCGTATGTAAGCCCACGAAAATAGAGTGAGTGGGTATAGGACTTAACACTGCTCTATCTCCAATATTAATCACTCTTCCACCATAAATATAGCAAATTTTAAACAATATATGTTTATGGTGAATAAAGTATACATATATACACCCACTTCTAATGTTACCGCCCTGATCAATTTAAGTCTAGGGGTTAATGGTTATCGTCCCCTCCTATTCGGATAAAATGCCTCTAACCCTCTAACTCGAGTGGCCCCGAGGTTGATACACGGTGAACCTCACTGTAATAAAAAAAAAATTAAATCATTTCAGGATCCGCTCGATAAACTCCGGGTAGAGATAGAAGTGCTTTCTCATTTTTCTTTTTTAAATCGATTTAATATCGGCTATGAACACTATATGTTGAGCACTTTTAATTTATTACTGTTTAATTCGTATAAGTCCCTTACTTGGCAGCACGGTGTTTTTTTTTTTTGTTTTTTGTTTTTTTATATTTATATTATATATTATATCAGGTATTCTTTTTTTGCCCAATGCTCACTTTTCACCATGTGTCAGAATAGCAATTCCCACCTTTCCAATATTGTCCGATTTCAAATGATATGCATATATTATTCGAAATCTTCATTCTTTTCCATATTAGTACATATATATTTACAAGTATGATTTTCATGTGGAAGTTTCTTTTTTATTCTCATTGTTATTTGGTTGTTTTTGTTTAGTGGTATATCAACCCCTATGGGTTATTTACTGCCGAAATCTAAATATTTTATAGGAAATATTTTTTAAGATAATAATGGTTTTAGTAATACAAGTCTTACTAATTAACCCATAACTGTGGAGGAGAATATGTGGATTTATACCTTCCCCAAGGGTATTTCTGTGTAAGTGAATATAACGAACCCAATTAGAACTGGAACTCGGTTCTCTTATTAACAATTTCGAGCCATTATCATTATACCAGCCGCATATCCAACCTTACAGCATCTGGTATTCTCAAGCGCTCACCCACCGATATACTGACCAGAGTGAACGTTGCTTAACTTCAGTGATCTTACGGGAACTGATAGCGTGATGCGGCCGTAAAACTTTGACACTCATGATGGGCTCCAAAATTCTGTAAATAAAAACAAAAATAAATAAAAGATTTTTACCTTCCTCTCTGAAACCTTGAAATTTCTCCGGGGGTGAGGGATTCGCTCCCCGCGAATTGAGAATCCCTGTATTATATTATATTAAAAATACTTCATGTATAATACATATTATACAATGAATATTTCTAGTTCGCATACACATTTGCTAGTAGGATATATATAATAGAATGAGCAGGTAGCGAAACGGTTATCTTCAAACGATTTATTGAGCCGTGATCAAGTACTATCCGATATCTGTAGCGATTTACGAAACATGGCATAGAAATGGCACAAGGCCGAAAGTATGGAGCATCCAGTGAGGACCAAACTCACTATTCAGTTATAATGATCTAGCGAGACTGATATCTGTAATGTTGTTGGGAAAGTCTTGAATCCAACCATTCTCCTCCTTGCTTGGAGTCCGGTTGGGGTAGACAGATTAAAAGTATAATTCTGAACTCAAAACCATGCAGACACCAATGGAAATTACAAAAAGTGAACTATCTTTCGCAAGAATTCATAGCAATACACAGATATAAAAAAAATTGTTATTGGTTATGGGGAGCCATTATCTCCTACATCCTAACGGGAAAAGCAGAAGAAAAATATGTAAATTAATCGAAATTCTAATCCGTTTTCCAAACTCTCTTTCCCACTCTCTCTTCCTCTCCATCACCACCCCATCTCTCTCTCTCTCTCCACACACACACACACACACACACACACATATATATATATATATATATATATATATATATATATATATATGTATATATATACATGGAGAGAGAGAGAAAGAGATGGCCATATATATATATAAATATATATATATGGAGAGAGAGAGAGAAAGAGATGGCCATATATATATATATATATATATATATATATACATGGAGAGAGAGAGAGAGAGAGAAAGAGATGGCCATATATATATATATATATAGAGAGAGAGAGAGAGAAAGAGATGGCCATATATATATATATAGAGAGAGAGAGAGAAAGAGATAGCCATATATATATATATATATAGAGAGAGAGAGAGAAAGAGATGGCCATATATATATATATATATATATATATATATATATATATATATATATATATATATATATATATATGGCCATCTCTTTCTCTCTCTCTCTCTCCATATATATATATATATATATATATATATATATATATATATATATATAGTCAGCAATCACTCTTATATACCAGTTTCTTTAAAAATGAGTGACAAGATACTGCGGTTTACTTTCCTTGTTGGCTGCCGAGTCATGTTATTGTCAGTCATTTTTAACGAAACTTGAATCAACGAGGTAATGATGCCAAATATTTCTTCGAATATTTCTGCCACATTCTCTGGTGATCCTGCTATATATTCAGAGATTCTTGATAATCTTCAGTTTTATTCGTTCTAACCTGTCATTTCGGCTTCAGTCACTTTCTCGCCGCGGTAATGAAGCTTCTCTGTGACATTTCTATAGATACTTTCATTGCAATTGTTTTGATTAACTCTTCCTTATGGTACCTAGACCTTTTGAATTTAAGCGCAGTACTATATTGGCAACAAGGTCTCTTCATTTTACTGTTGAATTGGCTTGATGTAACCGTAAGTTCTTTGATTACCGTTTCTTCTCTCATACTTCTCGACTGTGGACCTCTATTCAGGGTCCACGTTTTCCTACCAACTTCAACCTTCAGGAATTTAAATGCAATGTCAAGCGTTATGTACTGTCTTCTTGATTCCTCTACTTTAATTGTTCTCGTTGGTTAATAATGTTTTTCTTTTTCTTATGCTTTCATACTCCTTGGCCCCTTTTGTTTTCGTGGCTTTATAGCTATGCTTGGGGTAAAATGTTTAATATATATATATATATGTATATATATATATATATATATATATGTGTGTGTGTGTGTGTGTGTGTGTGTGTGTGTGTGTGTGTGTATACATATACATATATATATATATATATATATTGTCGTTGTTGTTGTTTTTAAAAGGCGAAAATTAAATCACTTGATTTTACCTGATAAAATGAGTCCTCCTCATTAATATGTCAAGGCAAAAATCACTGCTGGTTTGCTGGAAAATTCAACAGAGTAAGAGAGACACCATTCTTCTGCAAACTATGCGTTACATAATCGTCAAAAAAGTAAAAATTCTTGCTCTACTAAAAGAGTTCTTATTCCAAGTATATGAAGCAAAATGTCCAGTCATTTCACTCAACAACGAGATATTAATAGGAAAACTGTATACAAAAATTTTAAGAACTGCTGGAATCGCTGAAAGATAATATATAGAGAGTGGCACATAAGATTCCGAAAACAAAGTTCTGTGAAAAATGAAATTAATTTTGGTACACCCTAATATTAGGATCTTGGACGAAAATGAATACTTTCCTTAATTCAACATATAAGTAAGTAGTAACATAAAATATCTTCCTATTTTGAGCATAGTTCAATCTAATTTCTTTTACATCCAATCATCCACAAGTGTTAATGACTGTCGGATGCTATGTGTACTGCCTGAATTTTGTCTTTCTCTATATGTATTTTATATTTCGTCTGAGTGTGTCATTTTATTTCGGGAAGAGATTACGTAATTAAATTGAATTTTTGCGTTTCACAGGTACATATCTTGAAAGGCGAAGGTTTGCTTAAAAGTTTCATTATTACCATCGTCCTCAGTCCTGTGACCGGCTGTGGCCTCAAGGTCGCTGCGCAGTTGAGCACCAGATCGGTTCCCTCCAAATATCTGGGCTAAAAGCCGGAAAGGTATTCATTCTTTCGCAGTGTGTCTTGGGCATGTACTCCTAATGATGTCCATCCCTTTCCGGGTCAAACCGCAGTCAATGTCATCCAACTTGAATGCTAGCTTTAGACACAGACACGAGACTGTTGATTTAATCGGGATAACCCTCAACCTTGGCCGTTGGCATCAATCTGAGAAGTCCTCTGCCCAACGATGCTGTGTCACAACAGCACTGGCTGCATCTATAGCTATGGATTCCATTGTACCAAATTGCGGTTTGCCCTACAAGAAGGTTCATCCGTCCATCGACAGTTTAGCCTCATACTTCACCAGAAAATAAATCCGGTTAGGCCACTGGTTTAGTCACCGATTACATGATCATTTGGCATGGGTTATATAAATTAACTTAGTTTCACTAAAGTATTGTATGTTACAGTTGAAATTATTTAATAAAGCTATTTTTAATTTTCTAGACAATAATTTTGAAGCAATGTGTATTTTGCTTCTCAGGTAGTTATGCCAGTGATCGTAAGATGTCTTCCAGAGACAAAGCAAAATAATAAGACAGGGGAAAATACTGTTAAAAAGTAAAAATAAGTTGTTGAACTGCTGTGTAATATCTAAGCATTGACTATGAATTCTGGACACTTTTTCTTCATGGATGAAGAAGAGGTTTAATGCGACAGAGATGTGGTTCTACCTGTGAATGCTAAGAATACCATGGATAGAACATGTGATTAATGAGGAAGAACAATGAAAATTGTACATACGATGAGAAAGAGACTGCTGAAATTAAAGAAAATGAGAAAAGACGACCTAGAGAAATTGACACTTCCAAGGCATACGGAAAGCAACAGAAGCAGGGGAAATAAAGGGTAAATTACTTAAAGAGCAGAATAGATGAGAAAGTTAGCAAAGTTTCAAAAGATTTCTTAGACCAATAAAGAATTGGATCATATGGATAATCATTCTCGCCTACATCCTGAAAAAATGTGTACCAAGCCTCTGAGGAGTATATGCCACTTATTTAGACCTCGTTTTTTTGGCCTGGGGGGCTATTTTTGTCAAAACTGATTCCATATGCTGTATTTTACTGCTTATAAGACGCATTTTTCCCTATAAAATACCTAAAAAAAACACTTAGCTTCCTAGAAATCGAAGATCGTTGAGAGTAAATATAAGTTTGGGGTGTGGCGTGATCGTCAGCTCCCCAGTTACATCCGATTCTTGAAAGATAACAAGTCCAATGTTTTAAAAGTAAATTAACAGCGTTTTCAGTGAAGCTATTTATGCAGTTGAGATATTGGGATATTCGCGGGAAATTAAATTCCTGCTACTGTAACACCTACTTGATTAATAACTTCGTTCCCTCTTAATCTGCTGGTCACAAAGTAGCGGCATCTATGGTAGACACTTTAAGGATATTACTACTATATACTGCATTTTCATTAGCATATGGCGGGTATTTTCGATTGATTAAGTAATCTTACTTACGGTACTTAATGGTGTCAATTATTGCTGAGCATACAGTCAATTATTGCTGAGCAAATACAGTCAATTATTGCTGGGCATACAGTCAATTATTGCTGAGCAAATACAGTCAATTATTGCTGAGCATACAGTCAATTATTGCTGAGCAAATACAGTCAATTATTGCTGGGCATACAGTCAATTATTGCTGAGCAAATACAGTCAATTATTGCTGAGCATACAGTCAATTATTGCTGAGCAAATACAGTCAATTATTGCTGAGCATACAGTCAATTATTGCTGAGCATACAGTAGCACGCCAACAGCTGAAACAGTCATATTTGTTTATCGTCACTGACAACGCTACATCAATATGCGCTTCGAGATACTCATTGAACGCACATGGTCACGCAGCAGCGATTCGGCTACCAAGGACCTGTTTCAGTAGTTCAAACTGTGAAATCGTCGGGGTAAGATAGTTTTGTATCATTCCTTAGAAACGGGTGAGTTATTTTGTTCACAGTATTCCACTGTCAACATGAAACGAATAGTACAGGATTTATCGCTACTAGTGCTAATTTGTTTATATTTTCAGATACAGTGTACGATAGAGTGGGGGCATCTAATGCATCGAAGCGTCTTATCAGCATTGAAATACGGTAAGGTACTGAGTAACTCTTGGTAGGTTTCCTTCAACGCAATCAATACACATGTAATCGTTACTCCACTAAAACTTAAACAGAAGTTTAACAAAGTTTTACGGCTTACGACCGGACAGTGCGTACCATTGTTTTCATTGAAAAAAAACTTCATTCACATCTGTAACTTTCATTTGGTATTTTATAGACATTTATCAAAGTGGTTATGAAACATTTTGCAGTTTCCGAATCCTTGTTGGATAAGAATTATCTTCCACGCTTCAGCCTCTCCCTCACTGGCAGGATGTAGCAAGTCTCTCATTCTTCTATCGCTACTAATATGGAAAGTGCTTGAACGAACAACATTCCTTGGTTCCGACAGGTATAACCTTCACGGTAAGAAAACCACCCACATTCCCTCCGTTTTCCATCGGCGAGAAGTTCCACTCAAACAACTTCTTCCCGCGAACCACTGCCCTATGATGCGAAACAGAGTCCCAAGAGGATGTTTCCTCGATCACTACAATCTGGACCTGTTCAAGTCTAGATTTAATCGTTATCTTTCCCTCCTATCCATATAAACTAGCCCTTAACGTAACCCTCTACCTCGAGTGGCCCCTGGGTCATGTACAGGGTGAGCCTTACTGTAAACAAAAAAAAATCAAAGAAAAATAGTACAGGCTGATATTAATGGATAAATTTCTTCAGTGTTGAATACAGAACAATTCTTTGAAACCTCGCACAAAAAAACACTTACCTATAGTATTATTGGCAATAAGGATGTAGTTTCGTTCTCAACAGTATTATACGCATGTGTACAATCTCTCTCCCGTCCTCTCTCAAGGATAACAAACATATCTACGTTCTCTGTCTATATTTCTGAGATGAAGTATTGTAACTATTTAGATCCAACATATAACACCTGAAGAAGGCTCAATGTACAAGGGCCGAAAGTAGGCTGTCAGAGTTTCAAGCGCATTCAATGCAGCCAGAGAATTTGGCACTGGTTTGTCACTTTCAGAAACTTCAGAACTTACGCTTTCAGCATCATCATCTTCGTCAAAATCTTGATCATCCGATTTTATACCACGTGTGATGTCCGTGTCAGTCAGTTCTCCATAACATTGTGTACGGTCGTCGAAGCTGATAAATTCGTCAAAATCGATGGTGGAGAAACTTGATCATTTTCGTCGAGTATTTCTTCCACTTCAGCCTGTGATTCAATGACAAAGCCGGCCTTTTTAAAACAATTTTGAATAACGTCAGTAAACAGCTGACTAGTCATCCAGGCTTTACGATTAGCGAAGTAAGAAAACGGCAGAGTTTTGACATTTTTAAAGCAGCGTGGTTTTGCCGACTTACCAACAACTACAGCTTGCTTTTCACTGCCGTCCATGTTTGTGAACTGAAGCATCGTGAGTCTGTCTTTGGGAACTTTTGTCCCATTTGACTGTTCGTCGCCGGCAAATCGCAAAGATCCAGACGGCATGGCTTTGTAGAAAATTCCCGTTTCATCACAGTTCCAAACATCTTTTGGATCATATCCACGAAAAAGTTGCGGCAAAACGTTTGTCACCCATTCGTTGGCAGAACCGTGATCTGCTGACGTTGATTCGCCGTGAAATCTTTTGAACGAAACGTTATTGGCCTGCTTCCAGCGCATGAGTCAGCAATTGCTCGGTTCAAAATCAATTTCAAGATTTATGGCCAGTTGTGATGCTTTCTGCCTGATGACGTGATCGGTGACGGTAGCTCCATGAGCACATGCTTGCGTAAACCATTGTGTAAGCGCTTCGTTAACGTCGTTGTGCACGGATTGGCGCTTTCGTTTGCGATTAGTGTTTCCGTTCATTTGCATGCAAGATCTGAGATCGTCTTCTTTCTTGAGAATTTTTGCTGCTGTTGAATAACCGAATCCGTGCTTTTTGACTGCAGCGGCCAGTTTGAGTTTCTTCACTTTGACATCGTCGATGAGCTCCAACTGTTCAGAAATGCTCAGAATTTTTCGTTGAGACGCCGACGCCGACATCACTAATCGCAATGATCGCAAGCAAACGGTTTTCAGTGGCAAAATTAACAAACAGACAAACTTCTGACTCAACAGAACAGTGGGTAAAGTGAAAGTGCTGTCCAGTAAATGCAAGGACAAGCAAAGTCAGCAAAAAAGCGGGCGGCGCTACCCTTAGACACACAAAGCAAAATCATAAGGTAGAGGGTGTCTCCTACAGACACAGATTGGACACACCGTGTCTCTAGACTAGTCAAGATTAAGTCATTGAACTTCACTCTCTAACTGACCTCTGTTTGACCGATTTACGACATCACACTGTCACTCAAAACGAACTCTCTTATATCGGGGAGGACGGGACCAGATAAAATATATCTTATATCCGGGTTTCTCTTATATCCGGGTTTCTCTTATATCAGGGTCTAATTTATTTACATTAACACAGGCTCTAATTTGGGATCATATAAAATCTCTCTTATATCCGGGTTGCTCTTATATCCGGGTTACACTCTACACCCTTTGTAACATGTCAATGAGTGTAGACATTTTAACAACGAACACTTTATTGTAATCTTTCATCTTTATGTGTGTACAAAATATACGTGTGGGTCTTTATATCTTTCTACATACGAAAGCACATACGCACATTATATATATATATATATATATATATGTGTGTGTGTGTGTGTGTGTGTGTGTGTGTGTGTGTGTGTGTTATTATCATTATTACATGGGTGCGTTCAGAGAAATATAGAAACTGGGTCCGCCGTTGCTGAGATGGGATCAGACCCATGTTCTTAGAAACGTTTCCTTCAAAAGGAAGAGTCGGCTAAAAGCTTCTATTATTATTTGCTGTAGAAATGTGTTCGAAACCTGCGGTTTTTCACACTGTTTTCTTTCTATCTTTGGAGTAAAGACAAAAGTGAAGTAAAAAAGAGTAGTACAAATTTTTGATAGATAGAACATACTAAGATAAATATACTATTTACATATATACATCTATATATATATATATATATATATGCATATATATATATATATATATATGCATATATATATATATATATATATATATATATATATATATATACATATTTATATATATATGTCTATATATATACATATATATATATATATATATATACATATATATATATATATATATATATATATATATATATATAATGAACATACTAAAATAGATCATTGACATACCAAGTTCGATAGCGAGAAAGAAAATGAATGTAGGAAGATAAATAGATAATTAAAATACATAGATAGATATAATATATATATATATATATAGTGTAACCCGGATATAAGAGAGTTGTCGGGACCGGACAATAAGTCTCTTATATCCGGGGTTTCTCTTATATCCGGGTTTGGTTTATTATATATACATTCACACAGGCTCTAATTTGGGACCAGAGAAAATCTCTCTTATATCCGGGTTTCTCTTATATCCGGGTCTCACTATATATATATATATATATATATATATATATATATATATATATATATATATAATGAACATGTTAAGATAAATAGATAATTGACACACTAAGATCGATCGATAGATAGATAGACAGACAGAGAGTGTGTGAGAGAGATAAAATGAACATAGTATGATAAGTATATAATTAACATTTATAGACAGATATATCTTAGTATGTACATCATCTTTCTTCCTCTCTATTTTAGTATATCTACCTACCTAAGATAAATTGATAATTATGATACTAAGATAGTGAGATAAAAGTTGCAAACAGACCAAATACATATATACAGAGACGGAGAATAACAGAGTTTCATGCGAAATTGAAAAGTCGCTGTAATCGGTAAAATATAAAAAGCAAGACGGAGACGAATAAATATAAAAGAATATATGTTACCAAATGCGAGAAGATAAATGAGATAAACAAATGAGCAGCAAAGAAAAGTTTAAAAGAACAAGTGAGAAAGAAATAAATAAAGAAAGACAAGGCGTTCCTATCAAAGGAGTCATGATAACAGACAAAAGAAACTGAATAAGTGTCTCTAAGGGAAAGGGAAAAGGTTACACTGCAAGAAAATTTAGAATGTTGATTGCATATAAAGAATAAAAGAACAAAAGCAATGCACACACACACACACACACACACACACACACACACACACACACACACATATATATATATATATATATATATATATGCTCTTCCGGTTTGTGAGGAATAGATAGCTCAGCAAAAAGAGAAAAAAAGGGGCAAGGTTGGAAAGAAACAGATTGAACGATAATTAATGATATATCCTAACATTGAACAAACACGCACAATATATATATATATATATATATATATATATATATATATATGTATGTATATATGTGTGTGTGTGTGTGAATACATATATATTTACATGTGTATGTATATATATATATGTATGTATGTATATATAAGTATATATATGTATATATATATATTACATTATATATTATATATATATATGTATCTATCAGTATGTATATATATATTACATTATATATATATATATATATATATGTATATATATATTACATTATATGTATATATGTATGTATATATATATATTACATTATTAGTATATATATATATATATATATATGTATATATATATTACATTATATGTATATATGTATGTATATATATATATTACATTATTAGTATATATATATATATATATATATATATATATATATATATATATATATATATATATATATATATATATATCCTCCCTTCACGTTAGCTTAGAACAAAGAGAAAAATAGGGTCTGGTCGATATGAATAGGCAGATAAGTCTGAATATATTGAGATAATAATAATAATATTAATATATAAAATGAATAGGAAGAAAGATAGATGGATTTTAAGCACAAAAGAAAAAATATACTCCATTCTTGGATAAAGTTCAACTGTCTTATTGCATCACATTAAGTCAGCTTCCGGTTGCCCATTTTCGTTTCCTGTCTGCCGCTCCCCACCTTTCAAATTTCTTGCTGATTTTTAGAACTGGCAAGTTACACTGAGCTGAGATTTCAAGGAACTAACAATCTGATTCACTAATACTTGGCACTCTCTACAATCGGTTAAAATTTGGCAGAAAAAAAGCCACTGAACGAATATAATACTCTCCGCTACTAGTCTTTGTTTCTTTCTCACTTTTTCCCGGTCTTTTATCATTGCTTTTTTTTTTTTTCGATATAATTCTTTGTCTCGGTATTCGCCTCGCTTTCCTTCGTTCGTTTGGCTGGTTAAAAGCGCAAGATTTACAAGAGCAATTGATTGTCGTTTCTGAATCGCTCCCAAAAATGCAGATCACTTTAGGAGAGTGTCAGTTTCGATTTACTGGTATTGCAGTCTCAAGTGCTTACAGTTAAAACGCATTACACCACTGAACCAAGATTTTCAACCAATGTCGGCACATGATATCATAATGGAATCTCCTGACTCTTCAAGCTTAAAGAGGCGGGTTTTTGGGAGGTTTTTTTTTTGGGGGGGGGGGGTATTTATCTTCTCAACCATCTTATCCTTTACCAACTTTAAATTTTATCCACTATTTGTTCGGGCTCTCGTCCAAGCCACATCAATCGCTTAGCGTAGATCAAGTATCCACTAAAAACACACACACACACACAAAAACACATGATGTTGATCAGAAGGGCGCAAGACGAATGAGAAGATGAATGGGATAAGAGAAGTTAAAACAATAGAAAGAAAAAAAATGAATATTGATTTTTTTTCCCTTTTAAATACCAATGGTGTTGTTTATCGGTAAGACAATCTACGGTTGTTCTCATAAAAATGATTAATTTAAAAGACATGGAAATAAAAATATATACCTCATAAATTTGTTTTATATGTCTGGGTTGCTTTTGTTCTTGAATATTTTATATAAAATCAGCCTTCTAAATTTTCTTTTCGTAGAATACTTGAAATTTAGAGATACTTTTATAAACCCTTTCCACGCCGTAGACATGTATATACGTTTTCAACGAAAGTGTCTTTCTCAGACACTGACGAATAAAAACGTCCAAAGCATAACTTTCAAAAACCAGCTACAAACGTGTTTATTCTTTTTCTGCACTCCTGTGCTTTAAACGAGTCCAATTGTCAACTCATACGTCTGGGAGAGGTGTTAGCCACCGCTCGGGTACTTCAAAGTGCCTCAGTTTCTTAGTTACTATATTAAAAACAAATAAAAAAATTCGTCTCAAAATGAAACGTTTTTCCCAAAATAATTGGCGTGGAAGGGGTTAATGAAAGTATATCGTCAGGTCTAAAAACATTTACTAAAAAATGTATTAAAAATAAAAAAAATATCATGTAGGCAATAGCGTGCAGAGGGTGCGACCACCCCTGACATCCATATGGGAGGGCATTCAATCAAAGAGTGAAATAAAAATGTAGTTTATATTTAATTTGAAGAAAGCGTTTATTTCATGTTTCATTTAAAATGTCTTCCTTTTTCATATTTCTCACTACTAGGCCCAATAGGCCCCCACTAATTGATTTGATGAATGTAAACAATATTTGGAGGATTCAAGGAAAAGAAGGTCACAAAACATGGAATTAAAACAAACAATAATTAATAAATGTATTCACAAGACATGTTACAGAAGGATAAAGTAAAAATGAAGTTGGGGTTAGGAACAGTTCAATACAATCTTCAGTCTGCCTATCTGAAGTACTCACATGCCTGGTGTCTATTGGAGTTATGAAATTGCATCTTGCCACTCAGAAAGCCAAAGGGAAAAGAGGTAGAACCAGTAGGGCGCAGAGGGTGTGGCAGTCCCAGGCATCCAATCAAAGTGTGAAATAAAAATGTAGTTTATATTTAATTTGAATAAAGTGTTTATTTCATGTTTCATCATTTAAAATATATATATATATATATTCCTTTCTCACATTTCACAGTACTCGGCCCAGTAGGCCATCACTAATTGATTTTTTGGAACATACAATCAAGAAGTTGGTCCTGGGTATCATCAAACATTTGCACATCACTGGGTAGACCCTTTCAAATATTGCACTGCCTGTGATTATCGTCAGGAAGTGGTAATCCTACAAACTGTACAACAACTACTGCAAAAGAAGTAATCCTTTTTTTTAATATTACTATAGATTATAGTAGCGTGCAGAAGGAGGGGTGCAGAGGGTAAGACGGCCCCGGTCATCCATATCGGGAGGGTATCCAATCAAAGGGTGAAATAAAAATGTAGTTTATATTTAATTTGAATAAAGTGTTTATTTCATGCTTCGTCTGTTTTTACATATTTAAAATGTCTCCCTTTCTCACATTTCTCATTACTAGGCTCCCTACTTGAGTTTTAGGGGTATATACAGTCAAGGAGTTAGCACCGGGCATCAATAACCTCTGCACGCCATTGCAATGTTTTAAATAGACCCCCTCGCCTAGCTAGCAGATAATTGAGGTGAGTTAATGCTCTTTGCACAGTTTGGTACAACGGAGGTGAATTTTGTCCTTGCCTCAGTAAAAGAGTTTAGTCTGATTCTGAGATGGGGTTGGCGCAACACGTGACGCCATCAACGTCTAGACTTACACCATGGGGAACAAAGTTATTCTTAGATGGTTGTTGACGACCTCACCTTAACTTAAAGGTAGTAATCTTTTAGAGTGCAAACCTCATCTATTATAAGTATTATGTTTATGTCGTGTTTTATTGTTCTTTTGTATTGTTACAGTTAATAAATATGATAAACGTTTATTTTGGTACCTCTGTTTTTATTTCCTTTTAGTTCCTCGTATTTATATGTTTGGGGGTTCCTTGAGAAAGGGAACAGTTATAAAATAACAACTCAACAAAAGTAAATCAACAGAATTTACTTATTGACCCTCTGTCTGCATTTATTTAAAATTTGATTAGGTTGAAAAAAAATTAAAAGATTGACCTCCGCTATTAAATGATCTTGAAGGACCAGACTATTGATGATCCTGAAATATTCTTTTAATATATAAATAATATTAGATCGCACAGAATCTTTTCCGTGTATAGGGTATTGCAAAATGTAAGTGATAAAGAGAATCAAAACAAGACAAATATTAATGCAAAAGAGGATTTTTTTAACAAGAAATATCTTTTTTTTTACTCAAAATTTTATATATTTTTTATGTTTTTTTTTAAGTTTATGCTATGTTTTATTTATTGTTAGATTTAATAAAAATGGAAAGCGTTTATTTGATACCTCTCTTTTCATTTCCCTCGTATTTATATATTTGAGAGATCCTTGAAGTAGAGAGCAGTTATGAAATAACATCACGGATATTTTGAGGGTAGAAATAAATATAAACATCTTACAAAAAGTGCTACTGTTCCTAATACTTACATATCGCACCCTTCATTTGTAGAATATCTATGTATCTGTTTTGCATTGATTATAATAGATTATCTGATTTAACCACAACTACATGTAATCTTTTAATAGTAATCTTTTAGAGTGCATACCTCACCTATTGTTGGTACAGTGTAACCCGGATATAAGAGAAACCCGGATATAAGATAAATTTTCTTTGGTCCAAAATTAGAGCCTGTGTTAATAAAACAAAATAGACCAAACCTGGATATAAGAGAAACCCGGATATAAGAGACCTTTTCTCCGGTCCCGACAACTCTCTTATATCCGGTGTACACTGTACTATGTCATGTTTTCGAGTTAACTTAGCTAGGGTATGTATGCTCATTGGCCCCACTTTTATTTCTGTCCCTATTTTTCTTTGAGTTTAATTCCCCATCCCCTCCCACGTTAAGTGGTTAGTGATGTCAGTTCGCAGGTGGGTGCGGGGCGCCTTTCGTTTCGCGTGAGTGTTTTCGTATTTGTTGTGTTTGAATGAGAGTGTGTCAGTGTGTGTGCTCGGGATGAATAAATGATTTATACTGTTATAGTCCCGCATTCGATTTCGGCCGGTGAACTGATATTTCTTCCAAAATTTAGTGATAGTCGGGGGTTTTATTACTACTAATATTTTCTTTAGTTTCTTGTAAATAGTTTTGTATTCACATTGTAAATACTCATTGGGGTTAGTTTTTAGAATTGTTATTTTATTCCCCTCCCCCCACAGACAATGAATTGTAAATATGGGGACTAGTTAGTATTTTCATACAGACAGGGAGGTATTATGGTGGTTGTAGTAAGAAAGGTACGTATGAATGTGTTGTTTTGGTGTAAGGAATATTGTTCGTACGATTGGGTCAGTGTTTCCGGCTAGCTAAGTTATAGTTAAGACAGAAGAAGACCGTCCTTTCCCCAATCCCCCCTTTGGCCTTGTGCCACATTTCTGTGTATTTAGCAGAATAAATATTATGTCATGTTTTATTGTAGATTACCTTATTTAATCCAATTCGTTTTGAGACAAGAAATCTTGGTTTCTGTTGTCTCATATTACCTTCCTGTAGATAGTTCTCCAACAAGTTCTTCATAGGGCTGAAGTTTGGAAGACTTTGCTAGCCACTCTATTAAAATAACATTTTGGCCCACAAATCAATTTTTGTTTTGGAATATGAATTTAGGTGTGGGATGGGAGCCAAAAATGTTTTTTTTTTAAGACTTCAACGATGTTCACTTCATTTTGTTAACTCTTCATTACTACTAATTCGGCGTTTACACAGAAATAATAATAATTTAATAGGAGCAGATATATTCGCCTATCGTCCACTTCTTTCAAGTCTTCTGAACATGAGTAAAGGTTTATCCCTTGTTTCCTGTTTGGAATTGGGTTTCCCTGGTTCCTTATAAAGTCTTTTCGTTCTCTTTCACTCCCAGTAATCACTTGCGTTTTACTTTAAAAAAAAAAAAATCCTCGTGACATTTCTCATATTTTTAAAATTGCACTAAATTTCAACAATTGACAAATCATCTATATGTTGTTTATGTGGCCAATGTAAGAATATTTTTTTTAAATTTATTAATGTTGGAGAGGCAATCTCACGAAGCACGGGATAATTTATATACAACATATATTTTGGCATGAAAATAGTCATGGTTGTGACTTATTCGGTCAGTTAGATATTTTGAACCATTTATAGTAATTACAAATCTAAGGTATTTGTTGTGATTGCTAACTGATAGATACCCACGGATTGTTCATCTTGTTTATAGCTATGGTGCAACTGGTTACGATAGAATTAATGGTGATTTTACTTAGTAGATCAAGATAATTGATTCTGCTATTTTTTTCAGATTTTCTTTCAAGCTAATTTTATTTGCTCGTCGACGAGATAATTAGATAAATGTGTCCCCAACCTGGCTCCAGTCCTCTCTAAACTCTACAGCTATTGCCTCGCTGCTTCCTGCATTCCAGTTTCTTGGAAGTCCTCTATAGTTCCTGTTTTTAATAACTTTGGAGAACCTTCTGACCCCTAAACTCTTGCCCAATCAGTCTCCTACTGTTTTCGGCAAAGTATTCGAGGCTTTAAACAATACTGAAGTGATTAAGCAACTTACGTCCCACGACCTAATCTCTGACAAATTATATGTCTTCCCTTTTGCAGTGTCTACCGCTGATGTGCCAACGGCCATCACTGAATATATATATATATCAAGCTTTTAATAATAACGGTGAAACTCGAGCTGTGGCTCTAGATATCTCGAAGGTGTTTGACAGGGTTTGGCACGCTAGTCTTCTATGTAAGCTCCAGGTTGTGGTATTACTGGACAGCTGTTTGATTTCATCCAATCAGTCCTATCAAATCGTGAAATGAAGGTCGTTTTGAACAGGCTCACTTCCAGATTTTGTTCACACGAACGTGGGTGTCCCCAAGACTCTATATTGGGTCCTACGCTGATTCTGATCTTCATCAATGATCTTGCTGATGTCATCACTTTCCAAGTAGGAATTTATTCTGATGACACTACTATTTACTCTTGTCTAAATAGAAAATCCACCAGAGACAAAGTTAATCTGGTCATTACTCTTGAAAAGAACCTCCAATATGTGGTTAACTGGGACAGGAAATAGCTCGTGAATTTTAATGAATCCAAAACGAAAATACCTCCTTCAAACAGGATTTTTTTCCTGTCTGCCATCAGCATGTCTGATGCTAGACTCATGGAGAGCAACACACTTAGCCTTCTTGATCTCACGTGAGTATAAATGTGCCACTAGATTGGCATCTGGGTCCCACCCTTTTACTGGTGAATTAGTTAAATGTAACCGCCACTTCTACTCCAACGGTTTTCTCGCACTTCTCGCCTGTGGAACTCTCTTCCGTTTCCTTGCTTCCCTGCTAACTATAATCTTCAAAAATGTAAATGCAACGCCAATCACCATTTTTTTATCTTCTTGAACCCCGTTCAGCTTTTATCCGTTACACGGTTCCCCTTATAGCCAGTCTTTTCTCCCACTTTCACTCTACGTAACACCTTCCGCAACAGTGGCATTCTCGCTTTGTTTGGGGTGAAATGATTACTAGATATATATATAGTAATCATTTCACCCCAATATATATATATATATATATATATATATATATATATATATATATATATATATATAGTAATCATTTCACCCCAAACAAAGCGAGAATATATATATATATATATATATATATATATATATATCACACATTATGAAATGGACAAAGTCCGACAATTATTTAAAGACATTTTTATGTTTAACATTCTTTTTATAGATACAAGTATTTAAGTAAATGCTCTGTTTATAATAAACAGTATTAAATAATATTTACCGGCGTGAATGTCCGGAAGATTTTCATAGAAGATATTCGTTTTCTGACAGGATTCGAACTTGTATCCTATACGGAACCGTCATATAGCCTGACGTGCCATAACCGATTCGGACACTGAGGATCGTTCGGTTAGCAAGGTCGAATTTACTGCTTATAAGCTTCAATCTTCCATGAATCTCTCACGTACATTCATAACTGCTCATGGCGTATCAAATGTAAACAAATGACGTCACACATTGTGAAATGGACAAAGTCCGACAATTATTTAAAGACATTTTTATGTTTAACATTCTTTTTATAGATACAAGTATTTAAGTAAATGCTCTGTTTATAATAAACAGTATTAAATAACATTTACCGTCTTGAATGTCCGAGAAATTTTCATAGAAAATATTCGTCCTCCGACAGGATTCGAACCTGTATCCAATACGGAACCGTCATATAGCCTGACGTGCCTTAACCGATTCGGCCACTGAGGATCGTTCGGTTGGCAATATATTATATCAAATAGAAATAAAAAAAATTACCCCATTTGAATATCTATTTCACCCTACATGACCTTACTTGTGGACATTATCAACACAGAGGGGTAAAGAAATAAAACAAAATGATAGCTTAAAAATTTAAAGAATAAAGAAAGAAAAAGAAAAAAAGAATATAAAAAAGTAAAAAGAACAAAGAGAGGAGAAAGAAGAATATTACAAAGGACGAAGCAGATCATTTAGACGGAGCTTAAACCCAATTCCATGGAGGTAGATAGGGAGTGTCTGGATTCAGTAGGCATTTAGAAAAAAAACCTTGTCCTACATTTAAAATATTTACATCTAGTTTCTATAAGGAAAATTACTTAAAATAAATTAAAAATTAGAAAAGATATTTTTAAAATTTTAATAAAAAAAACCTTTAAGGAAGTGTAACAGGTAACATTTAAAATTAAAGAATAAGAAATATGCAAATAATAATACATATAACATAATAATTAAATATAATTAGTAAAATAATTATGAAATTCAAGTTAATAAATAAAATATAATAAAAAATATAATATATTAAACATAAATTAATAAGTACTGAATATAAACAATTAAATAATATTAATATATATATAAGTGAAATGTGTGTATATATATATATATATATATATATATATATATATATATATATATATATATATATAGGGTGCGGCATATTTATTTACTTTTATTCAACAAAATGAGTTTAGAAGATATACGAAAATAGAAAAGAGTATAAGTCTTTTCGCCGGAATTATTCAACCTCTACAGCGAGGCGATTCTGAGCGAAAGAGAAGTCCGACAGGATTTATTATCGGCGCTCATCATCTTAACAACGTAAGATATGCAGATGACACAGTGTTGATAGAAGACACAGAAAGAAAACTACAAAACTCCTGCAGAAGGTAGTGAAGGAAAACGAGTAGAAAGGACTAAACATAAACTGAAAGAAGACAGAATGCATGGTTGTTAGCAAAAGGGTAAGCGCAAAGTGCGAATTGCAAATCGGCGATGCCAAAATCAAAACAGTGCGGAAATTTAAACATTTGAGAAGTGTTTTAATAGCGGACGGAATGTGTAACACTGAAACCCGAAGTCGTGTTGGGATAGCCAAAGATGCATTCTAAAAGCTAAACAGAGTACTAAGCAATAGAAAAACTTTGCTAGAAACAAGGAAAAGAGTACTAAATTGTAGCTGTCCTCCTGTATGGTAGAGAGTACTGGACAATCTCCTCAAAGATGAAGAAGAGACTTGTAGCTACAGAAATGTGGTTCAACAGAACAGATAAGGATACCAAGGACCGATCATGTGAGAAACGGCGAAGAAAATGGAAACAAAAAAAACGAACATAACACTAGGAAAAGACTCTTGTAGTTTTTAGGGTACATAATGCGGAAAGACGGCTTGGAAAATCTGATAAGACCAGGGACAGATTGAAAGCAAGCCGTACAGGGAAAAACAACATATAGCATACTTAGTGAGCTTGAATAAATGGTTTAGGAAAAATAACAGAAAGATAAAATTTATTAGGGGCTACAAGAGAAGTTGTGGTGAGCTATGATCGCCTCCCTTCTGACGAGACACAGTACATAAAAGAAGGTATACCTAGACAAGGATAGCCTCTTCCTCTTCGAATTGATTTTAAATTCAGAGTTTTCCTTCTCAAATGGCTTTTTCTGCTGAAGAACGCATTTGATAGACTGGAGACAGCTACGATAAATCACTAATTTCTAAAATGTTTTAAATAAAATAAATACTTTTATAACTCCTAGTAACAGCTCAACACACGAGATACAATTTGGAGATGCGAAAATCAAGCAAGTGCGAGAAAATTTAAAAGACGAGTAGTAGCACCTGTTAGGGTCCCAGCTATGGGCAAAATGGTTTCTATTAAAATCGAAATGATGAATGAGATGGGTAACATACTGGGGTCAGAACGCTATAAAAGTATAAAAAGATTTATAGTAAAAATACCAGCAATACTTTTTCATAGTAAAATATAATTTCAAGCAATACATTATTGTAAACAAAAAATACCAGCAATACATTTCTGCAAGGAAATACTATTACCAACAATACATTTTTGCAAAATAAATTACTAATGCTCTCAAGAAAAGTAAATTTCGGCATTAAATGACCTACGAGCAGTTGATATACCGATAAACAAGCAATCAAAACAAACAAAAACCAGTTGAGACTTTTACAGCGATGATACGGCATAATACTTCTACGGAATTGAATCACCTCCATTTACTCCGTTTTCCAAATGTATGATGAAAGTTCCACTTAGCTGTTAAAAGAATACCTCCTCTGTCGTGGGTGCTTCCCTGAACATTATAATCTTCACCGCTTCAAGTCAAGGGTAAATCTTCTATGTTTTTCATGCTCATAATTTTCACTTATTACCACTATTATCACCTCCTCTTTCGTACATATTACCCACCTCTATTCATCATTTCCATTTGAACAGTAACCATCAATCTTAAGGGGCTCTCGCGCCTTGTGTTTTTGTGAATTCTAGTATTAAAAAGATAAACATATGCAAAAAAAAAATTATGGTTAACAGGTTAGTCCCTAAGCCATTGCTAGTGAACTCAAATCTCACTCGATTTGTAAATCTCTTGAAATATTAATATCCCCCCCAAGAAATGCACATATGAAGATACAGCGATATACATTTACACTCCTTACTGTGTTCTATAATTATCTTTAGTGTCGGATTTAATAAAAAGATTTCGAGAGGGAAGTGGTAGGAAGATTTCTCACGTTTTATATTAACACCTTGTATCATATCGACTCTCTAACCTGTCTGTAAAAATAGTAATCAGCACCTATGCAGAGGAATTCGAAAATGTCGATATGCTTATCTGTCTCTTCGTCCGTCTGTCGAGGATTGAATGTCAGTTGGCTCTTGGCCAAAGTAAAGAACATGTAATTAACTTCTCTGAGAGAATTATTATTTCTTATGTGAATGTAAAATCTCTAGAATATGGCTTTTTATATTATATTATTCAAACAAGTTCTACTAAAAATCAACAGACGAGGCCTGTCAGTTTAATATATTTATTGTATTTTTCCAATTTTCCCAATAAGATGTTGTACATCGCATTAAAAATTGTGGATAAACGGACCGAAGGTTATATTTTCAAAATGGACCAGCTATCCACAATTTTGATACAGATATAAAACACCTAATTCGAAAATTGCAAAAATATAATATAAAAATTAAAAATATAAATCTGGTGGATTTAATCTAACAAAACTTGTTTAGCTAAATTTTTGCTATCTAAGCATACATTTTCTTTCTCTCTTTCTCTCTCCACACACATATACATATACACACAACACACACACACACACACACAACAGACACACACACACACACACACACACACACACACACATATATATATATATATATATATATATATATATATATATATATATATTCTTCTTTGATCATGGCAGAATTTTTTATGTCAATGTTGTTAGTCTCGTTACGGTGGGCAACCAATAAATTTGATGTATTATTTTATAAAATGTCCCTTTTGTGTTCATATAATCTTTTATTTAGATTCCTTGAGGTTTCTCCTATGTATTTCTGCGGCAAATAATACATGGGATGGAGTAATCTCCTCCTTCAGGGTTTAGCATATTGTTTTGTTTAGTATTGACTAAGTCTTTTGTTGTTTGGAATGTAGTATTAACGACTTTTATGTTGAGTTTATACAGATTCTTTTCGATTTTAGATATGATAGAATTAGTTGGCAGGATAATATATGTTTGATTCATTGTGTTTCTATAGTTCCAGAATTATTTTATATTCAATTCGAAACAAAACGTCCACAAAATATTCCAAAACAAAAAATTAAAAAAACAGTCCCTCCTGAGAAACCCAAAGATTTGCTTAAATTGACCATACATGATGAAAAATGCCCCAGATTGTATGAAAAAAAAAATTTTACAGACAATATTTTTGTTATTATTAAGACGAAAGACCAAAGTTCTTTTTTATTAATAAATTATATATTTATTCGTTTTAGAACGTTTGAAATTTTGGTTAAAATCTTTGATTTTCTTACGTTAGCAGGTGACCATAAATTAGTATGGTAAATTAGTATGGTAAATTTCAGCGTCTTTATTGCGGTGAAAATACATTGATTTGGAAATTCTTGCAAAAGTCAAATTGTCGAATTTTAATGAAACTTTCAGGACCTATTCACAAATGAATTAAACTATTTTAGAAATATTCTTTTTAGAAAATCTTCATAAAAAGCATACATTTTATATCTGTTACCGCCCACCAAACACACACACATATACACATACACACTTAATTTTATGAAATTTCTACTAATTGTTTTTTGTACGATTTAATGTTTATATTATTTATATGTAGAACTTCTTGGAGAATTAAAATCACCATTTTTTTTTCTTTTTGTAAAATAGGAACCCCAGTTACCTAAAATCTGCTCTGAATCGTAAAATAAAATTTCAATAAAACTAAGTCATTATTTAATAAGAAAAGCTTTTAATTGCTTTTATAAATTAGATTTATTAAGGGCACTAGTGTCTTAAGAATAACATTTTTTTCTATGAATAATAATTTTTACAAGAACTGTTTTTCATTATTATTTTTTAGTTAGAATAATTTATAAAGTTTTAAATCTTTTAAATTTCTGTATTAGTTTGTACGGATTAGGTGATATTGTTAAGTAAAAACTATATTTACTATTCATAAATGGAAAAAGATTAAAACAATTCAGCGAACCCCCATTCCAGTATTGATAAAAAAAAAAATTTTATGTGTGTGTAAATTTACCAATGTTTTTATTAACATATATATATATATATATATATATATATATATATATATATATATATATATATATATATATATATATATATATATATATATATTATTATTATTATTATTATTATTATTATTATTATTATTATCATTATTATTATTCATATATATATTTATATATATATATATATATATAAATTTGCTTCCACGGTCTTACAATATATCGCGAATCTTGGTGGCGATATTACTCTCAAAGTGGGATAGTCAGGAACAAAGATGATGAAAAGAAAAAGAAAAAGAATACCGATGAATTTGGCTATAATTGAGAAAAAAAATATTCTTTCAAATATTTTGAAATTACCTGCGTCTCTCGTTTCGTGCGCATGTGTAGACATGGCAACATCTACAAAACCCACTCTGTTGAAATCCTAACAGATGAAATGCGCCACATAAAAAAAAAACTTTCCAAATTGTCATAATTTTCTAAATTCTGTTTGTTGATATAGAAATTAATACCAAATTATATATCGTTATATCATACACACACACACACACATATATATATATATATATATATATATATATATATATATATATATATGTATATATAAATAAAAAGGAAAGAACAGTAAGATATAAAATCCGGTGTTCTTATAGATATTTTTATTTTTACACAATAGTGCTCTATGTAAATTTAAATTTACAGAGCATTAATATTATAAATTAATAGATTTAAATATTTTAATATTTTAAATCTATTAATTTATAATATATATATATATATATATATACTTTTGAAAGTCCTCAAGTGATATGGTTTGTCATTTAGTACAGTGCTTTAGTTGTGATTCTCTCGTGCTAGTCAATGAGCTTCGAACAAGGATGATCCTCGATAAGCTTTACATGTTTCACTAGCCCAATGTGATTTAACTGAAAAAGCTTTTGTACACTGCAAACAGTTTAGATATTTCTGAAACCAGTTTGGTGACATGCATAATAGCAATATGAAAATCGGGGCTATTTAAGAACGCAAAACAAGTTTTGGTTTTGTAGCAATTTGGGATATTGGACAAAACTACACCGAATACAGCCTATTCTATTCTTCAATTTCCTTATCTCCTATACTAAATTTTTATAAGTGATCCATGCACCGAGGTATTTGAAGTGCTTAATATTTACTACATCCACATCCTGAATTTTTATGATGGATTCAGGGATTGCTCTCGATCCAATTTCATTTCAGATTTTCCATTTTGGAAAGGCTTGAGTCGTATTTCATGGAACACTTTGGAGAAAAAGTTGATTTTTTTATGAATATAAAACTGATATGATATTTGCCATATAAAACATAAATAGTATATATATATATATATATATATATATATATATATATATATATATATATATTAGCAGCATGGCCCGGCGTTGCCCGTGCTTGATTCAAAAATCGTACGACTCATACAGCAATCGTTATCACTTGACTTAAAATATTTTTGCCCATCCTTGCCTTTAAAGAGTGCCCTGTGCCGTGATGATGTTGCTACATGCCTTACTTCTTGTCTATCTCACACTGCGAATTTTTTCTAAGCTCTATACTAAACATTAAATATGTTACGAAAAAAGAACTAAACAAAATGAACACAAAACGATCAGCTTTAAGAAAGGACTCGTAAATGGAAAAACCGAATGAAAAAAGAATGTTAACAACAAATACTTTTTCACACCAAACCAGTTCTGCGGAATCAGAATCAACGTTGAGTTTAAGCAAGCGAATGAGCCAATTGGAGTAAAGTGCCATGCAGATTTAAATTTTTCCCACTTGTGACGAATGCAGTTATCGAATTTTTTGGCATGCTAGCATGCTAGTTAACATTCTTGTCAGTCAGCTGTTGGCTCTCACGCTGGCCAATAGAATCTTCCTGTCTATTCGTGGCAGTCAGCTATAGGCTCTCACTCTGGCCAGTAGAAAATGGCCGCAAACTACACGAAAACTACCGTAGAAGCATGAAAAAATCGATTATTTCCACTATCGATGGGAGTTGGGAAATGCAAAGTCGGTCTTGGCCTTCCGGCTAACTTGGAGCATGTGCATGTAAATTTTGGTGCAAATCCGTCTAAAATTGCGGCCCTGCATTCGTTACACACACACACAAACATCCTGCTTTATATATATATATATATATATATATATATATATATATATATATATATATATATATATATATATATATATATATATATATATATAAATATATATATATATATATATTTCATATTGAAACCTACTGAGAAATGAATCGACACATTATATATTTGTATTAATCATATATATATATATATATATATATATATATATATATATATATATATATATATGTATGTATGTATGCATGCATAACTAACAGTGATCTCATCCCATTATCCTGACTCTTGCTCCATCTGTTGCTTCCTTTGAAAATCACTTGCGGTTCTTAAGTGCCACTTCAGATTATCGCGCAAAATTCATAACTGAATAAATTGGTTAAGTTGACAGATCCTCATACATCTAAATCGACTAGAGTGTCCATCATATATATATATATATATATATATATATATATATATATATATATATATATGGTGCGATGGATAAATTGCCGTCTAAATTACGCTAAAATGAAAATAATACTGGCATCTCATTTTAACATATATTTACCCAAATTACACAAAATTATATTGAAATGCTAAAGTGTAAATTTATCCAATAAAATCACCACTGTATATATATACATATATACATATATATATATATATATATATATATATATATATATATATATATATATATATAAACACACACTTAGGTCAATATCAAGCGGCGCAGTCTGTTTGATTCTTCAACGCAGTTTTCACTCAGTGTTTTACAACAGTGTCTACTTATGTATTTACACACACACTATCTCTGATATTTACCACTTTTACCCATAAGTGTAGCCTACCAGAAAACTATATTTTATCATGTAATTGATAATGGGTCGTATTTTTTAATCGGAGAGCAGAGTTTCAATTAGTTGTTTTTTTTATATTCACTTACGTGCAAATACCGTTAGGAAATGTATGAATCCACCTCTTCTCCCCCAGCTGTGAGGTAATTAGTAAGACTTGTATCACTCAAACCATTATTGTCTTTAAAAAAAAACACTAAAATATTATTGCGTACAAAATATTTAAATTTCGGCATTAAATTACCCAAAGAGATTGAGATGCCGCTAAACAAAAACACATAACCAAATACCAAAGTGTTAAATTTTAAATAAATTCACATAAAAATAACAGTTTTAATACGCTTAAAATAAACCCAACCGTCCTAGGTATGACGGTAAACTACAACCGGTAGCAAGGCCTCTGATCGGAAGGTTTAGAAGAGCTAAATAATTGCTACTGCTCCCAGGTCCACCCTGACACGGGTTTGTAGCACCAAACTGGGGTCAAAACACTATGAAAGTATAAACATGTTTACAGTAAAAATGCCAGCACTACATTTTGATAGTAAAAAAAAAAATTACCAGCACCGCATTTTTGTAAAAAGAAATAATTAATTTTCTGGAAAAGAAAATTATTGATACTTCCAAGAAAATTAAATTTCGGCATTAAATAAACCATAAATAGTTGATATACCGCTAAACAAACAAATAGACACAAAAATAACATAGTATTTTTTCTTTGTCTTTTAAAAATTGCTGTATGTAATATTGGCCCATCACAAAGAAACTGTTTCAATAAGAAAATTAAAAGATTGCCGTTAATAATCGACCAGAAGAGTTTTGTAATCTTATGCCTGCTCTTAGAAGTGGCGCAAGTCTCTCCCACGGCCTTTTCTTCTGATGTCCAGTCTACTCATCTCCTGCGCACTCTCCTACATAATTAAATGAAAGAAGAACAGCAATTTGGTGCAAATCATATGGGTCAGTGAATGCCGATTCTAATTTAACGGCCATCCTTTCGTTCTTAAGCTGGGGACATACCCACGTTATTATTGAACCACTTCTCTTACCCGGTGACATTGGTGCAGGAAGAAAAAAAAACTTACCGCGATGTGTAATTTACGTTCGGAATTAATAACATCATTATCTTAAATTACGACCGCAGACAAAAAGCTGTTTAACTGTTTCTGAAATAAACCATCTGTTATCTCATATAACTGATGAAGCCCGAACTGCTTTCCCCCTTAATAACGGCCCGTGTCTCACGCAAGCAACTTGCCGAAATTTTATTTTTTCTGATTTTTTTGTGGTTTCTTATTTATTGCAGTTGTTAGAACTGCGGTTTGTTCAGACCTTATTTTCTTCCAAGTGCCAAATTAGGAATGAACATTAAATAAATGTAACGCCTCTAAAACGAAACTACTCTCTATTAATCACCTTGAAAAAGATTTTTGGCCTTCAATCAACATGGCTGATTCTAACCCCTAGAAAAGCAAATCACTGCAACTTCTTGATCTCTCACTTTCCATTGACAGAAACGATTATATTAAGTCAGTTGCTGATGTAAGGAAAGTCGGTTCACTACCTCGTGCTAGACAATTATTCTTGCTAGAAACTGTTTTGCACATTTATAATTCTACCATTCGTCCGTGCATCAAATATTGCTGCCACATCTGGTTTGGCACTTCTTCTGTATCTTTAGAGATTCTTAACAAAATCCAAAGAAGAATCAGCAACTTTATCGGTCCTGAAAAACTTGAAGTTCTTGCTCTGTACAAAACTACATACAGCTGATCATGCGAGAAACATTCGATAAATGTTGTCTTTTTGTTATCTCTCCTAAAACTTGTTCCGCCATCAATTCACTGAAGTTCGCTAAGTAGATTATGCGTTGTTTTCCTCTGTCAATCTTGCCTTCAATATGTCCTGTGAGTATCAGATTTTCCAAATCCTCTTTCCTTCCTAATGTACCCTCGAAATTTCAACTGTCTCTTCTTGATGCTGAGTATAAGTACTGAAGACAAAACGAACAGAGAAAAAACATCGATTAAGGTACCTAACAGGTTTGTTTGAATGGATAAAAGAACATAGAGCGTTAGAGATCGGAAGAAGGCAAACATTACTTAGCGCTGCAAAGGTTATGAAGTTGGGAAGAGCTTTGATCGTCCATGTGTTGAAGTGATGATTTCGCATGAGAAAATATATATACCATCAGCCCTTTTTTTTAATTAGTGGACATCATGGGATTATGGTTAGTTTGATTGGACCGTTATTACTGAGTAAGGCGTCCGATCCACATTGGGCATCGCATGCAAAATTAATGTAGCAAAGGTCAACATGCCTGAAAATCAACCATCTTAACCTCTTTTTAATTATTTATTAGTCCGTAAAAAATCACCATCCAGTGATTATATATATATATATATATATATATATATATATATATATATATATATGTGTGTGTGTGTGTGTGTGTGTGTGTGTGTGTGTGTGTGTGTGTGTGTGTGTGTGTGTGCGTCTTTATTGTAGAACTAATATGAATGTTTATATATTATGGGACGTAATTTTTCTTTGCCAGAAGTTTAAAAGTAACTGAATTAATAGGATGAGGGAGATCGTGTAACTCCAGTTTCCAGATAATTAGATATATCCTGGGAGTAATGACTGGAAATTTGTTTTCTGGCTGTTCTTTTTTCTTCTTCTTCTTTGCTGGTTCTTTTGTTAATCCATATAAATCCGACTTGATTTTATAATTTGCGGGAATAGACAGCATCATCTTTGCGAATTAATTGGTTGATCCTTTAAACTGAAGTTATAAAAATGTTTTCACTGTTTTGTGACTAATACATCGTGGCTCGTCCTTCCAATTCTTCATTTTTCCTCTTCACCTTCTTTGTTCTTTCTTCCTTTTCTTCTTCTTCGTTTTCGATCCTCCTCCTTTTTCTTTTCTTTCTTATTTTCCTTCTTTTTCTTTTCTTCTTCTTCTTCTTCTTCTTCTTCTTCTTCTTCTTCTTCTTCTTCTTCTTCTTCTTCTTCTTCTTCTTCTTCTTCTTCTTCTTTATTTTCTTTCTAATTCTTTTTTCTATCATTCTTCTTCTTCAATCCTTCTTTTCCTTCTTAATCTCCTCCTTCTTTTTCGATCATTCTACTTATTCTCCTTCTTCTTCATTTCCGCGCCTTCTTCTGATACAAATAAATCTGATTTACCTGAATACGCGGTATCAACCACTTGTTAACCATTTGGTTGATGCTTTCTACTGAAGTCATAAAACAACTTCTACTGTTTTTCTTTTTTTTAGTTTTGTTTTTTTACTGGGATGCTATTAATCTTTTCAATAACTATACGGCTACAATAATTAAACCATCACTGCACCTCGAAGGAACAGTCAAACCTGATAAAAACAAATAAAGATAGACTGCGAATAATCTTCAGAATTTATGAACCTGTTAATGTTAATTGATTAGACAAAAAGCGAATATATGCAAGATTTCCTGCAGAATCGGATTGATATTTCAGGGTTTTCTTATTAAGTTACGATGAAAAGACACGACATTTTCGAACTAATAGTTATGGCTTAATGTATATGCCACTCTGTGAACAGCTTCCGGTATTTCTTCTACAGAAGATCCTCACGCAATCAAATATCATTTACGCCAATACTTTTCATTTGACATTTTTAGAATTTATCTAATGATTGATTAATTCGTTTTCGACGGCTTATCAACCGTTTTCAAGATATTTAAAGCCATAAAAATATTTTTAGATTATGAGAATTTGTTGTTGTTTCTTTGGAGATAATAATGATATGAGCGATACAAGTCTTACTAATTAACCAATAGCTGGGGGAAGAAGAGGTTGATTCCTACTTTTCCCAACGGTATTTGCGCGTAAGTGAATATGATCTGTAGAAAGACGACAGACCCTCGCTACACTAAATTGGTAAACATGGACTCTTCCATTGATTATGAGCGGAGTCACAATTGAGAAGCAAAGAAGTCGCGGGGTAGTCGCAAAGAGTGTCGCACTAACTACGATATTCGCTAGTATTGTAATATTAATCCACGTGATCAAACAGTTCTTCAACTAATCGTGTGTACCAGTGTTTTCCTTTGGAATATTATTCACCTAATGCGCTGTTTTTACTTCTTCTATGCGCCGTGTCCATTCAGGACCTTGGAGGTCATGGTTCGCCAGAATTTCCTATCCTTTATAGCTCTTAATAAATTTTGTCTTTTTGTTATCTCTCCTAAACCTTGTCCATCCATCCATTTACTCAAATTCGCGAATTCTACGAGCCAAGACGAGCATTGTAACAGGATAACAACTCCAACTGGAATTGAAACTCGATTCTCCGATTAATAATTCCGAGGCATTATCCATTACACCAGGCGCATATTCAAACTTACAGCGCCTATTCACAAGCGGTCAACCATCTAGGTATTGACCAGGATTGACGTTGCTTAACTTCAGTGATCGTACAGGAACCGGTTTTTCAATCTGATGTGACCGTCTTCCAATGGAGTGAAGGGTATCGGCTCCGTTTGAGAAATCGCAGAGCTGTTTGAATTCCAGTCGGATTCATTACATTCACTTACGTGCTAATATCCTTGGGAAAAGTATGAATCCTCTTCTCCACCCCCAGCTATAGGTAAACAGCAGGACGCACAGGGTTCTATAGCCTGGGTTAGCAACCGGTCAAGCTAAAGAAAGGATCGTTCGCATTGGCTCGATGATCCCGACTACGGTCTATGGTCTGATGATGATTAATAATAAAAGCGTTTATCTAATTATTGATAATAAATAGTAATAAATTTAGCTTCCTTTAACTATAAACATATGGTTAGTTTTTATAATTGTCAGCAAGTTTTATGCCTGAATAGAAAATCGAAACTATTGAGTTGCGAAGTTTAATTTTTCAGTTGTCATCATTATAAGATAAATATCAGACCCATTGTTAGTATCTTTGTAAGATTCTTAGTATATATATATATATATATATATATATATATATATATATATATATATATATCAGATTTATCCCAAGCAAGGCACCAAAGCCACTAAGATACAAGGGTTACTAATTGTGAAAGAATTAGAAAGCAGAAACATTACTAAGCAGCCAGAGCAATAGAAGAGTAATCAAGAAGACAGTAGATAACGACTGACATTGCATTTAGATTTTTGAAGTTCAAAGTTAACTGGAAAGCATAGAACCAGAAGAGTGTTCCACAAGCGAGAAGTACGAGAAAACAGTTAGCATAGAACTTACGGATACATCTAACCAATTCAACTGTAAATTGATGAGATCTTGTTGCCAATCTAGTATAGCTCTTGCATTCACAAAGTTTGGGTACTTTAACGAAGAGTTGATCCGAACAAATACCATGAAAGTATTTATAGAAAACTCACAGGGAAACAACATCACGGCAGTGGGGAACCGAGACTCTATATTACTAATTCTTTGAATTTTATCAAGAATCTCCAAATGTATAGCAGAAGCACCGGACCGTATGTAAAATCAATATTCTAAGCATGGACGAATGGTAGACTTCTAGATAGGTAAGATAGACTCAGATGTGAAAAATTGTCTAGCATGATATAATGAACCAACTTCAAAAAAGCCTCGTTATCAAAACTTGTTCATGATTGAATAACAAACGTGATCATATTTACAACACAGGAACGATAACAAATGTAATGGCTGTTTGAATACATTCTAATAGCTACCAAAGCACCAACGACATCCTTCATCGTCAAAGGTGATTCTACGTCATTGACAACATCTTTATATTATTTTCACTTCCTTCCGGTTTTTGACGCATGGTTTGTTGCTTTTAACACGTTCGTCTCGAGATTCACACTGCGTGAAATACAGTCGTGGTTTACTATACGCCGTAACACGTCCTCTCAGTGCTAGTTTTAACATCAATACCGAAAACAATGATGCCTCTTTTAAGGAGACAAATATTCTGAACATTGAAATTGTTTTATAATAATGTTCACCCAGTACAAGGCTCAAGAGTCATTTAAAGTATAGGGGTTTTGTGTTTTGTTGTATGAGCGTAAGAAAAGGCAAGAAGTGAAATTCATGGGGCTATGCAGGAAAAACTAATTAGCGTAGACTTGAAAAGGTCAAGATTGTAGTGACTAGGAAAACATCCTGCCGGGAGTTTGTTCCCCGAAGTAGTAGTCCAGCTGACCGAATAGAACTTACTTCTTCTATTGCAGTACGAAGGTGAATCAGGATGAGTCACATTGTGTACGTGGTATGACGGATCCCAGTCAAAGATGGTGGCACTAAAAAATGTAGCATTTCAGAACAAAAGGGTTGCGACGTTTCTTCTATGGGAAAGGGTTTGTCGGGTAGAAAATAATTTCTTGCTTCGATACCATCAACAATCTCCAAAAATTTAAATACAACGTCAATCACCATCATCTGTGTTTCTCTATTCTGTTCTTGTATTGTCCTTTTCCTCACTATACGTCATTCACTTCCAATAACACCTTACGTCTTAGTGGCATTATCACCTTGCTTGGGGTGAAATGATTTAAAAATAGGATACTAGGAATACCATGTACAGAACATGTGAAAAACGAGGAAGTTTTAGGGTAAATGAAAACTAAAAAAAAAGTACACTTATAATTAGAATTTGAAATTTGTAGGTGGGTAATTTGGAAAGAAGGCTTGGAGAAGTTAGCACTCACAGGAAATACTCATGGCAAGACTGACAGGGTGAAACATCGAGTAGGCTACCTAACAATCTTATGTAAATGGATGACAGAACATCGAGTGTAAGTGATCGGAAGGTGAAAATCTTTACTTAGCGATGCAAAGTATAGGAAGTTATGAAGGGACATGATTTCTCACACCCTGGGGCGATAAATTCAAACGATATAAGAAGAATCTACACGTGGTTTGCTAAAAATATCGGCATCCTTTTTTAAATGAGTGGACAACATCGTGGGAATATGGTTGGCGAGGATAATTTGAGTGGACCGTTCTTACGGAATAGTAGGTTCGATCCTCGCTAGGCACCCCATACAAAATTAACGCAACAAGGTTTGACATGTCGCAAAATCAACCACCTTAAACCCTTTTTTAATTTTTTATCAATTCGGAAATAAATCATTATCTTGGGTATGATATTTTTTATATATTTTTGTGCTTATTGAAGAACTAATGTGAATGTTGATGCATTGTGGGACGTAATTTTTGTTTGCCAAAAATTTAAAAATAATGGATCTAGTAGGATGAGGAAGATCGTGTAGCGCCTGTTTCCAAAGAAATCCTGTTCAAGTAATTCGAAACTAAGCCGAACTGGAGTGAAATATCGGTTGCTGAATATCTTGCTAGGTAGAGTAGAATGTCATCTATATCAGGTATATGCGATTAGCTTGAATAAATACATCTGTAGTAGTATGACACTGATATCTGTGGACACATTGGAAAAGCGAAAGTTGCCTTCCAAAAGCTAAGCAAAGTATCAAGAAACAGGAAAATTTTGTAAGGAACAAAGTAAATAGTACTGAACTGTTACATAATAACAGTTTTTCTATATAGAAGTGAATACTGGACAATAAGGAAAGTTGGATCACTGTGTCGTGCCAGAATGCATCTTACACATTCACAAGTCTACTATTCGTTCATACTTTGAATTCTGCTGCCATATTTGGTCTGGTTTTCCTGCTATTCACCTCGATGTTCATGACAAAATCCTAAGAAGAATCTGTGATGTAATCGATTCTGACTTGACATCTCGACTCCAGTCACTTTCTCACCCTTGTGACGTGTTTTCTCTCTGTCTTTTCGACAAATACTGTTATGGTAACTTCTCTGGCGAGTCTTTTTTTCCTGGTGCCCTGAATTTAAGCTACTAGATTGGCATCCAAACACCACCCTTTTGCTGTTGAAATAGCTATATGCAACTGTCACTTCTACTCCAATAGTTTCTCTCCTCACACTTCCCACCTGTGGAATTCCCTTCCGTTTACTTGCTTCCCTGATAACTACAATCCTCAAAAATTTAAATGCAGCGCCAAAAGCCATCTTCTTGAATCCCGTTCATCTTTTGTCCTCCCGAAACTCAGTCTATTCTCTCACTTTCACTCTCTGTAAACCCCCTGCTTCCTAGTGGCATTCATGCCTTTCTTGGCGTGAAATGATTTTAAAAAATCCTTCTCGCGGATGAAGAACACACTTGAAAAAACAAAAATGTGATTCTGCAGAAGGATACCGGGAATAACATGGACTGAACATGTGAGCAACGACGAAGTCTTAGAGAAAACGGAAGCAAAATGGACACTTGTACTTATCATGAGACAGTTGAAATTTCTAGGGCATATAATGAGGAAAGCGGGTTTGGAAAGTTGCTCTTGCCTTCAATCTATCATGCATCAACAAGAGAGACAGAAAAAAAACAACGCATAACTAACCTGGTGAATTTGTGTAAATGGATGGAGGGACAAGGTTTAGGCGAGATGACAAAAAGACAAAATTTATTACAAGATATAAAGGACAGAAAATTGTGGAGAGCCATGATCTCCAAGGTCCTGAAGAGACGGCAGATAGACAAAAATAAAAGCAGTGCATTATTCTTCATAATACTTAAAGAAAAAAATGAGGCGAAAAATAAATATGTCAAGTAGCAGTCCTGACGTTTAAAAGTGACAATCGTGCAAGAATAATTGAAAGTTAAGCCTGAGTAGGGTGCTTGACACAAATTTTCTTTCGGATGAGGTGGGCGTGACCCGGGTTTTTCAATTTGGACACTGTGACGACGCCTCCTGAACAACAACAATCTCCCTTCGTAGACAAAAACACAATAACATTGTTTTCTCGCTTTTCTTTTCCTGTCCGGGGAATTTCAGTGCGTTCAATGGCGTGTGAGAACAACACCCCCGACAGTGTCAGGGAGGAGCAAATGTGCTGTCGGTCAAACAAATTATTTGGTTAGTTTGACTTGCTGTTTACGAGGTTCGAAACCCGAGCCTTACTTCTTATTTCACTGGCGACAACAGTGACGGCAGCTGCGTTGTGTGCTGACAGTCGTATAAGAGGATGCACTTATTTTATTTATTCATTCATTTATTTTTACTTTATACTTAAAATTACACGAATATTCTATCTTACCCTTATCTCCCCAAGGATAAACAATACCGTGTATTTATCGACTTGGAATAGCGTTCATATAATTTACTAACAGTAGTCTCTGGTAAAATTACTTGGCAGTTTTTGTTTTTTTGTCAGTATTCATCACTTTATTAAGCGTTTTAAAATACTTATTTTACAAAAGTGAAAGCACCTAAATGTTTACTAACTCTAACTTAGTAAGGCGCAAGGTTAAATAGTGAAGAGTAAAATAACATTATGATTCGGTGATCCCCCAATGACGAGTTACCGTATTTTTCGGTACATAAAACATGCCGCTGTACAAGACGTACCCTTATATTTAAGACAACGTTTTGAAAAAAAAAGCGTCTTACTTGTCAGTTTTGTAAAATACATTCTTATTAGCAAGAATTATTATGCAGTGTAACCCGGATATAAGAGAGTTGTCGGGACCGGAGAAGGAGTATCTTATATCCGGGTTTCTCTTATATCCGGGTTTGGTATATTATATATACATTAACACAGGCTCAAATTTGGGACCAGAGAAAATCTCTCTTATATCCGGGTTTATCTTATATCCGGGTTACACTGTATTAAAAATTAGTATATATATTTTTCCAAAGCCCAAAATAGATAGTCTGTCACCCACAACACTGAAACACCGGTTCCTGTACAATCATCGACGTTAAGCAACGTCGGGCCTGTTCAGTAGCTAGATGGGTGACCATTTGGAAATACTAAGTGCTGAATGCTTGGAAGTATGGGTGCAATTGTTAATCAGAGAGTTGACTTCCGATTCCAGTTGTGTCCGTTATATTCACTTACGTATGAATCTACCTCTTCTCCCTCCCCCAGCTATGGGTTAATTAGTATGACTCGTATCCTTAAATCATTATTATCTATAAAAAAATTAAAAAAAAAGAATTCTTAAAATCTAAAAAATATTTTCTGGCTTTAAATAACCTACAAAAGATTGGTAAGCCGTAGAAAATTAATCAGCATAAATAATAGCTCAAAACTGAAAATAAAGAAAAAAGGTTTATTGTTATTTAGTTTGGTTCAAATCCTACAAAATCCTCATTGCTTCGACTATTACTTGAAAAGGGATCCAACATTTCACCATTGGATCCAATATTATAATCAAACTGAATGTCATCCTCGGTCCCTTAATTTGCGTTACTGATACGACATTTCTGAAATGAATTAATCACTATATCACTTCATTTCCCCCGCCGAATTCTTCACCTACACTTGAGCAAGAGTCGGTATTTTTCCTTTGACGTGTTTTAGTTCTCATAACTTAGCCTTTATATTTCATGAACCAATAACACTACGAGGTATGACCAGCAAAAGCTTCGAAACTATTATCGCATTGGATGCTCTTTGTTCTAAATTCTTATACAGGAATAAAGTGTCGCTGCCGACACTTGAATTTGAACATAGATCGCCAGTGAGCAAAAACAGGCGATCCCATTATTGAATTAAGTGGATCACGTGGCCATGGGGGAAACGCATAAGGAGAAAGTAGCGTGACGTCTAAATGATCTCCATTTCTAGTCTCTCCTCTATTACTATACGGATCGATATTTCTAGTCTATCCTCTATACTATACGAAGCGCAATTTCTAGTCCATCCTCTATATTATACGAACCGCTATCCTCTACTCTATTCACTATACTATTTCTCTTTTAGGGTCACTATACGGATTTCTGTTCGAACGAGTATTATCGAGCAAGAACTCTTAGTGCGAGTGCTATTCGAAAGCCTCTGACACTGGAATTGTTCAACAGAGTACTATAGATGTATTTGCGATTACAAAGTCTCTACTACAATGAGCATTACGGAAGTGACAACGAGTGTTTGTTGGCATCACAAAATAAATATTGTAGAAACTACCCAGTCTTCACTTTTCAGCCTCAATAGAGTCCAGAAGCATCTCCGCGCGCCTTGTGGGTGATGAATTATTTTCCACCCTGAAATTCCTTTCCGAAAGACAAAACCCCTCAGGCCTCTCGCTGCTTTATCGCTATGGTTCCTTCAGGGATCCCCCATGCCTTGAATGCCTATTGGTACTTAACCCAGACCTCAAGTGGAACTCGTACGTACGATCCATCACTAGAGATGCAGGAAAAATGTCCGGTTCCCTTTAACGATCCAGTAAGTACCTGACTCCTCCTGCTGCTATTCACTCCACTTACAAGAGCCAGATCAGGCTGGAAATTGAGTACTGCTGCTATATATGGGAAGGAGCTGTCCATTCTTCACTTTCCAGTTTTGATAAAATCCAAAAGCGTCTCTGCGTCCCTGTGGGTGACGAATTATTTTCCAACCTGCAATCCCTTTCTCACAGACGAAACGTCGAAAGTCGCTAAGAACCGCCATGCCACGCACATTGTAGGGAACCACCTCCATTCCTTTCCAGTTCAATTGGCGAGATGTAAGTTCCACTCGAGCAGATTCTTCCTACGAATCGCTGCTTTTTACAACCGAGTGTCGAGTGGATGCGTCCCCGATTACTAAAACCTGTTCAAGTCTATGTCAACCGTTATCTTCCCCACATATCCACACAGACTGTGACTCTTACACTTTAACTTTCTACCTCGAGTGGCTCTGGGCCTTGAACATGGCGTACATCATTGTCAAAATATACCTGTAAAATGGATAGTCTTCTCTGATTCGCAAAACATTCGTAGAGTTTATTTTCGAAATTTTGGCATTTTGTTTTCTTTCATAAAGGAAATTACGTTCCTGTCTGAATTTCTGGAATGAGGCGTTATCATTATTTGCACTATTTATTTCCGAACTATTCTCCTCGTCTTTGTTGGTGTTATATAAATTGCGTTTATCACTATTATAATTATGTGTTGAAGATGCAGAGTTGGACTTTAGACTTTGGAGTAAAAAGTGAGTTTATACACCGACAAATACTGCGTTCTGTCTTTAGAATCAGTCATTAAAATGCTGATGTTCAGTTAGACTCGAACAGCGGCCATTAGCATTAGTGAGTAGTATGCAGTTTCCTCAAACATATGATTAGTCCAAACTCTAAAGGCAAGTAATATCGGAGAGAGAAATATAAATGCCCATATATGCACTAATATTTTATAAATTACGTAAAAGCAATTGACTTGATACAAGGACCAATACGAACTGTTAAGGAAACTTGACCTACTCGGAAAGGATGTTAAACTATACCCAGAACTTATACTGGGAACAAATAGCATGCATGCGGATAGAAAACGATTTGAGTAGCTACAAAAAATAGAAAGTGGCATAAGACAAGAATGTGTCTTCGCTCCGGATTTTTTTCAACCTCTATATATCATATATAGATATTAAGTTCTGAAGTAAGATCAGCACTGGACGAGATGAACAGAAACGAGATGGTAATAGATTTCAGCATTGAGACGATCACAGAAGTAATAAATGAAATATACAACAACGGTGCCAAATCAGAAGATCCATCTCCATGACAATACCTAAGAGACCAGGTGCAAATGAATGCGAGCTCCGTCGGAAAATCAACTTAATGAGCCACAAAATCAAGTTAATAATCCAACTTCTGATGAAGAGAGCATAAAGCAGAATTAGACCAGAATACGATATGGACAATGCGACTTTGTCAAGGACACTGGAACAAGAAATGCAATATTTATAAAATTGATTGATTGATTTGTAGGGGTTTTCAATTAAAGTTGGTTGATTTCACTCTCAGAAGATAAATCTGGCAGAAGGCCACGTCCAGGTGTACTTTCCAAATTTAATTCCTGTTCCCTATTGTTTAATTTATGAAAGTCGAAAACTCTTGACATCTTACAAGAAAGGAGAATAAATCAGTCGAACAATGCAATCATTTTTGTGAAATTACACAAAGGTAAAAATATATTCAACAATATTTACATTTTTTGGTTGAATTGCATGCAATGTGGTTAGTTGCATAAGTAGCCTCCCATTAGCCGTGAAATATTACATGTCAAATGTTAGTCGACAGAATTTGTTAGTTATATATTTGTTTTAAACAAAGTCTTAATAAAATGATTGAGTTGGGCGAAGGGTTTGTGCTGAGCAGAATGCATGTCTGTCCCTTGAGTCTGAGTGCCGCAACTGAATTGAGTTGGACGAAAGTTCATCACGTCTATCCCTTGAGTGTTTAGGCCGCAACTGACTTAGTTCTCGCGGGAAAATGTTTTTATAGGAGTTTAAACAATCCTGTATTTTGGCGGTAAAAGGAATCATACTTACCTTTGTTCTGATTGGATGGACCAAACCAATCAGTGAATATTTAACATTTATTATATATCACATTCGTTTATTATGTATTTTCTTAATTTAACGTATGTGAGTATGTGTGAGGATATGTGTGTGTGTGTGTGGACGTACAGTTCCACAGATCTGTCTGTTTAACGGCATATCCTCTCCTTATAAGGTCATTTAATACCAAAATTTTATTTTGTTGGGAGATTGGAAATAATACAAATATGATATATGTTATTCTGCTTTTACGATTGAATCGTCGTCGGCATCCGCTCCCATCCGAGCATCGAGATCGTCATCCTCTCTCCCTATTTCCTTTCTCCCTGGTAGCGGGGGACAGAGATGGCTGTGAATCTAAGAGAGTTTGACGAGGCCATTCGCATGAATTTGATTTTTGGACGGACAACTCTGCGCGACAGAGAAGCCAACACACTTGGCCAGAAGCGCCTCCCTCGCGGCTCAAATGGGATTCAGACGGGAGAGATCTGGCAAATAATTTTATACATGGCAGATAATACCCAGCTTTTGCGCTTATAGATGTTTGTTTGGACATAATTACTAGAAGGCGGTGATACGTGTGTTTTATGTTGTAGTTTTGTGGAAGTTATATTTTGGAATACAGTTTGATTTCTTTACGAACTTTAAGAATTGTGTATCGATTAATGTCATGTAAGAGTTCTTTCATGTTGGTTGTTTGGTGGAATTTTAAACGGGTTTGGGTGAAGTCGCTACAATGTCCGTACTGTTGGTAATTTTATTATATGTATTGTTGATAATTTCTTTTTGTATAAAATATATAGAAGAAGAAGAAGAAGAAGAAGAAGAAGAAGAAGAAGAAGAAGAAGAAGAAGAAGAATCTTTAATTTAATGTCATCCTACAAAAGATGTTGTTTTCAGGTTCAGTGTATTTACAAGAATAATTAAAAATTATATTCTTCATTTTGAATTAATACGAAGATAATAGGTAACGATTTCTATTTGCTCATGTAGCGTCAATCGTCATCTCCAGTTGCCTTGATCTATCCACTTCCCTTCATCTTTCATTTCTATCTGCTCTCGCTCTATATCTTCTGTTACCCCCCTGCCTTGATCGACCCTCCGTCCTTCTCTTTCTCCACATCCCTTCCTTTACCACTCCTATCTGCTCTTCCTCCAACCCTTCTGTAACCCCATGCGTGATAGTGGCCACCAGCCTTGCTTGGGGTGATACGCTTAAAAAAAAAAAAAAAAAAAGGCATTTCTTTCCTCTTGTCGCATTTTATAGTTTTAATTTCGCGCATGCGTGTTGTTTTTTTTTTTATTTTGTTGACTGCATAGTATAGTAGGGTCAGTTGGGCACCATCTGTGAGAAAAAGAGCACCATGACGCAGTTCAATCGGGCAGAAATTTGGAGACGGCATGCTGTACTGCTTGGCATTCGCGCTGGAATCTCTAGTACGAACTTCTTAGAGTGTCTGGGTATCAATCTGAGAACAGTGCAGAGGATTTGAAAGAGCTGGATGAGTCTAATGATGATTACGAAGGTGTTTTGAGTGATCACTAGTGATGATGACGCTATGCCTCCATTCATCTTCCCACTGAGCCTCAGACTCATTACGGAGGCCTACATCGTGCCTCGAGGAGTTAGTGCTCCTATAGGTCAAAAGGGTGGCTGCTGGAAGACCCTACGTCTGACAACAGTAATCTGCACCATGGCACACAAGCAGGAGAATTCAGTCATTGCTGTCAGACAATTTATGCAACCACATCATCACTTACGTCTGGCGACCTGACTCACCAGACTGCAACCCCCCTTGATTGTTATGTGTGAGGCGCAGATGAGCGATAGACCAATAAAACTCGTAACAAAAGGCAACGATTATGTCAGCATACCCAAACTTAAACAAGGAGACCATCCAAAATAGTTGCCGGAGACTCCGAATTCATCTGGAGGCTGTTGTTGAAGCCAATGTCGATTTTATTGTATAAATGTACTCTTTGGTATTTCAAAATATTTTTGTGTGATTTTGGTAAATATATCTGCTAAAATGAGATGTCAGTGTTATTTTCATTTCTGCGTAACTTAGACGATAATTCATCCATTGCATCCTATATATATATATATGTGTGTGTGTGTGTGCGTGTGTGTGGCACAAAGCCGAAAGTGTGGAGCACCCTGAGAGGATATTAACTGTTCTAACGAGACATGCTTGCTTACCATTTCCCCACGACGAAGTGCCCATGTGTATCTAGTTATATCACTGAAAAATAAATCCAACAGAAAAATTCTGCGTTTTCGTATGTGTAAGTGTGTATGTGGTTATAAATCAATGTTCCCAAAATGAAGGTTTGTGATACCTCTCCGTACCGACCTTAATTAAGACTTTAAAATTTCCGACCCTCCCATATTTTTGCATATTATAGGCCTCTCTTTCTTTCTCCCTCTCTCTCATCAATAATTATACCTTTGATTTATGCTTCCTCCACAAAGTTGAACAAATCTTGTGTCCACTTCTAACGTTTATGCTTATAAAAAAAATGAATGAAAAATTTCTGCCCTAATATATATATATATATATATATATATATATATATATATCGTGTGTGAGAGTGTGGGTGAGAGAGAGAGTTATCAATTATAGTTTATGAAATGCACCCAGGGATAAATTGTTATAAAAAGAAATAGAATAGGAAAAGACACAAATGGGCGCGCATGTACAGAGAGTGAGGTGAAAATATATTTATCTTGAGAATTAAGTGGGATATATATATATATATATATATATATATATATATATATATATATATATATATATATATAACATTCAACATCATCACTTGATAAGACACCAGAAGTGTTGAAACAAAATGGGTATTTTTGTAGTGATTTTATAACATATTTATGTTATAATATTTAAATAAATAATTATATATATATGTATATATATATATATACCCCACTCATTCATATATATATATATATATATATATATATATATATATATATATCCCACTTATATATGTATATATATATCTCACCTATATATGTATATATATATATATATATCCCACTTATATATATATATATATCCCACTTATATATATATATATATATATATATATATATATATATATATCCCACTTATATATATATATCCCACTTATATATATATATATATATATATATATATATATATATCCCACTTATATATATATATATATATCCCATATATATATATATATATATATATATATATCCCACTTATATATATATATATATATATATATATATATATATATATATATATATATATATATGCTGGAGAGACTTGGGGGAAGGTATTCGTTTAGAAAAATGGTGCTATCATAAACACTAAACAGTATTCGACAAGAGGAAAGAAATGCCTTATAAGCAAATAGAAATCGTTACCTACTATCTTCGTATTAATTCAAAATGAAGAATATAATTTTTAATTATTCTTGTAAATACACTGAACCTGAAAACAACACTTGCGACTATACTCTTAAGAAATGCACTATAGTCACTTTTAAAAAAATGTACATTTTCGAGAAAATACTAAAATAATCCTGCGAGAATGACGCATCACTTTTGACTGCCGTGAAATCAAGCATATAAAAATCGATATGTATTTTTGGATTAATCTGACCTTTTGAATTCGTATTGTGAACTATATGTGCTATAACACTAATTCTGAATTATTTACACTTATTTAGACGCTAGCTACTGATGCGCATTATCAAAATTTATAACTCTATTAAAATCAATATATATTTTAAAGCACAAAAAGCTCAAGCGTATCAGCTCGAATTATAATATCAATATTAAGTTTTCATTTTATATAATATATAAAGTTCAAATATTGTGTTTGTGTCCGCGCACTTTATCAAAATTCATACTATTTTAAAAATCAAAATACATTTTTCATATTATATATCTAATATATAAAGCTGAAGGATTGTAAGTATGAAAGCGACTATTATCAAAATTTATACCATTTTTAAAATCCATATATAGATATCTCTTTTTAATATATCTCATATAAAGCTCTAGGATTTTGAGCATATATCCACTCGCAATATCAAAACTCATCCCATTTCTTAAAATCAAAGTGCATATATATTTAATTTTTACATATCTAAAATATAAAATTCAAAGTGCATGTATCTGCTCGCATTATCAATATCTTCTGTACCACTTATAAAATACTGCATATTTTAGTCTTATATATAAAGCTTAATTTTTGTGTGTGTCTGCGCATATTATCAAAATTTATACCACATTTTAAAAGCAAAATGTATTTTTCACCATATATATATGAAAAGCTCAAATGTGTATATATATATATATATATATATATATATATATATATATATATACATATATATATATATATATATATATATATATAAAAGGCTCAGGCACTAATATTCCATGATTATAATTTATTACATTGGAATAAGCCTGATGAATTGGATCGTGATTACTATTCAAATGTAATAAATTATAACCATGGAATATTAGTGTTTGAGCCTTTTATATTATATTCTTACTCTGTCCTGACCATTGAGTTCTACCTGGATTCTATACTCTTGGGAAATTATATATATATATATATATATATATATATATATATATATATATATTGACCACTAATATTATCTATCTGTATATATATATATATATATATATATATATATATATATATATACTGACGCGAATTCAGCCGGTTTTCGATTCTAGCCAGAGGCAACCGGATGTCTAGCCACACTGATGAGCTGTGATACAGCGAAACAGTCTGTCTGTGGATGACAATATATATATATATATATATTGACCACTAATATTATCTATCTGTGTATATATATATATATATATATATATATATATATATATATATATATATATATATATATATACAGATATATATATATACACATATATATATATATATATATATATATATATATATATATATATATATATATATATTCTGTGTATGCGTGTGTCCGCTCGCATTATCAATTCTGTTATTATTTTATAATTCAAAACACATTTTCCATTTTATATATCTAATATGTAAAGCTCAAGTCTTCTGTGTGTCTGCTCGCATCATCGAAATTTATACTGTTTTTTTTTTAAATAATGATATATTTTTCATTTTATATATGTAATATATAATGATTTTAACACTCGGAAAAGGATCACACCATCAAAATGTGCTCAATGAAGAACAAAGAAAGATTAAATTCTATTTAAGATGTAAAATAGTTGTTTTTGCACTGTTTAATTGTATTTTGCAATTTGATATGTTTTCTGATCTATAAACTGTGTTCATTTGATTATATTCCGTCAAACTATCTTCGAGCCCTCACAACGAGATGGGTTGTGTTAGCAAAATTAGAGCAGGGAGTAAGCAAGGATTTATAAATTTTAAATCGAATTTAGTGAACACACGTGCATACACATAAAACTATATATATATATATATATATATATATATATATATATATATATATATATATATATATATATATATATATCATGATGATGATTATTATTATTACTTTAAAAGTTATAATGCATTTAGCTTGCATCTACAAGCCAGTGCATTTGAGTGTCTTCATAAAGATTATGTGCAGTCCGACAGAAACCGAACCTGCATCCCCTTTTTAGGGGAAAATGAGAAATAATGTCGGATTAAAAATTTGTAGAAATACATTGATTCCTCAAAAAGAATATATATATATGTGTGTGTGTGTGCGTGTGTAACAATCAGTTAATATATATATATCAATTATATACATACAGTAGCGGCCATAATATAAGGAACGGAAACAACAAAGACATAAATATGTGTATTACTTAAAAAGTAATGAAATGATTACCGAATATTAAATTTTGTTGATATTTTGTTCACAATCAAGTATTAACAAGATCGTTCCTTAACTTTTGTCCAATAGCTTATTTCCTTTGTTCCATTTAATCTTTATTTTAAAAAAAAACTATTATGTAAATTTTTGTAACTTTGTATAATATTTATGCATTATACCCTAATCTTTATTCGGTGAAAATTTAATTGCTAATCATGCATTACTTTTTAAGTAATACACATCTATGTCTTTGTTGTTTCCGTTCCTTATATTATGGCCGCTACTGTATATATATATATATATATATATATATATATATATATATATATATATATATATATATATATAATTAAGTATATATAAGTATTTTAATTTTTAAATATATATGTTTATATATATATTTAAATATATATATATATATGTATATACATATTTAAATATATATATTTATATATGTATATATATAATTAAATATATATGTATTTATATTTTTAAATATATATATATATTTAAATATATATATATATATATATATATATATATATATATATATATATATATATATATATATTGAATACAAAAGACATGAAGTGTTGCCTTGTATTGCAGCAGAATGACGTTCATTCTGAGATCACCTGAAACTGGCTGGACAATAATTTGTGCTATATTCCATATAAAACAAGCTTTTAATTGCGTTCCCTGTATCTTTTAAGGGGAGATCTTCCATAACCAGAAGGTGAGATGTCATTTTGAATATGAAACCGAAATCAGCGAACCGAGTTCAAATTCTCGTTTTGACATTTTTTTTCTCCTCAGCCAGAAGAATTACTGTTGCAAAATTCCATGGAATTAGATTAGACTTGATGCTACCTTCAGTTTAGTGAATTCTCTTGGCTACTGAAATATCTGTGTAAACTAGGTTCCCAGAATCCTAACAGACACCATGAAAGACAAGACGGTGGTTGCTGCCAAGAGCTTCTCGGGTGGTCAACGCAGATACCATCATTTTAATTAGATCATGCCTGGCTTACTCACTATTATTCCTACAGTAGTATATTCCAATATTCCGATGAATTCACTGTTCTGTCGTTGAATTCCTTCTGTCGACTCCTTCCTCTGGATTACATTAAAATTACACATTTTCAATTGTTGCCCAATGTTCTTGCAATAAACACTGAGGAACTGAACCGTTACAGTTCAGTTTTATTTTTGACAAATAACTCCGAACGCCTTTGAAATTTTATAATTTTGTTAATTCAGACTTGCTTAAGTTTGACACAGTCAAATTAAACCCATGAAATTGAGTGTAAAACAGACCTTTGTGTACTTTTTACTCTAGTGTGAACAGGAATATGTATTAATTCATTGACAAACTTTAACGTTCGTGACTGAAAAAAAAACGGCGTTGATCCTGGGTATGATGATAAACTACATCCGCTTCCTGGGTAAGACGATAAACTACGTCCAGCAGCAAGGCCTCTGATCATCAGGAGGTTTTGAGGAGCGTGGAACCACCTCTTTATTGCTGGTGTTCCCAGGTCCACCCGGGTGGTAGCACCTGTTAGGGTCCCAGCTATGGGCAAATAGGTAACCCCGAAATTGGAGTCAAAACACTATGAAAGTGTAAAAATAGGTTTTAATACCAGAAATATTTTGTCAAAAAATTATTATCAGCAATACATTTTTGAAAAAAAAAATTACCAACAATACATTTTTGAAAAAAAAATAATTACCTACAATACGTTTTTGAAAAAAAATATATTACCAGCAATACATTTTTGAAAGAAAAAATTATTACCAGAAATAGATTTTTGACAAAACAAAATATTACCAGCAATAAAAATTTTGTCGGCATTAAATAACCCATTGAGGTTGATATGCCGTAAAAAAAAAAAAACCAAGCCAAAACAAAAAAAAAAACAAAAAACGGTGTCAGACACCGCTCTTTTTTTCTTTTTATTTTATCATCACTCACTCGGCAATGTTTATTTTAAAATATTATAAAAATATGTAAGCGAAATAGAATACGATATTATATTAACTTTTACCTTTTATTCTTTACCATTTTTTTTAAAAATATATTTGAAAAAAAATATTTTCATACAAAATATTCAAAATTACCAAAATACGTAAACCATCTACAATGCAATATTTATTATTTACCATTTTATAAATAACTATAAAAACAAGTTATTTTTCATAATTTTATAAAAAATATCAATAAATTGCAAAACAAATATTTGTTGTTTTTTTATAAATTCATAACTGATAGACATTGCATTGTATGAGTTTTTCGCATATTTAGGGCACGCTTATTTTAGAATGTTGTAAATATGAAATTATTCTCATAAATAAAACATCTAATAAATAATATTTAATATTTTTGTTATAAATTCGCATAGAACAATGTTTGGGTTTTATTAAATTCTAATCATTGCTTTTTTAGCAAAGGGTAAAGATGTTTATTCGACATTAAATAACATCATAAGGGTTGATGGTTGATATTTTGTTAAGTTAACCAACGTAACTAACGAATTTGCTCATTAAAAGCGATCAATAAATGTTGCAGTAGATATTTGCTAAATATTAATAACTTCACATGAAGATTCATATCTACACAGAAATATATAAAATATGCCGACTAATATATTCTAGAATATAAATGCATGCATTTGATTTGATTCCACACACAGAAACACACGTACATATGCAGAGAAGTATATTGAATTTCTACTTAACGAATATTTGCATTTGTGTTTCTACGATTTAAAACAAAACATCTATGTAATTAAATAAAAAACATCGTGCACTGCACGAATAAAAAGAATGAAAAGAAATTGATGAATAAATTTGGAAACATGCAATGAGAAAAAGAAGAAAAGACCTACAGGCAAATTAAATATTTTAGTAGATAAAGTGAGTCACTTTTTTGATAAAAATATATAACTAATGTTGATGTAAAAAAAAATATGCGAAAAAAATCACAGATAGATAGAATCTTAAATAGATAAAATCATAGATAGATAGATAGATAGATAGATAGATAGATAGATATAAAATGACAATTGGAAAAATCTTAGATTTTGCTGACGCGTTTCGTCTTCCGGCTTTTTCAAGCTAAAAATGAAATCGAAATATCACTGTTGTTATAGTTACATTAAAAATCCAAATTTAAAAAGATGGACACTTCTGTCCAAGGCTTTTTTCTGGTATATAGATAGATAGATAGATAGATAGATAGATAGATAGATAGATAGATAGATAGATAGATAGATTCTAAAACAGTTCCCGACTTTTGGTCATATATAATCGGTAAAGTAATAGTCAAGGGATAAGCATAATTTTGGTGCAGGTGGACATTGAGGATTTTACTTTCAGACAGTGAGTCAGTCAGTTAAGTTCCATACTTGATAGACGCCTGGATGATCATGTCTTTTTCGATTCATTACTAAGTCGACAGAAGTTTTTCCTACATTCGGTTGTCGTCTCTTTCTGCAGTAGACTGGTTGCCAACCGAGGCTTTAGGACCCGGTTTGTTCTGCTGTTCAGGGAGAGGAGAAGAAGAGCTGTATTCATACCTTTTCCAAGGGTAATGGCGCCCAAGTGAATGTAACGGAATTCGAACTCAGCTCAATGTACTTACAGATTAAAATACTCCCTGAGAAATCCGTACGAAGTAGAAGTAGAAATGAGAAAAGCTGATGTCATAAAAGTTACGACGAGAAATCTCTATCTTTGAAAAGACAGGAATTTTCTTTGTCGGGTGTCTGGAATTCGTGTATGATGTATGAGGCCAAAATGAATAAATAAAGTATACTTTCGCACACTTCTAAGTCACTATAGATTATTGCTACAAGTGTTGACATCCTCTGTTTAAAATTATTTTGTTAATTGAAGCAGTTTTAATACATCCATCGCCAAAAGCAGTGAACCAGAAATATTAGCCATTTGTTTAATGTTGTAAAAATCAGTATAAAACGAGAAAATTACAAAGAAATATTTTAAAGTTTGAACTCTTGTTACTTATTATTTGATAAATCTTTCACGTACATTCATGTCTGCTCATGGTGTATCACATGTAAACAAATGACGTCACACATTATGAAATGGACAAAGTCCGACAATTATTTTAAGAAATTTTTATGTTTAACATTCTTTTTATAGATAGAAATATTTAAGTAAATGCTCTGTATTGAAGTTTATTTGAAGATTGAAGTTTATAAGCAGTAAATTCGACCTGGCCAACCGTACGACCCTCTGTGGCCGAATCGGTTAAAAGGCACGTCAGGCTATATGACGGTTCCGTAGGAGGACGAATATTTTCTATGAAAATTTCTCTGACATTCAGGCCGGTAAATGTTGTTTAATAATACTGTTTATTATAAACAGAGCATTTACTTAAATATTTGTATCTATAAAAAGAATGTTAAACATAAAAATGTCTTAAAATAATTGTCGGACTTTGTCCATTTCATAATATATATATATATATATAGTCCTCTCTCTCTCTATATATATATATATATATATATGCACACATATATACATATATAGACATATATATATATTTTAGAAGTGCATGTTTTTTATCTATCTACCTTTAAGTGTATCTAACTCTGTTCATATCTCTGTATCTATATATCTATTCTTACATCTGTCTTATAGATGGGCATAATAATTTTTTAAAAAGAGGAAAGAACTATCCTTTTACTAAGGATTGAATGGATTTCATTTATAATGCGACATTATGTATTATTACTTTCAGCGTTTTTTTGTTTTGTTTTTAAATAGTGTAAATTTTCGTCTACCGGACTATGAATCCGAGAGTCTTTCATAACGATGATGTGCCTTCTGGTATTGTTCGAACTAGTAAACGAACGTTTCGTTAAACCCGGCGTGCTTTTAGACTGGTCAAAGCGGATGCCTTGTCTCATAATGTATCCCCTAAAAGGAACCATTTACCGAATAAATGCTAATATATTCAAATATAGGTAAACGATATATAAACGTTTATATACCAAGAACAATTTTAGGAAGATCTATAATTGATTATCTTATTTGATTTTATTTGTTTTTTGTTTTTTTTGCTTTTTTTTGTTTTTTGTTTTTTTGTTTGCATTTTTTTTTTTTTACTGCTTATCAACCTTTTTAAGGTTATTTTAAACCGAAACATATTATAAAATTTTGGGGAGATAATAATGATTTTCTAATGCAAGTCCTACTATTTAACCCATAACTGGGAGAGAAGAGATGGATTCATACATTTCCCAAAAATATTTGCGCGTCAATGAATATAACAAACCCGGCTGAAATTCGAACTCGGTTCTCCGATTTCCAATTCCGAACCGTTATCCATTGCCCCACCCGCACATCCAAGCTTACAGCATCTTGTTATTCCCAAACGATCACCCATCTAGGTACTGACCAAGCCCAATGTTGCTTATCCCTAGAACACTAACCATCAATTGAAGTTACACCACTACTAAGCATGGGTATATCATACCCGATTTTGAAAATATCAACAAAAAAAAATTAAATATAAATCTTTATTTGAAATATTTTACATGCAGTCACTTCAAAACTTTTACTTTGAGTTAACATTAATAGGAACTGAAAAACATATTATTTAAGCAAAAAAATCAAGTACTGAAAATTGTAATTAAAAATAGGAAAATTTGCGCTGGGTACTATATAGCCATGGTTAGTGTTCTAGGGTTAAATTCGGTGATCATACGAGAACCGGTGTTTCAACGTGATATGGCCGGAAGCTGAGAAAGTTTTAAAGGAATCGGGGACAAAAAGAACATATCTACTTAGGATCAGAAAAACGCAGCTGACATTACTTGGACATATAATAAGGAAAGAGGACGTGGAGAATTCGACACTCACAATATATATTTAAGACAAATGGAGAAGAGGGAAGTAGCGAGTAAACTACCTAAAGAGATTGTGTAAATGGATGACAGAACAGGGGCTGAGAGAGATAAAAGAAAAGCATATGGCTTTGATCTACGAAGGATAGGAAGTTGTGGAGAGTCATGGCCGACTGCATACTGAAGGAGAATGGAACATCGAAGAAGAAGATCTCTATAGATCTCAAACTTTCTATCGTGTTTTGTCCGTCCACTCAGCAAAATCATTCGACTTAATTTCGTTTTGGATATATGACTAGGTACGCAAACATATATACGCACAAACATATGCTTCGATATTCTTGTCTGTCATTTCCCTTTCGTTCCCGCCAAGGCTACACACTTGAAACTGTAATTGATATTTAAAGCATATGCGAGGCTCTGTTTTGGGTGTAATCATGCGTGCCTAAATGCGCTCGGCTCTTTAGTCACGCATGGCAGCCCTAGGAGCCAGCCAACCTTCATTCATCGTCACCCGACTGCCAATTGTGCTGGGTGAAACGTTTGGCGCCCACCCCTGCTGACGTGCCGCCATCTTCCCTGCTGTGAAGATTACCCCAAGTG
>OZ038481.1:42778157-42860657 GCA_964036315.1 Acanthosepion esculentum | reverse complement strand
TACGATTTTTTAAAAAATGACGACGATGCAAGGCCACACAGTTAACAGATGACAATTGATTTATCTGTTTTTTTACGACTTATCAGCCATTTGTTGTTTATTTAAAGGCGTAACTTACTTTGGATTGTAAATAAAATTCTTTTTTTTTTTACGTGTGAATATTGCATGAAACATTTTTTTGAGAATGACAATGATTTTTCCCCGATACATATTTCCTATTTAACCCATAGATGGGGGAACAAACGACGAAAAATGATGAGAAGTTGAAATTCATAGTTGTAGCACATCCTCCGTACATCTGCAATTTGGTGCCGTCAGACTTCTGATTTTTTTTTATGAAATTAAATGAGTCGTTGAAAGGTCAACAGAGAGGTCAAAAGTAAGCCAGAAACGTATTTTATAGATGGAATGAAAAAGTGAAGAGAATGTCTGTAAAATGTTGGAGTGCCTAATGACAACAGTTGCAAAATGAACGTGTAAAAAGAAATTTGCTTCGTTTTGATGATGAATTATTCTATCAAGTTAACTTATTTATCAATTAATCCTATACTATATATCTTTTAACTTGAACGTTATAGTGTAGCGGACCATGTGCAATGGTGATGACTATGCGCTCTTGGAAGGGCGTATGATTCCCAACTGCAGCATTTGCTGGAACTCTGCCTTGGCTATTTTATATTTGTCAGGTTTTAATCGTCTCAGTGTAGAGTGTACCGTACCGGTTGTCTTGTTGTTTTTCTGTTACATTTTCTTTTGGTTGGACTCATCTTTGTAGTGGGCTTTCTTTCAGGAGACCACATGTGTTACATTTCACAACGCGTATTAAACCCACGGTTCGCTACGTATCCTCTTTACTATGAACCACGCACGCAAGTGTTGACTTTTTCATACAAACACAGATAAAACAACATTTCATTGTTTCTCACATACGTACACAAAGAGAATTAATATTTTATTTCAGAACTTTATAAACCCAAACAAAAAGACATTACTTTCCAATCTATCATCAACTGCTTGTATTCTTGTCGTTATATTAAATTAATGTTCATTTGTTGAAACTACGCTGTTTTTTCTACTGAATTTTATTCTTTCAATTAAAATCGTGTAATTATTCTAAACGGCCGAATTACGAGCAACCCCCAACAATATTTTGTTATTGTATCGAATCTCGATACTCCGAATGTTAACATTCAAAGTAAAACCGAGTAGAAGCATTCCTACAATAGTTCAGTGGATACACGTGTGTGAGCAGGCACCCTTTTTTTTTCTTTTTTTTAATTTTAATAGCGTAATTTACATCTACCCGCCTGTGAATTATTCAATAAAATATTACGTTTAAGTAATAAGAAATAATGACAGATTAAAAATAAACATCAATTAATCCCTTGGAAATAAAGTGAGCATACCTGGATATTCGAGTAGATATAGATTTACCAGAAGATCTGAACGTGCTCTCTTTAAAAAGGTGTTTGAGTTTTGCCGTGCTGTGAAGCTCCTTGTGGGCAAGCGGTCGAATCAGATGGTGGTTTCTTCTATAAAGGTAGACGCAGGTTTGAACCCTGCCGGATAGTACTTTTTCTTTATTCAGTAGATATAATGCCTACTATTAAAAAAAAAAACGTAATGTTTATGTAATAAAATATATATACAAGTCAAAAAATTATCCGCACTTTCGCCATAACAGGCAAAAGTGCATATAATTTTTCACTTTCCCTCGTATATACATAGGATACTTTAGAACTTTTAGTATAACAGCACGCACACACACACACACACAGACATATATATATATATATATATATATATATATATATATATATATATATATATATATATATATATATATGTAAGGGTTCTTGCAGATTGTGGCTAGATAGATGTTTTTTTCCTGCTCTGCTCCGCTCTCCTCTGCTCTCCTCTGATAAATCACATGTAAGACGTCAAGGGGGTTGTAGTATATCCGATATAAGTAACTGGTTTATGATAAGAAATAGTCCTGTACAAGGCAGTGAAAAAAATACACTATATTGGTGATCGCTAGATTAGATTTGATGGGGTTATTTTGATTAATGACAACAATGTTTACGGTTTTCCATTTTCTGTAATCTTATATATAAATTACAGTGTATGTGCGTGTTTGTGCGTCCAAGCAACTCCTCCGCTCCCACCGGTCTGATTTCAATGATTCATAGCTCATTCAAAAGCCCTAGAATAGTTAGACGCAGGGAACGATTTTCGTTGAGCTCAGATTCAGGGTTGCCAGATTATGCGAGGTTAAAAATATATATTAATATATTATACTAGCCATTATCTTTGCATTCATGGTTCAAGGTGAGTAACTCTTATTTTCCTTTTGTATCCACAATTGCAGTGCACGTTTTATTATAAACCAGCTTAAAAGCCACCCTATTGGGCGGCATTTAAGCTAGCTCCTGTAGACAACTCTTGGTTTGGCCATCATCACAATAGCTAGGGAGGAGTAGATACGAGAAAGAACTCAAAATTGATTGCTACATTTGATTATTGAATTAATGTTTAAGCTTACTTTTAAAAGTTCAACGATAATTTTTCTGCTGTCACTTAATTTAAAGACGATTTGATGTACGTAGATCCTTATTTTCCGTAAAACAATTATTTTTATTTCATGGGTGACTGAACAGGGGACAATTTATAAGAAAAAATTAATATAGGGTAAAGATGGGAAAATAGAAATTAGAATTAGTTATACATTCAACATTTGAAGAGTTACACATAATAGCTAATTAAGTAAAACCTATATTATGGAATCTATCTTAAAGAAGTTGGCATCTATTTGTAAAACTTTCCTTAACTATAACAAACCAATTTATGAATGAAATGTTCATTTAAAATTTTTGCTTGAAAGATTTCAAGTAGTGAATATATCTTATTTTGCGAAGCGATAGCGAGTGGGCGAAGCATGCTAGTATATTATAACTTTTAAATGCTTTTCGGGAAATACAGTGGAAATATGGTGTTTAATGACTTAAATGACTCGTATAGCGAATTCGTCCTGCTTATAATTATTAAGCATCTGATTGCCATAAAATATGTTGATATTTTGTTGTGTGGTATTTTATTACAGGTGCCGTGTATTTTTTGTGTGAATAATTTTATTTATTTCTCAATGATGTAATTTGGAAAATTATTGTTGATTAATATTTGTTTTATGTGTTTTAGTTTACTCAGAAATATTATTTGGGAAAAGAAAATTAAGGATGCTGTATATATATTGTTTAGTTTTCAATTCCAGCAAAAGGAGTATGAGCTGAAGCTCCTGCCCCCTGAGCCTACATATATATATATATATATATATATATATATATATATATATATATATATATATATATATATATATATATATTCGCGGTTTCATTTCATAAATAATCGCATACGCATAGATTTACTTTAGATATGATTACCTGCTGCGGCATTAAATTCTTCTTCAACTTTTTTGTGTTGTATCTCAACGATAAAAAAGACATTAGTGCGTAGCGAACAAAACAAGATCTAGATTTAAAATTCAAATGCTAAGCACTGACTCATTTGTTTTTGTAAATTAAAAAGACTCGAATTTACAAACATTGCTTAACACACACGAAAAAGCGAATCCAAAACAAAACTCGTGAAATTTCACACCTTGATGCGAAATGTTTTTCGGCCAATAGAAAACTAGGAAACATTTTTTTTTTTAAATTAAAATCATCTTCAATTTTCAGAAACAAATTCTTTTAAGGGACTTTTCGCAAGCCGACGCGAAGTTTGTTCGTCGTCCAATGGAAAAGGCCCGAATCATACCCGGGAGTGAATTCCCAAATTACCTTTTCATGCCCCACAAACAAAATAAAAGACAGGCAAGTTCGCCTGTAACCAGAAAGAAGGAGACGAGCGTATTAACACGTCCCTTGATAAACGTCAAGCGATCGTTATTATTATATCTACCTTTTCCCTCACCTCTTTTATACTTGATAAACGAACGGAACATTTTAAGAATGAGCGATTACTTCAAAGACATTCCTACCCTACGATAACGCTCATACATACATACATACATACATACATACATACATACATACATACATCCACAAATACGTTCCTGACTACGTACACATAAACTCATTCTTGCAAGGACTACTATGAACATTTTGACGACCTTGTATCAACCTTAATACATTAATTTTATTTGTAGAGACCTTAATTGATTTATATGTATATAAATTTGTATGTTTCACTTTACAATTTGATTTTCTTGTTTTATACTCCTCTTATGGTGGGCTATCTAACTAAAAAGTCCAAATCAAACGAATCTGTTTCAACACTCATACACTTCACTATAACTGGTAATCCACTATAAGTGATACACTAAACTGGTATTTTAACATTTAACCGTTTCTTTATGAAGAATTCGTCCTTCTTTGACCGAGCAGCCAATTCTGCTTTCGGTTGAAAATTATACCATCTTTCTATTAAAATAATTATTCGAGGAAATAGGTTTCTTAAGACCAGTAGCTGTTATCACTCTTTACATTATCGATAGGAGTTTCCTTCCTAGCATTCTGTTCGAGCTTTTGTGTAATATCGACATCTTGATTATGTCATTGTTCTTTCATTGAGTTCCATGTGCTATTGTAGAATGTCCTCAAGTGATGTAGTTTCTGTTAACAGGTACAGTTCTTTGTTTGTGGTTCTGTAAGACCAGTCCAAGCGGTTCGAAGAAGAATGGTCCTCAATATGATTCACCCGCGAGAATCCAGAATATTTCTGCAACGAATTAGCAAAGTTGTGTGCATTTGTTTGAGTAGATGTTACTGCCACGGAATCAAGTAACACAACAGGGGAAAACAAATTAAAGTACCATAATTATTTGAAGAGAAAGAAACTCATAATCTTTTTCGATTTATCCTGTGTGTTTGTACAAAGGTTTAATGACATGCGTAACTTATACGTCTGCCTCAGCTGTGAATATACGTTTTAAAATTAGAAACATAAATAATCAATAAAATAGTCTTAAGATTATTATTTATTTCTAGAACAGGAAGGTATCTTTGGTTCAGTTAATATATACCCATGTTTATGTGTCTGTGTGTGTGATATTTTCAGTAGGAGAAATATATATATATATATATATATATATATATATATATATATATATATATATATATATATATATATATATGTATATATAGATAGATAGATAGATAGATAGATATTGATATAGATATTGATATAGATATTGATATATATATATATGTATATATTGATACATATATATATAAATAGCCATTTTCTTTCAACACCTCTGGTGTCTTATCAAGTGATAATTCTGAATGTAGAGCAAAGGGTTTTAAAAGCTATTTTGTAGTGATTTTATAACATATTTATGTAATAATGTTTGTACTGATTTTATAACATATTTATGTTATAATTTTTGTACTGATTTTATAACATATTTATGTTATAATTTTTAAATAAATAATTATATTTTCTCTACTCTGTATTGAGCACTCTTTTAAGTAATTGGAATTTATTCCGTATACACTAATCCTATACTTGGGTATATATATATATATACATATATATAATTTAATGTGTATTTGGGCAGCAACCTTTCTTTTAAACATCTTTCTTTAAATATGACGGACAAGGAAATAGTTATTAATTTTTTCCCAGCGATCTTACATTTTTTTTCCTGTTTGGTGTAACTGAGGAAGTAAAAGAATAGTCCTTATCGTTCACTGACCCAAGCGCTTTCGGTTACTTGGAATAAACGCTCCCACTAGAATAAAAATAAATAAATACAACTAATACATCTCACACAGTCAAAACATGAAAAAAAACTAACGCTAAAACAAAACCCCCTTAAAAATGGCTAAATAATTGGACGAAAGCAGTTAGGACAATGGACGGTATTTTTTTTTAAGCATTTCACCCCAAACAAGGCGGGAAGCCACTAGCACGCAAGGGGTTGCAGAAGATTTGGAACGAGAGCTGATAGGAGTGATAGAGGAAAGCATGTGGAGAAGGATAGTGGATAGATCAAGGCAACTGGAGATATCGATTGACATTACATTTGAATAGTTGGAGATTATAGCTATCAGGGAAACAGGAATAGAGAAGGGAGTTCCACAGGCGAGAGGTGCGAGACATGAAGCTATTGGAGTATAAGAGACGGCCACATTTAACAGTTTCAACAGTGAAAGGGTGATAGCGGGATGCCAGCCACGTAGGACGCTTGAATTCATGAAGTCTGGGAACCAGCGAAAGCAGCTCATCGGAGCAATTACCATGAAAGTATTTGTAAAAAAGACAGATAGAGGCGACGGTGCGTCTGTGAGAGAGCGACTGTAGACGAGATGCCAGATCAGGGCCAATTACATTGCATATCCGTTTCTGGATCTTATCAAGAACTCCGAGGCAAACAGAAGGGGCTCCAGACCATATATGGCAGCAATACTCCATGCAAAGGCGAATGGTTGATTTGTAGATTTGAAGGATCTATTCTGGGGAGAAAAATTTCCTGGCGCGGCACAGGGAGCCAACTTTCCTTGCGGTGGACGAAGCAATTGATTCAATGTATTTGTTCCATCGCAGGTCAGCAGTCAACGTGAGACCGAGCAGCAGCAGAGAGGTGCTCTCGAGAAGTTGAGCGTCAGACATTCTAATGGGGGGCAGGGAAGGATCTCTGTGGTGATTAATAGAGAGCAGTTTTGTTTTTGAGGCGTTAAAGTTAGCCGGCAAATTCCTGCCCCAGTTCACAACCGATTGGAGGTCCTTTTCGAGACTAACGGCCAGGTTAGTTTTGTCAGCGACACTAGATTTGTTTTTGAGGCAGGATGAAATTGTAGTGTCGTCCGCATAGATGCCAACTTGGAAATCTATGACGCCAGGAAGATCGTTGATGAAGATAAAGAACAGGGTAGGGCCTAGGATGGAGCCTTGAGGAACACCTGCGTTCGTGGGATAGGAGCTGGAGGAGAATCCGTTGAGAACGACCTTCAATTCACGGTTTGACAGGAATGATTGTATTAGGTCAAACAATCTGGATAGTTTTTGTACTCTTGCGCTCCCACCAAACGGAAAAATGTAAAAACGCTGGAAAATCTAAATAAAAAATTAAATTAATAACATTTTCCTTGTTCGTCATATTTCACGATATATATATATATATATATATATATATATATATATATATATATATATATATACATACATACATATATATATATATATATAAAAATACTTTGTTCTTTCCTCTTAATACACATATATATATATATATATATATATATATATATATATATATATATATATATATATATATATATATATATATACTATAAATAAGAGAAAGAACAGATGGAGTAAGAAACCAGTTTTTAGCATTTACTTTTTTTAAAAATATATATATATAAAAGTAGGCACCCCCAAAAGTTCGCATAACCAAGGTTTAAATGTATTTTTCATAAAGAAAAAATCCGCTTTGTAGCTTTCCACAAGCTTCAATTAAAAGCTAAAGAATTAAATGTTCTAATTCCAGAAAAAGTACTGTGGAGTATTTCAAATAGAAATTTGAATGATCTTTAGTCAATTCTTCCGAAAAATCAATCGAAACGGTCATTTTTAACCTTTTTAGTGAAATGTAAACTAAACTTATTGTTTCGTTTTTGAACATTCCGCTAAATTAAAATATACATTTCTGAAGCGCTGCTTTCGTAAAATTAGCAGATTTAAAGTTTAATTAATCTGTTCTGAAACAAATATCATTTACTTATAGCATAAAATTATCTAGACAAACATTTCTTGACTTCGGGGTTGTGTTATTTTCACGTCTCCATCGATAATTTGATGGCTGAATGTGTTGACAGGTTTAGTATGGTGCACCAGAATTGACATACTTTTATAAATTCTAAGAACCTTTTTTTTGTTTCTTATAATAATTTAAAATACTATAAAAATTTCTTACATTATTGAGTTACTTCTATATTATTTAATAGCTAAGATAAGGATAAATAATTTTATTAATTATTAATCTTACATTAAATTATTACATTTTTAGTTTAATAACTCAGATAATAATTAATAAAATTATTATTATATTAATAATTAAATTATCTCACTCAGTTACTAATTGTTTGAATTGATAAATGAGATAATTTTATTATCTCAAATTAATTTTTAATTTAATAACTGAGAGTGAGATGATTTAAGAACTATCTCATTCTCAATTATTAAATTTTTAAATTGATAACCGAGATAATATAATAATTTTAATTATATTATCTCAGTTATTAAAAATTAAATTATTAACACACTCTCAGTTATTAAAATTTTAACTAAGATAATATATTTATAGTCTTTATTATTAATTGCTATACTTTGATGGTTATGAATTGTTAAAGTTATTTTATTTAACTCGTAAAAAAAGAAAAGAAACTTAAAATAAACTAAAACAAATTATTTTTCTTAATTAAGTAAAAAAAACTAATAAATAAAACAAATTATGCACCACGCACACTATGGTAAGTATATACACTATAAAGTAAGAGGAATAAATAGCAAAGTTAAAAATATTTAGTGAAATAGGAAACAAAATCCTTAGAAACATCCCTTCAACATTTAAAAAGAAGCCTGTTGAAACGTAGGCACGATGAAACATGGAAGTGAAATGAAAGTATTACTCGGAGCCTAAAACCTTTATGTCAAGTTTTGACTAAGGGGGACAAATCTTGAAACACGTAACCTTCTAACCATAATATCACTTACGATACACCATACTAAAAAAATATAACATTTTGACGCATAAAAATATACTTTATTATGGTAAAAATTTTGGGAATATGATTTGTATTAAGATTTTAGTTTTCGCTTAGTAAATATAGTCTGCAATTAATAACTTAATAACCTACCTCGCACTCTGTTTGGAAAACTTTTTAAACATCTTTAAACTTAAAGAAAAGTGAAAAAACAATTCTTGAAAAACTAAAGAAAATGCAAACAATTCTTGTATAAATTAATTATTCATCAAAAAATGTTTTTATCTTCAGATAATAATATCCTTAATATATATTATTCATAAAAGCAAATAAAAACCTATCTAATTAAATTAAATAGATAGATTTATTGCAGTTTTTATTTTAAGATTTGAAGCAGATTTTTTAAGTTGGGAATAGTTGTGAAAAGAAATTGATGATTTACTATCTCCAAGGAGTCTTGCTTATATGTAATATAAAACAATTTGCGAACTGTTTGAAATTCTAGAAAATTTCATAAAATTAAGTTATGAGGTGGGTAACAGATGTTAAAAAATATTTTTACCAAGATTCTCTAAAACTAAAAATTTCAAAAATAAATTCAATCATATTTAATGAAATCAAACAATTATTTGATTTTTGCAAGAAATTTCCAAATTAATGTGTTTTACACTGGAAACTGCTACACTAAAAAAGTCCATTATCACAAGTCTTAAAAAGTTGACAAAAAAAACCCGAATTTTTTTAGCCAATTTAGAACATGTTAGAAAAGAGGAAAAATTATTAAAAATAATTAAAAAATACTTTGTTCTTTCCTCTTAATAATAACATAAACTTTTTGAGATTAAAACTCTGTTTGTATTAAGTTTGGGGCTTTTTATCATCATGCTATACTGTTTGTTTTGTTTTTTTTAGCGAATTATTGAAGGTACCTACATAATAGGTCGTTAAGAGAGAAATAACACGATGTCGGAACGGCAGTGAAAAGTATATATATATATATATATATATATATATATATATATATATATATATATATATATATATATATATATATATATATATTAAAATAAAGATAAAGAATAGTAAGATTTATAATCCGGTGTTCTTATTAATTATTTTTATTTTTAAAAAACAGCGCTCAGTACAATTCGGCAGAGCATAAACATTATAAATTTACTAATTTAAAAATGTGGTTCCATCGCTACACAGGAATTATCATGTATCAAAAACAGAAACTAAAAAATTCAAATTTAATTACAGAATTAATATAAAATACCTAGTACTGTTTCATAATTTAATTCTGTCATTAAATTTGAAGTTTTTAGTTTCTGCTTTTGAAACATGGTAATTCCTGTGTAGCGATGGAACCATATTTTTAAATTAGTAAATTTATAACATATATATATATATATATATATATATATATATATATATATATATATATATATATATTTTAATCCTACATTTTTATTACATCAACAACTATTTTAGTGGATACATGTGATTGAAATAAACCACCCGTTTTTGTTTTTCTAATTAAGTTTTCTCGTGTGCACAAGCCGGAAGACGCAAGACACTGTTTAAAATAAAAAATTTAAAAAACGAGGGGTCTATTTCAAACACAGGTGTCCACTTAAAAATAATTTTTGCAGAAATAAAAATATCGGATCTAAAATAAATCAGATATGAGCTTTCATTAAAATCCTTACGATGCGTATGCATTCCTTAAGAAAGAAAATGGAATCTTGCTGGGTTGTGAAACTCTCTATGGACGAGCGGCCTGAAGCACGCCGAATCAAACGGTGGTTTCTCCTACAAAGGAGGATAGAGATTCCTATCCAGCCAGAGTGCACATTTTCTTTATTACGTTGTTATTGTGTTTGCTAGTCGGTAGGGGTAATACACATCGTTTAAAATAAAAAAGACGGAGTGTCTGTTTCAAACACGGGTATCCACTAAAAATATCATACATCGTAGTTAGTTCGATCCTCACTGGGTGCCTCATACCGCAGCCTTGTACACCATCTAAGCTATGCTTGGCAAACTACTGGATGCGCTTTATGAGTCGTGTCCCTTCAGGACGTGGACATTCATGCAATATTTGTCTCCTTACTATCGCTCGTAGTCCTTCTGCAATCTCGTTAGCCCCTCCCCCCACACACATATGTACGTTTAAAGATACATATGCTTAAACGCACACGCACACACACACACACATACATATATTAATATACAGAGATATATGTGCATTAAAAATCCACACACACACACACATATACATATATATATATGTGTGTGTATTTAGGCAGCAATCCTTCTTTCATGCACATTTCATTAAAAACGACTGACAAGGTGCTTTTATTTAGTATTTTATTAGTATTTTATTAGTATTTTATATAATTTCTCGTGCGATCTAATAAAGTTTTTCTTTTCAGAGGATAAATTATAAAAAAACTGTCCGAATGTTCTTTTTATCCGAGCGCTTTCGGCTATACATTTAGCCATTTTCAAGGATTATATTTCAACTGTTAGAATTAGAAATAGTTTTTTATATGTATGTTTTAAAAAGTGATTCATTTCAACTAAATAAAAGCACCTTGTCAGTCGTTTTTAATGAAATGTGCATATATATATATATATATATATATATATATATATATATATATGTATGTATGTATGTATGTATGTATGTATGTATGTATGTATGAATTAAAAGACAAGAGGAGAGGAAAACTGATAGTTTTCCTCTTGTCTTTTCATTCATTTTGTCTCTTTTACAGATATACCCATCTGAGAATATTTACACACACACACACACACACACACACACACACACATATATGATCCATTTGTATAAGTGCACATATTGCCAGGAATATAGAAACAGAAGTGTGTTTTACATGTATTTAAACATGTACAGAAATCAAATTTCTTTTATACATACACACACACACACACACACACACACACACACACTGTAAAAACAAATTCAAATGCATATAGAAAATATAGCGTATATATATATATATATATATATATATATATATATATATATATATAGAGAGAGAGAGAGAGAGAGAGAGAGAGAGAGAGAGATTTTCATGGGTAAATACACGCACGCCGCTCACACACATTGGTATAAGCATCTGGGAAACACGTTTTAACGCAAAAGCGGCTCGCGGTCGCATTTACACACATCACGATAGACTTGAAGGTGACTGCACAGTTGATAGAAATGGGCGAATGTCACATGGAAGAAACTTATTATATAAGTCATAAATATCGGCATCGTTGAGTTGATAAAAAAAAATCCATAAAAACGTGATATATCTTTTCACGATCTTTACAAATCTGTTTTCCTTTCGCGAAAACAAGAGTGACAAATGCAGAAAAGAAGTAACAAATTACACAAAGGTTTTATAACGCAGGACGCAAAGCGCTACACGCTTACCATACACACAATATGTTATTTTACAATGTCTTATATTGATGTATATTATCTACAATAAAATAGTTTCCCTTGCGTTTTCCTGACTCTGTGGGGGGAGACACGACCTACAGTTTTATCAACAAAGTGACATTGTGTTACTGTTTGTCGATGTTGTCATTTGGAGAATTAGAAGAAGAAAAAAGGAAAAAGAAAACTTAAGACTCGTTTGGTGTTTTCTTTGATGAATTGGACCAAAGTGCTTCTGGGTGTACCTGATAACATCGATAATGTCAAGTTTTTAATAAAAAAAAAATCGTGAAGTAAATCCAAGAAATTTATAAATAAAAGAAAAAAATGTGAAAAATAGAATCTTTTATGCTCAAAGTTGACATTTGACAAGAGCGCAAACAATTCGAAAACTTTCGTTTTAGATTCTGCTTAAGGTGAGAAGCATTAAGGCAAGAAAGATTGATAATACAAAACAAAAAAAAATATAATAAAATAAACTTTCCTAACGCAAAATATAACATGTTTTGATAACAATGAAACTCTTTAATACGTTATCAGCAGCTCCGCTTGTCGCAGACGCTTGACACTTACCTCTTTTGGCTTCAAACACAAGTATCGGACCCGTGATACTTGTGACTACATATATTGGGATACAGAATTAATTTCAACTCGCAACTAATCTCAACTTGGAATTAATTTCAACTCGGGATTATTAATGGAAGTTGCAAAAAAAAAGATGAATTCTGAATTATCTTATCTACTAAGGATTTTTAATACTAAATTAAAAATTAACACCAACTCATTGCATTTTGTATAGGAATTCACGGAAATTGATGACTTTGATTTTAAATCGAGTTGAAATTAATTCCGTGTTGAAATTAGTTCCGCCACTCCATATATCCATAAGATGTCCTTTATCAAACTAGGCTAACTAGATATCTAAATGCACCTGTGTATTTGACATTCACGATAAGATATGAGTTCTAGATGTTTCTTTTTCTCCAGTGTACCGTATCACTTCAGGACGTGAATGATCATGACTCTCCACTACTTCCTATCATTTGTATCTTTCCATCCCCTCCCACATTTGTCATCCATTTTCACAAGCTTATTAAGTTACTTACTGTTTGTCTCAGTCCTTCTTACCTTCAGTATATCCTGTGAGTGTCAAATTTTCCTAGCTGTCTTTCCTTATTATATGTCCTAGAAATTTCAACTGTTTATTTTTCATTCTAAAATGTCAACTGTTTATTTTTCATTCTAAGTATAAGAGTCCTTTTTGTTTCCATTTTACTTAGAACTTCCATGTTACTTACATGTTCAGTTAATTATATTCTCAGCATCCTCCTGTGGAACCATATTTCTGTTGCTTTCAGTCTTTTCTTCATTAATGAGGAGATTTTTGTCCAGTACTTACTGCCATATAGAAGGAAAGCCGATATTGCATAACAGTTCAGCACAGTTTTCTTAATTTTAACTGATTTTTTCTGTTAATACTTTATTTAACTTTTAAAAGGCATCTCACTCTATTCCAGTATGCCTTCAGATTTCGGTATTATATTTTTCGTCCGCTATTACAGTGCTTCCTAGAATTTAAATTTGTGTACTTTGTTGGATTTGGAATCTCCAATTTTTAGTTCGACTATTCCTCTTGCTGAAAAACATGCACACTGTTTTTTCTTCTCACTTTCCTTTACTATGTTGTCTAGAAGTCTCTCTCTCTCTCTCTCTCTCTCTCTCTCTCTCTCTCTCTCTCTCTCTCTCTCTCTCTCTCTCTCTCTGTGTGTGTGTGTGTGCATATCTTATGTCGTTAAGATTGTGTCCGCCAATAAAAAATTCTGGTAGGACATCTAGTTCTCTCAGGATCGCCTCGCTGTAAAAGCTGATTAAGTCTGGTAAGAATACACATCCTTGTTTTCTCAGGTGATGTGCTTTTTGTTTTCATTTTCCTTAAAACCTCCTCGTTACTTACGCGTTCTGTCCATGGTATTTTCAGTATCTTCCTGTAGAACCAAATTTTTGCTGAATCTAGTCTTCTCTTCATCTGTGATATATTGTCCAGCATTCACTGAGAATTTCTATGACATAACCTTTTAGCATACTTTTCGTTGTTTCTAGCGAAATTTTCCTGTTTCTTCGTACGTTGCTTAGTTTTTCAAAGGCACCTTTTGCTATTCCAGTGCGCTTTCGGATTGTGGTGTCCCATTTTTCCATATCCTGTTAAAACCCTTCCCAAATATTGAAACTTCTTTACTTGCTTCATTCTGACATCTCATCATCTAATTCACAACTACACATTCAACTACTTACAATTTATACTTAATCCATTCTTTTCTCTTTCCTTTTTTACCTTGTGTAGGAGTTCCTGTAGTTTCATTTCTCTATTCTGCTATCAACACGGTGTCACTTACGTCGTTAAGATTGCGTCCGTCAATAATAAATCCAGATATGACCTAGTTCTATCAGGATCACCTCGCTGTAAATTCTCTGTTGATATATAAATGTATGTTTTAACCTAAGGAAGGTTATTGAATAGAATAATCAAACGAAGGTTGGTAATTAACTATAATACTTAGGACAAGAACAGCACATATAAGATTCGCCAGCGGTGCGTAGAATAAGTAGTCAACTGCTAGAAGTGAGTCAAGTGATTTCCACAACGAATCTCCAACTGCAGGAAATTTATCAAATGCACCACGCAGTCAGATGTAGCACAAGGCCGAATATAATGTGGGCTATCCAAAAATTCTCCAGGGTCGGGTAGCTTTTTTCCCGAGACGAGACTCTGCCCTTCGACATAGTCTCGTCTGGGGATCCTCTCTACTCGGAAGCAGAGAGTTTGACCAGCACAGCTGGAGATGAATCTCCAGCTGCAGAACAACATACAGTATTTACTACTGTATTTGTGTGAATGAGGACATACACGTTATTGTCCGTAGGTATGCTACAACAATGTACCACTATGTTTGGCTTTATGAGAAGAGTAAAGTTCGCGAGGTTTAACATCCTGAAACAAGTAACATATGTTTGGTCAGCTTTTCAACATGCCACATTATTCGAATACCTGTCCAGTATGGAAATCCCTGTCATTGACTTGAAGTAGGCTACCTGATATGATTTGGATAATGGCTGCTCTTCTGAAGTTGGTGATAAGTGTTATGAAGACAATACACTATTTAACATTTAACTTGGAATTCTTATAGACTTGTATATATCCAAACAATTTTTATTAGATTCACTCAACAAAATGTCTGAAAATTTTACTGTATTTATCCAATTTTTTAATAAGATGTTGTATATCATGATCGAAATTGTGGACAAACTGTCCGAAGTTGATCCAATTAACAATAGAGTGAAGGCTATTCCGAAATTAGCTGCGACTTTTACTTTATCGGACCTATCAGACATACTATTAAGAATGGAATAGATATTTACCATCAGCATAGACTGTCATTGGTGGAACTTGTTGTCCAGTATTGGCGTGCTCATCGACATTTCCTTCTGTATGAAATAAGTCCTATGAATGGAGAGTTCTGGCTTTTATTTGGGCTCTCTTCATCTCTTCTATTTGTCTTCTGTTGTTTTCGAAGGATGTTGTTTTTTGTTGACCCGATAGATTTCTATCTTCAGCAAGGTGTTTTTGAGTTGATCCTTGAATCGACGATGTGGGACCCCCACATAGTCTCTTGCCAGAAGCGAACTCCGAGAAGAGGATTTGTTTGGGCAGGCAGATGTCTGGCATTCGAGCAAGGTGTGCGGCCCATCGAAGTCGGTGGTGAGTCATGATGGTTTCTAAGCTCTCCATCTTTGCACGGAGGAGAACTTTGTTGTTTGCGATCCGGTCCTACCAGGTATTCCGCAGGCTTTGACGAAGTTTCATTTGATGGAATCTTTCAAGTTTACCGATGTCTCTTCACAAGAGTACCCATGTCTCACAGGTGTACAGGAGAGTCGAGAATACAAGTGCTCGGTAGACCATAAGCTTGGTGGTTTGTGTTTGTCCAGGATTACCGAAGACTCTTTTGAATAGCTTCTCATGTGAGCCGTGGGCTGCCTTGATTCGGTTATCGACGTCTTTTTCAACGGTTGTATTTTATGTTAGTACGTTACTAAGACATGGAAAATGTATAACATTCTCCGAGTCCAGTCTGTTGATGTTGATTTTGACTCCAGGTGGTGGTTGGTGTCCCGGTCGTGGTTGGAGGAAGACCTTAGTATTTGCCAAGTTGATGTGAGTCTGTACTGCATGTACGCTCTGGGGAAGATGTCAGCTGAGTTCTGAAGGTCTTCGAGTTCGTGGAGCAGGGTGTAGTTGGCATCGGCGTATTGGAGATCCCTGACTAGTGCGTTTGTTGTTCGAGTCCTGACCAACATATATAGGTTACTTGTTTCAGGATGTTAAACCTCGCGAACTTTACTCTTCTCATGAAGCCAAACATACTGGTACATTGTTGTAGCATATCTACGGACGATATGTCCCCATTCTCATAAATACGTTAGTAAATACTGGTGAAGACGCCGATATCGGATACTAAATTTGGGAACGGATGGCATCGGGAAGGTCGTTGATGAAGATAAGAAACAAAGTAGGTCCAAGCACAGAGACCTGGGGACCCGCCCCTCCTTAATATGAAAGGATCTAGAAGAGTGGCTGCCCAACACATTTTTTATTACACGATTTGTTGAAACGATTGGATCCAATCAAAAATTCAGCTGGAGGCGCCATAGACCTTCAGCTTGTAAAGAAGAACAATTTTACAAAACCCCGTCAAACGCTTTCGTGATATCTAAAACCATAAACTTTTTCAGTAATAACCGTCGGTTGACTTAGAGAAGCAAAAGCAATATTGTTTGTCTGAAAGAAGACCGTTTGAATTGAAACGCTTAAACAAATCGGAGTTCATTAGAGCCGCTAGTAATTTGCCAAAAAGAGGTAGAATTCAGATAGTTCGATAATTCGAAAGATCACACAATTCACCGGAATTCTTAAAAACAATAAATGAAAATGAGCATTTCCAACAAGCTGGAATGCAAGGCATTCCTTGTAGAAAACAGTGAGAACAGGCGCAAATTTATGAGCAAGTCATTCAAATCAGCAGTAGATGACAACGCTTCAAACTGATTGAAGAGGGGAAGTGTTAAGGATTTAACTTGTGATAGGCTATTCGGTGTCTCACTCTATCAGCGTACAGCGACTTAGTTTCATTGAGGAGACACTTACAATTCTTACGAGCGGAGACAAAAATGCGTCTGTTATGATTCGAACTATCACGTTGATATAGCCGGAAGAAGTAATTCCTGTGGGCTATAGCGGCTGAAATGGCAGGAGTGAACTAAAGAAAAGATTGCGGTTTCGCTTGGTATTTTCGAGATGGCAAAAAGCATCGTAGCCGACTTTCACCAATGAAGAAACTTCAGTTGCACAATTTTCTATGGGAATATTAAAGATTTCACTCCGAAGATTAAAATTTTCACTCCAAATAGGGAAATGAATCCCAATCAGTGCGCTGGTAAACAAACAATGTCTTATGAATAGAGTTTTTTGTCTAATAGACGCGCGAAAAGAAATATCTACAGACCCCGCAGCATGATCCCAATTGCCAAGAGGACAGAATTGCAAAGCAGGACAAGAGTCCGGAGAAGCCTATCGTTCTGAATTACTAGGGGAACAAGTAGGGAAATCTATGTAAATTCCTTATAAATTGATCCACTTTGCGAAGCTAAAACAAATATGTTCATATGACGTGATTTCTTAATTTTATTTTTTGTAATTTGTAATCTGGAGTACTTAATCGATAGTAATGAATGAAAAGAAAACTCATTTCGAATTTCAGTTTTACTTTCATTTTAAGAAATCACATAGTACGGGTATATTTTGTGTTTTCTTCTCGATGGGATCAATTTACGATTACGTTTATATAGCAAGTTGTAGCCCACTATCAACTTTTATAAAATTACACACACACACACACACACACACACACACACACACACATATATATATATATATATATATATATATATATATATATAAACAAAAGAAAAACTAAAAGGAAAACCTTTCTATACCAAAGCGTTTCGTTCCTTGAGTAAATGTATCAAGGTAAACGTGGAAAGTTTATTTCATAACTTTTATTTATACACAAAAGTAACACTGCCAGGCTCGCGAATGACTTGTGGAAAACTTTGCCTTCGGGCAGAGAAGAAACCAAACGAGTCTATGCCGAAGGGCGGAGTCTAGTCTGAGGAGGTAGACAAACCTGACCCCATGTATGCGGGGTCTAAGAAAATTTTTGCCCGAGCCTATGGGCTCGGAGTTGCCCCACATAAAAACCAGCCTTGTGCCACATTCTGCCTTGTGGGGAAGTTTGGTAAATACCTAAACGTTTCGAGTCAAGCAGTTCGCTGTCTGGCTTGCGATTGACAAAACCTCTGTCTTCGGGCAGAGGGCGACTCAGTCGAGCCTCTGTCTACTGATAGAGACTCGACTAAGAAAAACTAACAAGCAAAGTACCCGTTCCCCGCAGTTGTGGGGAATGGGTAAATTTTGAACCAGTTACCCGTGTTTTCGCGCTCGTTAAACGTCACCTTCTGTCGTATCCCGTCTAAGTGGAGAGACATGGGTAAATAACAAGCCGTTTCGAGTTAGGCAGTTCGCTGTCTGGCATGCGACTGACAAAATCTCTGACTTCGGGAAGTCGGGGCTCTGTCTACGTATAGCAACTCGGCTGAGTAGAACAAAGTGCAGTTGCAATGAATGGGTAAATTTTGAACCGCGTTAAAACTAACCTTGTTTTGCATCCCGTCTAAGGGGGAGACATAGGTAAGGGTTTGGAGTCAGTATTCAGACTAACTAATACAGGCGTCATGGCAAGTAACCGAAACATTTCGTATAGTGTATCCTTATACGAAGTACTTTATATAAGTAAGAGTGTGTTATAACAACAGCCATAGAATAGTGGCTTTATAATAATATATGTCACCTGGAATACTTAATCTATAATAATATGAAAATAAATGAAAAAAGAATTATTTCTTGCCGTAGTGCCTATTGGTAAACACTAAGCGAAAATAATGACATAATCAAGATGCTGATATTCCACATTACTTAAAATAAAAGGTTAGGAAAGAAACTACAACAATACTGACAATAGCGATAATAGCTACCAGGCTTGAGAAACCTATTTTCCTGAAAAATTGTTTTAAGAGAAAGATTTTATAAACTTTAACTGAAAGCAGTACTAACTGCTCGGGCAATGAATGTCATATGTTTCCTTATAGGGAAATATTACTATTACCATCGAAAAATGTCATCCTCCATCAAACTTTACACCATCAAATGTATCACCCTTCTTCTATATCTACCAGTTTGACAAGCCTGATATTCCTGAGTGTACCGATAAACTACATCCGGCAGCAAGGCATCTGATCGGGAGATTGGGGGCTTTGTGGAGCGTGGAAGCACCACTTAATTGCTGTTTTTCCCAGGTCCACCCTGACCCGGGGTGGTAGCACCTGTTAGGCTCCTAGCTATGGGCAAATAGCGAACACCTAAACAAAACACTTCCAACTTTTGCTCCGATCCAATTTATTAACAAAACAACAGAAGATAAAATGCCAGCGCCATCAATTGACATCTTATTGGAATTCAGCATATATCATCAACTCATGATTTGAACATTTCCCAGCGTATCGAGCGCCTATTCATAATTCCATTTGAAATGACTAATTGCTAACACTAGTGTCCATGTACTTGCATAATTTTCTGGAGTATTTGCCTGCAAATAACCCTGGAAGAACAAACCAAAGATGCATGCAGACTTCTCGAAGAGAAAGGATATGAAAAAAGCACAACAACTTGGTGCAAAATTCCCAACTCCATTGGGCATGAAATGCTTCACGGTGTATCATTCTGTTAAAAAAATATGAAATTTAAGAAGATGACATTTGCATTATTTCTTTTCTTTTTTCTTTTTTTTACTCTGAAAATGTTTTAACATTTTCAGAGTTTTTTAATATATGATTAAAGCAAAAATAATCACAAAAATTAACCTTTAAAAAAGCGGATATTCTACAATATTATCCGTTTGGCGTACATGTTACAGCAACTTTTCCGGCCTTTTAAGAAATAAAGGCGCTTTTCGTAAAACTCGCTGTCTTCATGATTACGCCTTTTTTCTAATTTAAACAATAAGAATTTATTTTTACTCAAGGGAGACAAGTCAGTAAAATTAGTCGCTAAGACAAAAAAACTTTCTGCCTGCCTGCTACCCGATAACAGTAGTAGTCGTCGTGGTGTCTTGGTTACTATTGGCAACGACGCTAACATTATGGCGTCACAGGTAAGTTACTGCTGTTAATATTTAATGTATTTCTGTGCAATAAGCTCAGAAGCGAATGGTTTCATATGGGAACTTTTACATTCGCAAAACTTTTTTTTATACCTGTCCAGAAGAGTTTGTGCGAGGTCGAGAGAAAATGTAGGTTAAAAAGAACGAAGGTAGAAAGAAAAGATAGAAAGAATAAAAATGTTTAAAGCTGTGTTAAACTTACGCATAAATAAATAACTTTAAAGCTAAAAAGATTTTAACGACAATTTTATGGAAATGTCGGTTTGACGGATTGTAAATACGGAAAATAACACAGAGAATTTTTTAAAAATGACTTAATAATATTCCATAGGTAAAGTGTATCTTAATGATATGAGACTAAATCTTTTAAAAGCCTTAATTTAAATATATATCTAATAAAATTGTTTTGTCAAAATGCTTTTATTACTTCAGAAATTAAATCACACATCAATAGGTCTACTAGTAAATTAGTCATTACTTACATATACTGTTAACATTATTATTGTTTTGTTTTCTAAGTCCTTTTTCTTGTGGGGTTGATATTTTTGTGTGTTTTTTTTTCTGTTAATTTTTTAAAAGTTTTCTTGATTTCATTACATGATTAATTGCTGTTGATGTATCTCAGATGTCTTCCCTGGCATTTTTCTTGAGAAACCTATCCTGTGGAACAGTTACCTAGTGCAAGTGTACTTGCTTCGATACTAACGGGGCTCCTTTTAGTGTTGCCTTGTACCAGACAAAGCTTAATATAATAAATAGCAGAAATGATTAACCAATTTTTGCAGGTTGCTGTTGTTATTGTTCTTTCTTCTTCTTCTTCTTTAAATTCTTCGTATTCTTTTTCTTATTATTATTATTATTCTGAGGTAAAGAACTGTATTATTAGAAAATTAATGAGCATATTAAATCGAGTTTTTTTTTCTGAATAGGTAAACACAAGCTTTTGTATTTCAGATAGTGATAAGATTCCTGCGATTTCTTGTTACAATTATCACTATTAATTTACGTCACCGGTTTTCAAAAATACAGACATTAAGGAAATACTGAATGAAAGACAAAAATGTGCTTCTTAAAAATGAGTTTGTGTTACTAAACACTGCTGTTTGAATAACAGACATTAAACCCCGTGACGTCACTTTGGTCAGTGACAGCACATTGACTTATGGCGTCACTCCACCCCTAACAGACCATACAGAATACTTAGTCAATTTTTTCTACTAATGTTATTAGTAAATAGCATTTCCTATATATTAATGAATATAATGGCAGTACTTGACATATAAACAATTAGCATTTTTTATACCAATACCATATGTACAGTCAAAATTTATGTACAATGATCTGATAGACCCCTTTCTGCCCTCTTCCAGCATGGCTGATGCTAACCTCCAGGAGAGTGACTCGTTGCGCCTTCTCAGGCTAACGTTCTCGGCTGACATGAATTTGAAAGACTTTATTGAATACATTGCTAGACCAGATGTTAGGAATGTTTGCTCACTTTGTCATGCTAGACAATCTTCTGAATCTATCTAGAAGTACCATTATTCCATGCTTAGAATATTGCTGCCATATATGGTCTGGTGCTCTCTCCATGTATCTTGAGGTGCTTGACAAAATCCAAAGAAGTATCATCAATATTATCGGTCCTTAGCTGACGTCTCTGTCACTTTCATACTTCATTAATTTTGCCTCCCTGTGTCTTTTCTATAAATACTTTCATGACATCTGTTTGGATGAGCTCTTTGTCAAGGTACCTAGACTTTATGAATTTGAGCGCAGTACGAGATTGGCGACTAGGTCTCACCAATATACAATTGTGTTGGCTATATGTAGCCGTAAGTTCTATGCTAACAGTTTCTTTTCTTGCACTTCTTGCTTGTAGAACTCTCTCTCTCTCTCTCTCTCTCTCTCTCTCTCTCTCCTTTCCAACTTTAATCTTTTAATAAGTCTGATCGGTTAGATATGGTCAAACTGTCAAAAACAACCGTCAGTTAACTGGGACAGGGGGTGTCTTGTTAATTTTAACGCCTCAAAAAACTAAGCTACTCTCTATTAACCATCTGAGAGACCCTTTTCTGCCTTCTTTCAGCATGGCTGATGCTAACCTTTAAAGGAGTGACGCTTTGCGTTTTCTCAGGTTATCATTCTCGGCTGAAACGAAGTGGAAAGATTATATTGAATCCATTGCTAGGTCAGCTGCTAACAAATTTGGTTCACTCTATCGTGCAAGACAATTTTTCTCTCCAAAATATTTCTTACATATCTATACGTCTACCATTCATCCATGTTTAGAATATTGTTATCACATTCTTGATAAAATCTATAGAAGAATAAGAAATATTACTGGTTCTGACTTGTCATCTCGGCTTCAGTTTCCACTGTTTATATATAAAAAATATCTCTCGATATGGATAGCGAAACGAGAACAGTCTACCTCGTAGATTATATAAAGAGTTCCGTTTAAAATTCCCTGAAGATTACACGGGTCGACAAAAACCTGAAGAAGGCCAGAGGCTATAATAGTCGAAACGTCGTGTTAAATGACAACAAAGATGAGGATCACATTCCGAATGTGAATAATACAAATAGTGATAACTTCTCATAAATCCAGACAGACATTCATATTCTTTGTCAAATGTGTCCCTCCCACTGTCTGTTCTGTCATTCATTTACACAAGGTTATTAGGTAGGTTTCTCGCTGTTTCCCTATTCTCCTCTTGCCTGTGTGCGTTAAATTCTCCTAACCCTCTTTCCTTAGTGTATAACCCGAAAGTTTCAACTTTCTCGTTCTGATTCTAATTATGACTATCCTTTTTGTTTCTATTTTATTTAAAAATTACTCGTTGCTCACATGCCCCGTCTATTGTATTCACAACACTCTTCTCTAGAATGACATTTTATTGCCTCAAGTCCCCTCTTCATATGACACTGCAATAACACTACATAACATTTCCATATCCTTTTGTTTTCATGTTTTCTAACGAAATCTTCCTTTTTCTTTATACTTTCTTTAGCATTTGGAAAGACATCTTTCACTATTCCAATTCGCCTTCGAATTTCTGTGTCACGTTTTCCGTCGTTTGTTATATATATATATATATATATATATATATATATATATATATATATATATATATGTATGTATGTATGTATGTAAGCAAATATGTGGACGTAGATCCGACGCCATGATGAAAATGTGGAAAAGACAAAGCAAAATCCGAATATATGAAGAGACGATATATATAGGACTGTATATATCGTCTCTTCATTTAACTTAAATTTAATATAAATATGTCTCTATTAACCATGTCCTGAAGATGGTTTATTAGACCGAAACGTCTGACGTTGACAGAAAAAAACAAAAAACAGTAAACTCACATATTCTGATTTTGCTTTGTCTTTTCCACATTTTCATCATATGTATGTATATATATATATATATATATATATATATATATATATATATATATATATATATATATATATATATATGTATGTATGTATGTATGTATATATATATATATATATATATATATATATATATGTATCTATATATATATATATATGTATATATGTATGTATATATGTATATGTATACATATATATATATATGTATGTATATATATGTGTGTGTGTGTATATATATATATATATATATATATATATATATATATATATATATATATATATGTCCATTAATGAATTGTATTCCTGATCAATCAAAATTAGTAAATAATTATATAGACATACTACAACATGTGTACATGTCACACTAAACCATTCTGACCATAGCTCAATTAGATCTCATATTCATGGAGACCTACCAGACCCTATTCGTAACATACCTGTTGACAACACAAATATAACAGCATCATCTACATGCAAAAAAGGCAAAATAATGGAAATTTTATCAATAAAAACAAAAAAACAACACTAAATAACATCAACTATGAACATGGACACAATATTTTGACCATGTTTTGAAAATGAAACTATTATATAAATACATACATACAACAATCTATTTCTTGTTAACAGTTAATATATTTCAACCTTGAAAATGGCTAAATGCATAGCCGAAAGCGCTCGGATAAAAAGAACAATTGGACAGTTTTTATACAATTTATCATCCGAAAAGAAAAAAAAATTATTAGATTACATGAGAAATTCATATAAAAAATTAAATCAAAGCACCTTGTCTGTCGTATTCAATCAAATGTGAATGAAAGAGGTATTGTTGCCTAAATACATACACACACACACATACATACATACATACATACATACATACATATATATATATATATATATATATAACGTGAATCATTCATACGAAAAGTAGATAATGAAGTTAATGATATGGCAAGAATCACTCTCGCAAACAATATTTAATAATAAAATACATTAACCTCGAATCCGTTAATGATCCTTGTTTATAAATTCCGGTTTTATCAGGTCTTATTTTTGCTACTAGCTTAGCTTTCAATCGTTTCATACGATCATCGTCAGGTAGGGAATTAGGTAAGTTTTTTACATTTTCGTATGAATGATTCACGTTATATAAATTGAACACGCACCACTATATATATATATATATATATATATATATATATATATATATATATATATATATATATATGAAATGGATAAAATCCGGTCTGACAAATATTTTTATATATTTTCTGATTATAGTTTTTTTTATGGATGCACTTATTTGGGTAAATGCTCTGATTTTTTAATTAAACACTATTAATTACATTTACCGGCCTAAATGTTCGAGAAATTTCATAGAAAATATGAGTTCTCCGCCAGGAATCGAACCTGTATTCTATACGGAACCATCATTTAGCCTGACGTACAATGTGACCATTCAGCAAAGCTAGAATTACTCTTTTTGTTATCTCTCCTAAACTTTGTTCCACCAACAATTTACTGAAGCTCACTGGATAGGTGATGTAGGTGATGTGTCGTTTTCGTTTGTACATCTTGCCTTCAATCTTTCCTGTGAGTATCAAATTTTCCAAGCTCTCTTTCCTCATTCCATGACCAAGAAATTTCAACTGTCCTTTCTTGATGTTAAATATAAGTGTCCTTTTTGTTTACATCCACTATAAAGGTTAGACGTTGCTCACATGTTAAGCCCATGGTATTCCCAGCATCCTTCTGTAGGACCACATTTCTGTTGCTTCGAGTCTCTGCCATATAGGAGGATTGATATTACGTAACAGTTCAATAATCTTTTCCTTGTTTCTAATGAACATTTTCTGTTTCTTAAGGATGTCTGTGTTGCAGCATTTGTTCTCTGTTAAAACACTTCCCAGATATTTAAATTGGTGTATTTGTTTGATTTCGTTATCATCAATTCGTAATTTGCATGCTAGACTGTTCCTTTTACTAACAACCAAGTACTCCGTGTCCTTGCAATTGTCGTTTAGTCCTTTCTTCTCGCTTTTCATTCTTTACCTTCTGTAGGAGTTCTTCTAGTTTCTTTTCTACGCCTGCTATCAATACTGTATCATCTGCATGTTGTTAACATTGTGGCTACCATCAATGAATCCTGGTAGGACTTCTAATTCTCAGAATTATCTTGCATTATATGTTGAATAAGTTCGGTGAGAAGATACATCTTTGTCTTACACACCTTTCTATTTTTTTGGATATTTACTGAACTCATTTTCTATCCGTATGCAGGCGGTTTGGTACCTATATAGGTTCTTGATTATTCTAATATCCTTCCCAAATATGTCAACGTTACCTCGCAGATCCAACAGTTCTGTGTGACATACTTTATCGGACGCTTTTGTATAATCTATTAAACACAGGTACACATCTTCCTGCATTTGTATTTCTAAGTTTTACAACTGATCCCAAATAGACGTGCTTTTTTAAGTAGTTATCTCAAATCACTTGCCCAGCGGTTCGTTTTCCAGTTAGCGAATACAAGAAAGTTTGTTGCAGGTATAGATAAAAGATGAAGTTTACTCTGTATGTCATTAGGTTTAAATTTCAGATTCTGCTGTTGAGTAGCGATGTTAACTATCCATCAGCTTCCAATAAAAAAAGCGTTATTGATCATCTAAGATCGATAATATTCAAAGACGTACCTGTGTAAGGTCGGATTAAAAATAAAATCCATTAATTTCTTAGAAACTGCTTTACGTTTCGGATACGAAACTGAGTAGGTGTGGGATTTCCAGAATAAATGAACGAAAAAGTGTCCCTTCCTCGAAAGGGCAAATAGAACCGTGCTGGGGTGTGACGCTTGCTGTGGTCGAGCGATCTAAAGCACAGCGTATCAAACGGTGGTTTGCTTCTACAAAGAGGGACGAAGGTTCGAACCCTGCCAAAGAGCACATTTTCTGTATTAACTTTTCTCAAGTGTACAGGCTGATAGGCGCCATATGCACTGTTTAAAAATAACAAAAGAAACAGGGTGTAAAAATAACCACTAAAAATAACGTTTGAAGTAAAAGATATATACTATTGTTATATCAGCATTGGCACTCAAAGCCGAAAAGAGAAAAGGAAGGAAAAGGAATAGGAAGAGAATGTTAGAAGATAAGAAAAGGATGACAATAAGAAATAATCACGTCATTTGGCACATAGACACATGCACACTAGCACGCATGCAAACACACACACAAAGAAAAAATCAACCTAACCCCAATAATAGTAACATTTCAACTGACGCATAAATTAGGTAAAAAAAATGGTGAAAAATTAGCAAATCCGCAGTCAATTGCTGAAAAATCCGGACGAGTTAACCGAACAATTACGAAAATTTTCGCCTACCAAACAACTTTATATATATATATATATATATATATATATATATATATATATATTTGAATTGGACATAGTCCGACAATTTATTTAAAGACATTTATATTATGTTTAACGTTCTTTTTATAGATACAAGTATTTAAGCAAATGCTCTGTTTTATAAAACAGAGCATTTGCTTAAATACTTGTATCTATAAAAAGAACGTTAAACATAATATAAATGTCTTTAAATATATATATATATATATATATATATATATATATATATATATATTACAGCAAAAAAAAAAAATTACCTCAACACAGAAATAGTCTATTTCAAGGCTTTCTGTACGCGGCTATCATCAGTCCCTAAGCAAATACATCGAACTCTCTGTGGATCAGTTTTAATAACTAATATTACTAGGATGCACCCGGATTATATACCAACGGATCGATTACTCTCTCCCTCTCTCTCTCTCCCTCTCTATATATATATATGGTAGCCTGACGATTGCATCTAGCATGAAACAGACTGTCGCCTCTAAGTGTTGACTTCTATGTTCACTTTTATATAAATATATATATAAATATATATATATATATATATATATATATATATATATTATAAATTAACTGATTTAAAAATATCGTTTCATCGCTACACAGGAATTACCATATTTCAAAAACAGAAACCAAAAATTTCAAATTCAATTATAGTAAATTAAAAGCATTAGTTCTGTTTCATCTTCAAGCAAATTTTTAATTTAATATAATTGAATTTGAAGTTTTTGGTTTCTGTTTTTGAAACATGGTAATTCCTGTGTAGCGAGGAAACCATATTTTTAAATCAGTTAATTTATAATATTTATGCTCTGTAAATTTACATTGATCGCTATCTTGTAAAATTAAAAAAATATCAAAAAGAACACCGGATTACATATCTTACTGTTCTTCCCTTTTTTACTATATATATATATATATATATATATATATATATATATATATATATATATATATATATAATTTTACAATTCCCTCTTCTGGTTCGGTAAGTTACGTAAGTGTCGGCTGAAAGTCGCCTTAAATTTTAAACGTTGTCATACTTTGTATCCTACTGTAATAATAAATTTTGATCCTTGTTCTTAAGATATATATATATATATATATATATATCTTAAGAACAAGGATCAAAATTTATTATTACAGTAGGATACAAAGTATGACAACGTTTAAAATTTAAGGCGACTTTCAGCCGACACTTACGTAACTTACCGAACCAGAAGAGGGAATTGTAAAATTATATATATATATATATATATATATATATATATATATATATATATATATATATATATATATATATAGATAGATAGAGAGAGAGAGCGAGAGAGAGAGAATCATGTATATGAAAGATTTTTTACAGTGAGTTTCATCTTGTACAGAACCCGGGGGCCACTCGATTTAGAAGTTAAGTGTTAGTCTATATAGATAGGAGAGGAAGATAAAGGTTAACTCTAAACTTGAACAAGTTATGGTTTTAGTGATCGAGGAAACATCCTCTTGTTGAGACTGTTCCACAGGGCAGTAGTTCACGGTAAGAAGCTGTTTGAGTGGAACTTACTTCTCGCCGATGGAATAGGTAGAGAAATGTGGCTTGTTTGCTTCTATGTAAGTGGCATGGGAGGTCCTAGCAGTGAAGGTTAGACCTGGTGCAACCAAGGAATGTAGTTCGTCCAAGCACTTTTCATGATAGTAATTCAGAATTATCCGACTCAAAATTAAGATAGTAAATTCAAAGTGCAAAATTCAAAACATTGCGAGCCACAAGTGATTTTCAAATCTAAGGGAGATAAAAAAGTGTAGTAATTATGAAATTACTTCCCTTTAAAGTAGAATTCGTTTAAATTCAAATTATAACATACGAATTTTAAACCCAGTGTAATTTTATAGATAATTTTAAAATTCATCATTTCTAATGTGTTCCAATTTTCCATTGTCAACATAAGATCTGTTCCAGATTAACTTGGCTTTGCGTGACGAATGAATCATTTTGTAAATAGGCTCAGAAAAAGGCACTTTACCACCCGTGTTCGAACATTTCCAAAACAAATGTACAACAAATTCAAAACGATTTTAAAACCTTCTCGTCTGAAAAAAATTGTTATTTTAAACACCAAATACCCAACGTTAATTTTCTTCGTTTTATATTCTAATAAAACAGCAAACCAATTTTTCTAATTACTATATTCACCTTCTCAGAATAAATGACAACACCAATGTTGTAAATTAGTTTTCCCTGAATTATAAACTTCCTATTAAAACAATTATTCAGGAAAATATGTTTCTCAAGTCCACTGCCATCGCTCCTTTCAGTATTTATGGGGGCTTTCTTCGTAACTTTTTGTTTGAAGTAGCACGAAATGTCAGCATTTTGATTATGTCAGCATTTTTTCTTCAAGTTACATGTGCTATCCATTTTAGTTGTTGCTGCTGTTGGAATTCATCAAGTGATGTGTTTTCTCTTATTTGGTACACATTCTTTGTTTGTGATTCTGTATCGCGAGTCCACAAGGATCAAAGAAGGATGATCCTCACTATGACCTACAGGCTTTAATCCGTCGAAGAGATTTTAACCAATAACATTAGATTAACACATAAGACTTGTACGTTTTGGAGATATTTCGGATATAAATTTATATATATACATCGTACAAGTTCACACGATTTAGCGAAAAATATTTGTTAATATGAATTTATATGAATATATGTGCCTATGTGGCCGAGTTAGAACGTTCGCTTTCTGACCATGAGACCCGGGTTCCAATCTCACCATAGTCGATTTGTCAGGAAGGAGACTCTGGTGTTATCGGTCGGGACTGGAGGATGATCCCAGCGTGCGGTACCTTTGGGAAATGCATGAAAACCGTGACCCAAGCCGTATGAGGGAAATTGGGTAGACGGAACACTAGGGGCCATCGATAGCACTAAGTCACAAGTCATCGTGACCGAGGGGTTGAGTGCGCTGGTGTTGTTCAGATTGTTAATCATTCTAGTAATACCTCCCATATATATATATATATATATATATATATATATATATATATATATATATATATAAAAGTGGACATGGAAGTCAGCACTTAGAGGCGACAGTCTGTTTCATGCTAGAGCAATCGTCAGGCAAGTCTTGTTGCCTGACGATTGCTCTAGCATGAAACAGACTGTCACCTCTAAGTGCTGACTTCCATGTCCACTTTTATATTTACACACGCTCTATCTCTGATATTGAGCACTTTATCCCATAAATATAGCACACTTTAAGACTATATTTCTTCATATATATATATATATATATATATATATATATATATATATATATATAGTGTATCACAGCTCATCAGTGTGGCTAGACATCCGGTTACCTCTAGCTAGGATCGAGACCCGGCTGAATTGGCGTCAGTCGGAGAATCTACCCCTAAGCCGTTGGCAGAGATGAAGGTGAATTTAAGCGTATTTATTTTTAGATACGCAAATATGTTCTTATATAAAAAAAAATACCACACTCATCATAAGACAAAGTACTTTAGTCAGAAGAAAAATTCTCGAAAGTGTCGCTATCGAATTTTAGCAGAATATGAATCTACTCCCTGGTTTTGTTTCCACCCAATTTCACCTTTCTTGAAAGAATTACTATTTTCCCAAGCCAACATATACGACCACAAATACGTTGAACAATCAAAAGAAAAAATCTATGTTAAATCTATCACCCCATGTTGTTTGAAGATGTACAGCACATCCATCCATTTTATACCATAACAATCTATTCACTATTTAAACAATATTCATTTAAAAAAGACAATTTTCTTGAATATTACTCGCTTACTTTTTTGCTAGACATTGAATTATGACACTTTATGTCTTCCACATGATTTGATTGACCTTTCAACCACCAGATGAACATTCATGAACATTCTCAAATTTAAAAGCCTTGATAAACTAATGACATCCTCACCTTTGTATATAAACACGTGCAGCAAAATAAATTTTATGTTTCTTTGATAAAGTCCCTCCGAGAACGAAACGCGTCGGCCTAGAATAGTTCTTCCTCTTATCTCATTTTATTCATTTTGTTCCTTTACAGACACATTCTATCTGAAAAGAATTTATATATGTGTGTGTGTGTGTGTGTGTGTGTGTGTGTGTGTGTGTGTGTGTGTGTGTGTGTGTGTGTTTTTACATGCTGTACTGTAATGTACTCAAGAAAAGAATTTAAAATATACAAAGATAAATAGAGGCTGAAGACGAACTTAAACACCTCACAGGAAGTCCAAGGAAATTAAAAAAAATGTTTCACGGTTAAATTACTTACTAAGAATAATGTATGTGTCTGAAAGAGAGGGAGAGAGGAAGAAGTTAACAAATCCTTCCAATCTGACAATAAAAGTAAAATTATAAAAGGAAACTTTCAGAAATCACTCTATTGATAGATGTAGCGTGTCTGAGTATTAAAGTTATTTTAAGTCCTTGCTTATAGCTATAAAGATAAAAAAATTCTTCACGTTTATGTGCGAGAAAAAAAGAGGCAAATTGGATTGTAACGTGAACCGTTGGCGCATGTTGCCGACCTTTCTCCTTAATAGCTTCTCTGGTCTAGAAACTTTGCTTATATACACTTCAAAGGGATAACGAAACATGTTTTTTTTATTATTATTATTATCGTCGGTAAGATCGCAATATTTGAATAATATTTAATTTCAAAGGATTAATTTATTAACCGGAAGAATCTTCCGACTCGAAAACTATTTTTTGTCATTGAGTGTTTTACTGTCTTGCCTGTTATTCCGTCTTCGCTCCATAGATATATGGTCCTACAGGCTTCATTCACTAAAAGTTATTTTTAATTATTGATCTGGGAAGGCGTTTGGATACAGCTAATAGCTGAGATATTTCTGAATGAGTTTTGTGCAATGCATGACATCCGTACAAAGGACCGGATCTAATGAAACTAGTTAAGAACATGAGTAGTTCTTAGGTAAATATTTTGGTTTGGTTTGTTTTGTTTTACGGCACATCAAACTCAATGGGTCATTTAATGCCGACAACTTTTTTTTTCTTGGTATTATTTTTGTTTTGTCAAAAATCTATTTCTGTTAATATTTTTTCCTTAAAAATGTATAGCTGGTAATATTTTTTTCAAAAACGTATATCTGGTAATGTTATTTTTCAAAAACGTATAGCTGGTATATTATTTTTTCAAAAACTTATACCTGGTAATATTATTTTTTCAAAAACGTATTATCAGAGGCCTTGCTGTTGGACGTAGTTTATCGTCATACCCAGGACGCGGATGTAGTTTATTGCCATACACAAGACGCGTAAATGTTTTGGTTTTGTAGCAATTCGTGATGGCGGACGAAACTACATCTAACACAGCCTATTCTATGTTCAATTTCCTTCACGCCTATACCAAATTTTTCGTAACCGACAATACAGCGAACTATTTTAAGTGTTTACAGAACCATTTGTAATAGATTTAAGCCAATCACAAAGTCGTAGCTCACTGTATATAAAAATCGGGGAGGGCAAAAATTAAGAGATGTTACATTTTATATATAAGCTTCCTGTTGCTCAGCTAGTAGAGATAAAAGAGACTGAAATATATTTAAAAATATATGAATTATTATTAGTGTCAAGTCATACCACCTAAACTTCTGGGGATCAAAGGTCGCCAGACAGCTTGTAACGTAATAATTTTCTTCTAATGTCGCTCTGGTTTTGAGTTCATGAATAAGTATCAAGTGTCAGATGAAGTTTAATCCCCTGACACGCCGTCACGCATTAATACTAAAGTTGTAGCAATCACATCCAGTTTCGGTTATTTTCTTCCAAGATGACAAAAAATAGCATTTTGGTGAAATGGAAATAATGAGCTAAAAGTAAAATCGATTACCAATAATTTCCCCCCTTGATCAGACGCTGAAGTATGATTCCTAAATATTATAGCTGTCTGTTAAGGTCTATGTATCGTAGTGTGTTTCTGGCTACCAAGCCAGTGTCTACTTATTTATATATTGATCTCAAACACTCCTTATATATCAGACATTGTAAAATATCTATCTATCCGAGTCTATTTCTATCTATCTATCTATCTATCAATCAATCCAGGTCTATTCATATCTATCTATTTATATCGATCTATTCCAGTCTATTTATATCCATCTATCTATTTAGCTATCTATCCAGGTCTATCCGTATCTATCTATCTCAGTCTTTCATATATATCTATCCAAGTCTATTCATATTTACCTATCTATTTCAGTCTGTTTATATCTATCTATTCCAGTCTATTCATATCCATCTATCTATTTAGCTATCTATCTCAATTTATCCATATATGACTATCTATCTATCTATCTCAGTTTATCCATATATGTCTATCTATCTATCTATCTCAGTTTATCCATATATGTCTATCTATCTATCTATCTATCTCAGTTTATCCATATATGTCTATCTATCTATCTATCTCAGTTTATCCATATATGTCTATCTATCTATCTCAGTTTATCCATATATGTCTATCTATCTATCTATCTCAGTTTATCCATATATGTCTATCTATCTATCTATCTCAGTTTATCCATATATGTCTATCTATCTATCTATCTATCTATCTATCTATTTCAGTCTATTCATATCTATCTATCTATCTTTCTATGTCTGTTCATATCTATTTATCTATCTATCTATCTATCTCAGTCTATTCATATCTATCTATCTATCTCAGTCTATTCATATCTATCTATCTATCTCAGTCTATTCATATCTATCTATCTATCTATGTACGGTGATCATGTTCAACAGATCTGTTCGTCGTTTCGTGGTCGGCAGGTTAATCATTCATACGTATCCTCACAAAAATCGAAGAACAAATAATTAATTAACACGAAAAGAAAAAATACAAGGTAAAAGTTTATATTGATTATTTCTCCCTTTTTACTTGAATTTAAAAAAAAAAAAACAGAAATTAAAATCTATTTTAACGTTAAATAAAATATGCAAGTTTAAAATATTGAAGCGAGAAGGCGAAGAACAGGTAAAAAGATTCACAGCTATCCACCTCGACATATGAAGATTACATTCAAGGAACGGCGTGTGCCTCACTGGGTTTTCTTTTTAGGTGATTAAGATGTTCAGGTACACGCCCTTTCGATATCCCCTGCAGGGTTCAATGCCAAGATCGAGTCCTGTTTTACTGGGCAAGGATAAGATGGCGTGGATAGCCATACCAACCAATCACCTATGCAAAGAATGTTCCTCTCAAATCACACACACAGACAGTGGTAGACGCAGATACATACACATACAGATAGATAGATGCATAATGGTTGGCTACTCGTTTCTCAAACACAACCTTCTGTGTTGGTGGCAAGTCAATCCCTATTACAGACGCCTACTCAGGCCCACTGGTGTTTGATTAACACACACAAAACCAAATATATTGAGCGGACCTTAGTTACAGTTTATGGGGGAGTGTGCATAATCTAGCATGATCCATATTTTGAACAACACTAGTACGTTCAAACCCTCGGTCATGGTGACTTGTGACTTCGTGACACATCCATCGATGGCTTCCAAAGAGTTCCGTCAACCCAATTTCCCCCACAAGGTTTGAGTCAACACATGGTATGGTTTTCAAACACTTTCAAAAATGCCACACGCTGAGATCGCTTCTCCCAGGGCGATAACATGAAGAAGTCAACTACCTAACAAATCGACTAGTGGTTTAACAAAATAAAAAAAATCTTCGTCAGTTAATAACCCTAGAGTCAACGCAGTTTCGGTGTGGAAAGAAAATTAAATTTATCAATGGAGACTTCGGTGTATATCATAACAGAAACATTTTTTTTTCTTACAAAAGCTGAAAGAATGTTATTGAAAGTGTTAAAAAACGTAATTGTTGCATATAATAAAAACATACTTGGAATAGTTGGACGATTATTTTGTAAAAGATAAGATAAATCTATATATTTTCATATATATTCATAGATTGAGGAATCGGAGAGCCGAGTTCGAATTTCAGTCAAGTTCATTACGTTACTTACGTGCTAATATCCTTGGAAAAGGTATGAATCCTCTTCTTCTCCCCACCCTCAGCTATGGGTAAATAACAGGACAGACCGGGTTCTATAGCCTTGGATGGCAACTGGTCTACCGCAGAAGGAAATGGCAACCTATTGCGGAAAAAAAATCTGTCTCGTCAGCCATGTACTGAAAGATACAAGATCGTCTAAGCGTGTATCACGCATGGTACATAACTGACTGATTTTCATATATAATGTAGCTGTCGTGGTGACGGTAATGTATTTTTCGTTCACTGAAATGTTTTTATTGTATAGCACATTAAAGAACATATCACCCAAAATTGACCAGTTATTTAAAAAATAAAAGCATATATATAAGTACATCAATAAATCTGTAATATGTTGGCACAATGACAAAGAGAGCATCTGTACATATTAACTTTTCAACCCAATCTTCTTCATTGTGAAAAGTATAGCTACAGTGTAACCCGGATATAAGAGAAATTTTCTCTGGTCCCAAATTAGAGCCTGTGTTAATGAATATACAGTGTAACCCGGATATAAGAGACCCGGATGTCAAAGAAACCCGGATATAAGAGAGATTTTCTCTGGTCCCAAATTAGAGCCTGTGTTAATGTATATATAATAGACCAAACCCGGATATAAGAGACTTCTCCGGTCCCGACAACTCTCTTATATCCGAGTTATACTGTACCATTAAATAAATGAAACAGTATCCGAGCAGCTTCCTTTAAATTTCATAAGGTGTGCTTCAAAAAAACACCAAAAACATTAAAATTCTTAATTCACACTGAAAAATACAATCACGTGACTTTATTTTATTAGCCAATCAGAAAAAAAAGGTTCCAAAAACACATCTTTAGGACGGAAGCGTAGTGAATATAAGCATTAGTTAGTCAAGTATTGCTGAGAGTTCAATCTCTGGAACAATATACTCTGGTTGAGCAGAAACAATCAAGACTGACTTCACGGATAAAAATAATACAATAATTACTATATAAGATGGTGGACATCTGCAGATGGTACGTGGTCAAACCGTCATGTTAATAACAGCATCTATAACGATAAAAGTTGAGAATAATTTTACGAATATATCAAAGTATAATTAAATTTGTACTTAATGTTTTCAGATTCATTAAATAATGGTGAAAATATTCAGTTTTATTTAATTCATTTTATTTGTTAATTTTTTTAAAAATATTTATATTTAGTTTTATTTATTTATTTCAGTGAAACAGTTCGTGAAACTTCTACTTAAAATCCCTTGTAGATATTTGCACAAAGTTCCAACGGCCAGACGTTAATTTGCATTTCAAGATGGCCACCTCGAGAGAAAATTATTCTCAGCAACAAAGAGAGATGCAGCATCATGAAGAAAACAGTAGTTTTTTAAACTTTGAAAACAATGTTGTACTCGAACGCTGTCCTGAATTGATTTCTTACAGCAAAATGTTCCGAAATCGTTTACATTATAGGAAATTATTTACTACTGATTTCCTACCAGTAAAATTTGAAACTCGAAATGTCTTCATGAAAAAAACAAAATGGCAACCACGAAAAAGGAAACCTTTTAATTTTTCCATTTGTAAAATGAAGAAAAGTACTACAGTCAAGTCTAAAAGTGATTTCTTACCAATCCTTCCGCCCGTGGCAAAATATCTGAAGCAGAAATATAAATCAAAAAAAGAAGAATCTGCTGTCATAGCTTCTGAAGAACAAGCAATAACGACTAGTCAAGAAGATCTGGCGAAAAAATATGGATGCGTGAGGTTTGACAACGAAGATTCTTTGGAAGTAAACAACAGTGGACAGGAAATCATCGAAGATAATCAGACTAAGACTTGGAATAAGAAAGACGCAAGGTAAGTATGATATCTATATTCTTATCTATAATAGAAAATAAAACCGGGGGTAACAACAATACGAACAAACCAAGATTAAAGTTTATAACTTCCTCGAAGTTAAGGAACATAAAACAAAATTTTTAAAATGTTAACGCTTTTATAATAGAACTTCTGTTTCTCTTTTAATATATTTATAAGAACGGATCCGGAGAGGTGAGATCCAGGGTTTCTGACTGATCCCCCCCCCCCCGCAACTCAAATGAATTTTATAAATATTCCCAAGTAGCCATAATGCAATTTTAAAAACGAAACTTTCATCTAAGATGTCTTCTGTCGAAGATTTTGATTTGTGTGATTTTATTCAGTCTGTGGTAAATTATTCTGATTAATTTTCAAATTCTTCGCCAAGACATTAATCAACAACAGTGCCCACCTCAATTTTTACAGTTCGTCTCCAACTAATTGAAAATACTCGACTTGCCTCCCCATATAGATCACACACACACACACACACACACACATATATATATATAGGGAGTGGGGTTTAGGATTTAATGCTTATTCGAGGTAGGGTTCTGAAACTTTCTCTGTCAAAAAGCCCGTTCAGAAAAATTGTTGTTTGGTCAGCTTTTGGGAATTGGGTCGGACTGAGGAGTTTTCAATATATATATATATATATATATATATTCAAAGGTGAAAGTGGATTTTTAAAAATTAACCATATTTTTAGGATACGTAAGTAGTGAATACATAAAAAAAATTACATGGCATCATGAATAATATTTCAGCATTTGTTCATGTCCTCAGAACATCAATATCGAAACATTAGAAAAGTTATCCATTTCTTATTTTTAGTTAACTATTGAGCACTTACAAGAATTTTAAGAATTACTTTCAATATTTAAGTTTACACATGTATTGTATAACAAAGACATTTATATAGACAAGAAGCACTTCCCATACCTTTATATATATATATATATATATATATATATATATATATATATATATATATAAAGGGCCGATCCAAGGGTCTCGTTGTCCCCTACTGAATCTATGATAGTCCCCCACTTCAACTACATCTCAATTTTTATAACGTAGTACTTACATAACATACAAATTTTATTGTAATCCGTGTCCAAAATGTATCCTATTCAATATAGGTGAGCAATTCAACTTAGAAAAATGGAAATAGTGTTTCTAAATACAAATTAGACGTCCATGTTTTGCAGCAATTTTTAACATTAACTTGAGAATTTTGTTAACAAGAATTTCAATAAATTCAACATTCTGCATTAAAAAAATTGTGAATTTTATGTAGTGTTTTTTCGAGACATGAGAAAAATAAATCAACAGATTTGGAACCCCCCGCCCACTGAAAATACAGAATTACGCCAAAATCCGAAAGTTTTTCATCCCTTTTAAATTGTAAAGTATATAAATGTACGTAGAAAAACGCAAATGCTGATAAGATAACGAGGGTCACAAAGCACATTCCGGGGTTACCAATCAGGCTTGCTACCGATTTCGGTCACTTGAAGAGTCAGTCGTTGTGCGTATGTACGTGAGTGTATATATATATATATATATATATATATAAAAAATGTGTGTATGTTTATCGTTATTTAAACCTCGCAACGTACATATAAACAAAGAGGCTACACACTATTTACAAATACTCGTTGCATTTTAGCTGCACATAACTTGTTTTATATAGGTATATATAATCAAGTTCCTCATAGTGGATTCGATATATTTTACAAGTGGGGAGGGGTTAATAAGTGTTTTACCAACCCTATAACAGACTTTGTATTATAATTCACAAAAAACTAATATATATATATATATATATATATATATATATATGAAATTAATGATCATCACCATAAATAAGTAAATATCGTTAATTCGCTGTAGGATTATTTTTTAATAAAGACTACAAAAAGATCATGGGTCATGTGTTTTTCATTAAATTCTTAGGAGTTCGCTGACTATTTCGTAACAAAAAATAAATGAAAATAATGCCATATATTCAAACTTACATCAATTATTTGTCTCAGATTTTGAACAATTGTTATTTCGTACCAAATCCTAATATCCATGTTTTAATGTATAGAAAGTTGTATTATCTTATCTTGATCGAAAGAAAAAACAAACAAACATTACACAATCGAAAACCTTAACAACAATCCTGACCGTGATATGGATTAGAAAAATAATCTGGAGATTAAAATTTTAGTTTCATAGAGACTAACTCTTTTTTATTTTTTTCGTATTTTTTTTCTTTTGGTTTTTTCTTTATTCTTTTGATTTCTTTTCTTGATTTTTTTTTTTTTTTCTTCAAATCTTTTCGTTTTTTTTATCCTTTTCGATTATTTACTTTATTTTCGTTTCTTTACCCTTTCTTTTCTTTTTTCCCCTGTCTTTTTCCCCCAGAATTAGCCTCTTCTTCAAAGCTTAAAAAGATCTGACAATTTGTCTGTTAGGTTGATTAGTTTAGATATTAATTCATATCCTAACGCTTAACTTAACTAGTCCCAACCCCTGGATAACATTTGTTAGACCAAAACACCACATTCTTATTCAGTTACCATAATACATACATTCTCTGTGAAGTCTTAACTATTCGTTATAGTCTCAAGTGTTGTGGGTAGGGGGCTGAATTATCTTTTACAATCTAAGTTCCTCAAGATTTTATAAAACGATGATTTTAATTTTCTAGATGTTTATAAATTTGAAATTGTTTTATATAATTTTTTGAAAGCAGTGATTTAATTGTCTAGATGTTATACCTTCTAAATAGTTTCATAAACTGAAATATCAATATGGCGAATTCATATGTATTTGATCTTGCATGATGCAAAACAAAGAATATTTTAGTTCTTGTCATTGTGTTTCAAGTAGATGCTTGATTTTTGGTTCAGAATGTTTAGATCTTTTTTAATTGTCTAGGTTTGATACCTTCTAAATAGTTTCATAAACTGAGATGATATCAATATGACTAACTAAAATATTTTGATTGTTTTGTTATTTTTACTACGGTTGTGGTGGCTTCCGGCCATATTACGGAGAAATACCAGTTCCTGTATAATCACTAAAGTTAAGCAACGTCGGCCGTGTTCAGTATGTAAATGGGTGACGGCTTGGGAAAAGCAGGTGCCTTAAGCTGCAAGCAGCTTGAAATGTGCGGGTGGAGTAATGGATAATTGCTCGGAATTGTTAATCGGTCGAGTTCCAATTCCAGTTGGGTTAGTTTTATTCACTTACGCACAAATACTCTTGGGAAAGGTATGTCTCCACCCCTTCTCCCTCTCAGCTGTGGGTTAATTAGTAAAAACTTGTATAACTAAATCATTATCTAAGAAAAATTCCTACGATCGAAAATATTTTCTAGCTTTACATAACCTGCAACGGTTGACAAGCCATGGAAAACGAATCCGTCAATAAATGTTGTGTTGAAATATGTGTTAATTCGGTTTGCAATAAATAATAAAATAATGAAACTTTTTAATATTTTTATTGCAAAACAAAAGATATATGTTCTAGTTTATTTAAAGAATTTGCAATAAGTTTACTTCAAGCTATATAAATGTCGCTAAAATATATCGCTAGTCAAAGAATATATTGAAGACGTGTACTGGCGAGCTAGTGTGTGATTCTGAGGAGGGCGCCATAATTTCATTAGTCTATGGAACCTTCAGAAGGTCGTAATTCGACGCTGCTTGTCGGGATGGAGAATGGTAATAACATAAAAATTTGAACGCCAATGAGTATTTACCATCTTCATAATTTTTTTTTTTTTTTTTTTCAAAAACTAAAGAAAAATAGTTCGTAATAGAAGGTACAGTGTAACCCGGATATAAGAGAGTTGTCGGGTCCGGACTCTAATTTGGGACCAGAGAAAATCTCTTATATCCGGGTTTCTTATATCCGGGTTACACTGTATTTAGTTTAACGATATATCAACCTTCGTTGTGTTATATAATGTCGAATACAAATTCTGTAGAACGAAATGAATTAATCGAAAGGGAGACATTGGTCGAGTTTTTATGCGAGTCTGCGAGGATCCACTTGTCAGGTAGAAACTTTCGCGGAATTTTTACTTCTAAGGATGAGATAGAGTTGGCCCCCATGACTGATCAAAACCCTTGACTAATCTAGAACCCAAGATATTCAGAAGAAAGTTCGAGAAGTTTTGTTTCTCCGGCATTAAAGTGATTTTAAAATTTGACCTCAGCCCCCAAATTAACTCAACGAATTTAGTTTCTAGTTACCTAGCAAAAACGAGTTTTTTTTTTGGGGGGGGGGGGTCTGCTTTCATGCTTATGCACATTGGATTAAGGGTTACTGCGTCGAAAAAACAGAAAATTCATCAGTTTTCCTTTTCCGGCTTACATACTTTAAATTAACGTATAATTTTCGTTTCTTCGTGTCATGCCCCTTCAGGGATTTTGACTTTTCGTCCTCTCTTCCAGTCCCTGTTTTGCTAACCATTTACACAAGACCGTTAGGTAGGTTATGCGCTACTTTCCTCCGTCCCTCTTGTCTTCACTGTGTCCTGTCAGTATCAAATTTTCTAACCCCTCTTTTGTCCCCTAGAAATTTCAACCCCCCTCTCTCTCTCTCTCTCACGCTACCCTTTTTGTTTATATTTCTTCTTATACTTCAACATTGCTCACATGTTTATCTCATATTTTCAGCATCCTTCTGTAGAACCCTATTTCTGTTACCTGAAGTATCTATTTTTTTCATCTGTGAGGAATGCCCTGTATATAGAACGACCGATATTGCATAACTTATGTAATATCTCTGTGATAGATAGATAGATATGAACAGACTGAAGATAGATTAAAAGCCATCATACCTAAAAACTTCACTTACCTAAGAACATAGACGACTTTCTTTATTGAATCCTCAAAATATAAATCTATTAAACAGAATAAAGAACCTTAATAAGGCTGAGCCTACCATCAAATTGACACAAGAATTTGAAATAAACAAATCTCTACCTTTTCTCGACATCTTATGAATAAATTATTTACATTATTCGGACTACTGTCCTCATCTTTGTCGCCATATTTATTACAACGTTTCGGCCTTCTTCAGGTGGTTGGAACGTCGAACTGAACCCTTTATTTCGCTCGCTGCGGTAGACTGTTCTAGTTCCATGTTTTCCTGTCTAATGGATGTCAGTTATCGGTTATCTCCTGTCAATTCACCTCTCCAAGTTCTCCACTGCCTTAACCAGATATTGAACTGAAAGGGTTCAGTTCGACATTCCAATCACCTGAAGAAGACTGGAGCGTAAAACGGCCGAAACGTTGTAATAAATATGGCGACAAATATGAGAACAGTAGTCCGAATAATGTAAATAATGTACATAATACCTCATCTCAGAAATATAGACAGATACTCATTTTCTTTGTTTTAGCGAGATTTTCCGGTTTTTGAATACTTTGCTTAGCTTTTGGAAGGCATTTTTCACTATCTTAATGCGCCTTCTGATTATGGTGTCTCATTACCGTCCACCGTTAAAAGACTTCCTAGATATTTAAATTTTTTTACTTGCTTGATTTGTGGCATCTCTAATTTGTAATTCACTTGTTGGACACTTCTTTTTTGCTGATAACTATATATTATGTCTTCTTAGAATTGACTTTTAGTCCTTTCTTCTCGTTTTCTTTTACATTCTGTAGGAGTATTTTCTTTTCCGTGCCTGCTGTCAACACTCTAATATTTAGATTGTGGCCGTCAATAATGAATCCTGATAGGAATTCTAATTCTCTCAGAATCCCTTCACAGAATAAGTTGAGTCCGGCGAGAAGACACACCATCGTCTTACGTCCTTTTCTATTTTTGTATGTTTACTGAATTCATTTTGTTTTTAATCCTTGGTAGTAATTGAAAGCCAAGAAAGGCCAAAAAGAGCTACTGGGACAGGTAATGCCACGGGCGGCCGCGAGGCACTGAATGTTACCGTCGAGGCGTATGCGGCGAGCTTGGGGAGTTTGAGATAAGCGCACAGCGGCCATGTTTGTAGCAGCCCTTGAAAGTCTGTTTTCCCTTGTCTGTGGGCCCTTTGAGTATCTGGCAGCAGAAGTCACTGCAGTGTTGCAGGAATTGCGGGTTTCCCGCTGCAGCTCTAAGACTCCCTCGATCTACCTGTTGCGGCAGCGTCCCTGGATTGACGGGCGCGCCAAATGTTTCAGCTACCCTCGACCTGGCATTGGTGGCAGCATTCGTAGCATTTCGCACAGACCTACGGAGCGGTGTCTCAGCAGCCCTAGCGCTCGCTGTTGCGGCAGCGTCCCTGGATTGACGGGCGCGCCAAATGTTTCAGCTACCCTCGACCTGGCACTGGTGGCAGCATTCGTAGCATTTCGCACAGACCTACGGAGCGGTGTCTCAGCAGCCCTAGCGGTCGCTGTTGCAGCAGCGTCCCTGGATTAACGGGTGCGCCTGGGTCAAGTGTCTCTATTGCCCTTGATTTCGCAGTGGCAGCAAAGTTTCTTAGGTTACAAAGAAGCCTTTGATGATTTGTCTCGGAAGCCCGAGATGCAGAGGCGGTTGCTGCAGCCTGTGCATTAATTCTCGACCGTTGTGCATTTTTGAGCATTGATCGCAACGAAGCTTTGTAAGGCAGCTATTCCAGCCAAGCAGGTGGCACGCTTCTCTTGTGACTGCGAGGCCTGCTGCGGACGCTGCGTTGAGCGACCTGTGATAGTCGCATTGTAGTCTGCTCCTGGGACTCGCGAGCCCTTCTTGCAGACCGAAGGCTAAGACGTACCCTCCTTTTTGGCAGCATGGGGAAAAGTGATGCTAGTGTTAGGGATTAGCGAATGTATTTTGGTTTAATCAGAAGTATTTTTTGTGTGGCGTGTACGATAGCATTCATCCTCAACAATAGAGAACAATTAGGATATTTCATGCAAACGAAATATAAAAACAATGCAAGTACAATGCATAACAATACAGTGATTTTTATATACAATTTAAAAACATACAGATGAGTTAAGATTTGATGAATGGTTGAGTATTGATGTATTAAAATGCGTAGTTTGTTGTTAAGTATGTTTGAAAGCTTTAGCGAGTGTTAATAAGATTTGTTCGAAGAATTAAACAGTTTGTTGTTTTACGTACTAAAGTGACGTTTTTTTTCTTGCAGTTCAAACGTTAATGTGTATGTAGTTTTGTATAAATGTTGAGTCGTACGAAGTTGCGTACCTTTGATTGTTGGTTGAATGGAATGTTGCTAGTTATTTTACTTGTAGTGAACATATATCACTTTTTTTTAAGCAAAAATAAATGAAGTTTACAAAGTTTGGCATATTCATTCTCTCTTTGAACAATGTGTTGCTGAGTCAGAAGTTGATTTCACGCGGGAAAGTTAAGGTTTAGAATGGCGTGGAGTTGGTTTGCATCTCTCTGGGTGTTGCAATCTGACTAACTAAATAATTCGAATCTCTTCCTTGTATAGTTTCTGAGAAGAAAAAATAGGCTCAAACAGGTTTGAGCGCCAACTTGATTTTTCACGTGCGTTCGCAGTTATTTTAGGCTGTTAACCAATGAAAAGTTGAGTTTGACGAAACTAGGGTTTTAATTGGATAACAGGTGTGTGTGTAATAATGGATTGTTCTGCAAACAGGGGTGAAAAAAGGTAACGTGGACGATTCCACTCTAGTAGTGGTTGATTAGGGTTGCCCTAATTGCAGTTGTACAAAGTCTAACTTAGTATCGCAAAGCGTGAGCCAGAATCGGGAAGGCAGGTATTTAAGTAAAATAGCTGAATAAATTGTTTATGGTAGTTGAAAAAATGTAGTTAAACGGAAAACAAAAACGTACGAAACAACTTGCCGTAGGAGAAATGATCAGTTGAAGGAGCCTATCGTATCAACCGGATGGCGGCGTAACAGGAGCAGAAGTGAGACCTTCGTCCCACAGCTGTGCACAGCAGGTTCAAATGCGAAGTATTACTGGCCAATCGATTGTGCCAATCAGTGAGCGTCCTAGGGCCTCGAACACCAATCAGCGACCGCGTACTGCACTCAGCCAATGAGATACCGCTATGTGAAGCATGGTCACGTGTGTGTTAATAACAATCAGCTGTAGAGTCTGTAGTGTAGACGTCTCAGTTGAACATACGTTTGATTGGTGTATTCGCAAATTCCGATGAAGACATGATTGTATCGACTTCCCTCGGGTATGAGTTTGTCACAAAGGAGCTCACAGGGTTAAAGTTTTTAATTGTAACGACTAAAGCCGATAAAGTTAATCAAAATCCCAAGCAAGGTGCGAAAACATCGCCAAATTCAGGTAAACTCGATTTGAATGGGAAGTCAAAAGGGGTATGATTTCATAGATTTTTATCCGATAATTGAAACCGATATTGAAAACGAAAGTCAGCACCTCAATACTGTCGGTAAATACTATGCTCAAAGAGAATTTTGCTGAAAATTCTTCGCCATTTGCGAAAAATATAGTCAAAAATCAGCTAGACTGGACTTGAATCGGATGTCACAAAGTGATCAATTGTATCGATTTTTTTCTAGTAATTGATACCGATATTGAAAATGAATGTCAGTACCTCATAACTGTTGATAAAAACAATGCTCAACGTAATTTTGGTGGAAATTCTTCGTCATTTGCGAAAAATATAGCCAAAAATCAGCTTGACTGGATTTGGATTGAAAGACAAAAGTGACATGATGTTATCGATTTTTTTCCGATAATTGATACCGATATTGAAGAAAAAGGTCGTCAACTAATAACTGTTGATAAAACTAATGCTCAACATAATTTTCATGAAAATTCCTTGCAGGTACATTGGATTTGAATCGGATGTCCCAAAGTGATCGATTTTCCCCGATAACTGATATCAATTTTTAAAAACAAAGAACGCCACCTGAAAACAATGCGAGTTTGGTTGATATCACTTGTAATTTGTGAAAACTATCACTGAAAAACTGAATTTTTTTCGAATCAATATTCGACCCCTTATCGGTTTTATCAATTTTTTTCCAAAATCGGAGGAACCATCGAAAAATCCGAAGACGTCAAGTAAGAATGCCGTAGATTTCCGATTAGTGTGTGAATTTTCATGCCAATTGGACAAACGGTTTTCTCAGGATGAGGTAACAAGGTGACAAACACAGACACACACTAACAGAATGCTATTTATAGATATAGAAACAGCAAAATTATCTCATTAAATAAAGTTTTCTTTCTGCCTAATCTACCTTGTTAACTTCAGGCTGGTGGATTTTTAAAATTTTAGGTAATCTCCTCTCTTAAAAAAAAATTTGATGCTAATCACTAATGGATTAAATAGTATCAACATCCTAACTTAGGAGTTAATTAAACCAAAGAAAGTATGAAACTTATTAATTCCAGAGATTGCACACCAAACTTTTGGATTATAGTGTATATTTTTATATAAAGCTGGATAATTCTTTATACTAAATCCGAAATATTTATTTTATATGATCATGTTTAAATTGAAATTATATTGTAATCTGTTCAAAACTCTGACTAGCTTCTTAGAAATGTATTTCTAGAGATTTTGTTAGATAAGTAATAAGTCACCAGCAATACAAGCTGAGATGGAAGCATTAAAAATGATTTTGAAAACCTCTTAGTTAAACAAGATTTTCATTTTCATGACTAAAATTGATATATGCATTATGCCTGACTGAAATCTAATTTTTGTAACTGGATGATTGTTACAAATGACAGAAAATCAAAACACACACACACATTTATCTTAACTTTGGTAAATTAAAACACGAAGATATTTGATTGACATTGATTCGACTTAAAATTGCAATGTTTTTACGGTAACTCTCAAATCATTTCTAATCCATTTAAATGAAAACAGCATAGAGTCCATTATATTTTGAAAGAACATCAAAAACTCATAATTTTATTAAATTGTCTTATTCTGAAAAATAGTGTGTTTAATGTGAGGAATTTGATGGAAGATATTTTCTGTTTTTTTTTTTTATTATTATTATTTGTAAATTTTTGTAAAATTATTTGTTCTACTCAAAGGAAATGGCGGAGACTAATTCCCTTCACAATATAGAAAATAAGATTGAATTAAAAAAAAAATAACATTAATACTTTTAAAAATTTGTTCGTGAATGAGATGAAAAAGTGTAAACATATTTTGCACTTAGCAATATTTTTGTTTTTTATTTTGCATTTTCTTTCTTTTTTTACTTGGGCGTATATATTTTGCACTTGACAAAATTAAGTCAAAATTTACAAAATTTTGATGGTAAAGATTTTACAAGAATAAGTAAGAAACAGAATTACTTTCATCATTATTATCATTAATACAACACTTTCACCTCTTGTACATATCACTGCTCTCATTTTATCTGTTGGTTGATAGGTCTTCCAACCCTATGGTAATAAAAATGTGATTTAGCTGTTTCCTTATAAGTCAACATTCATTGACCAGTCTAGCAATGTAGTTGGTTGAAATTTTTGGTTGAAAACAATTTTTCAGGAAAATTGTTTTCGCTAGTCCCTTAGCTGACCATCCATGGGTATGACGGTAAACTGCATACTGGGTACGGCGATCAACTATGTCCAATAGAAAGTCTGTTTTTGAAAAAATAAGGTTGTCGGCTATACGTTTTGGGAAAAATAGTATTACCAACTATACATTTTCGAACAATACGTTTTTGAAAACCAAATGTCTCCAGCAATACATTATTGAAAACCAAATGTCTCCAGCAATACATTATTGAAAACCAAATGTCTCCAGCAATACATTATTGAAAACCAAATGTCTCCAGCAATACATTATTGAAAACCAAATGTCTCCAGCAATACATTATTGAAAACCAAATGTCTCCAGCAATACATTATTGAAAACCAAATGTCTCCAGCAATACATTATTGAAAACCAAATGTCTCCAGCAATACATTATTGAAAACCAAATGTCTCCAGCAATACATTATTGAAAACCAAATGTCTCCAGCAATACATTATTGAAAACCAAATGTCTCCAGCAATACATTATTGAAAACCAAATGTCTCCAGCAATACATTATTGAAAACCAAATGTCTCCAGCAATACATTATTGAAAACCAAATGTCTCCAGCAATACATTATTGAAAACCAAATGTCTCCAGCAATACATTATTGAAAACCAAATGTCTCCAGCAATACATTATTGAAAACCAAATGTCTCCAGCAATACATTATTGAAAACCAAATGTCTCCAGCAATACATTATTGAAAACCAAATGTCTCCAGCAATACATTATTGAAAACCAAATGTCTCCAGCAATACATTATTGAAAACCAAATGTCTCCAGCAATACATTATTGAAAACCAAATGTCTCCAGCAATACATTATTGAAAACCAAATGTCTCCAGCAATACATTATTGAAAACCAAATGTCTCCAGCAATACATTATTGAAAACCAAATGTCTCCAGCAATACATTATTGAAAACCAAATGTCTCCAGCAATACATTATTGAAAACCAAATGTCTCCAGCAATACATTATTGAAAACCAAATGTCTCCAGCAATACATTATTGAAAACCAAATGTCTCCAGCAATACATTATTGAAAACCAAATGTCTCCAGCAATACATTATTGAAAACCAAATGTCTCCAGCAATACATTATTGAAAACCAAATGTCTCCAGCAATACATTATTGAAAACCAAATGTCTCCAGCAATACATTATTGAAAACCAAATGTCTCCAGCAATACATTATTGAAAACCAAATGTCTCCAGCAATACATTATTGAAAACCAAATGTCTCCAGCAATACATTATTGAAAACCAAATGTCTCCAGCAATACATTATTGAAAACCAAATGTCTCCAGCAATACATTATTGAAAACCAAATGTCTCCAGCAATACATTATTGAAAACCAAATGTCTCCAGCAATACATTATTGAAAACCAAATGTCTCCAGCAATACATTATTGAAAACCAAATGTCTCCAGCAATACATTTTTGAAAACCAAATGTTGCCAGACTCGAAATCATTTTCAGCTTAAAATGACCACTAAGGTTGGAATGCTGTTAAACAAAACAACCAAACCAAACCCTTAACTGATATCACTCTATGTTGATTATATTATTTATCAACCCTTTTCAGGTTATTTAAAAGTAGAAAATAGTTTTAGATTTTAAAAAATAGCCAGGGCAGAGCTGAAGAAACAGTAGAATCATACCTTTCCCAAAGGTATTTACATGTAAGTGAATATGACAATTTGGAACTCTGATTAACATTTCCAAGCCATTATCCATGACACCACCTGCATATCCAATCTTACAGCACCTGGTATTCCCAAGCTGTCACCCATCTAGTCAATGACCAGGCTCAACATGGCTCAACATTGGGGATTTCAATGTAATGTGGCCATAAGCTCATTCTTCCTTGTATTAATGTAGTGTGGAAACTTTGTCATTAATTTCTCCTGTGCTATCCAATTCAGTTGTTGCTGCTGTTGAAAGTCCTTAAGTGATCAGGTTTCTGTTATTTGGTAAAGTTCTTTCTGATTCTGTAGCACTAATCTACAAAAACTGATGTAGAACAGACCTCTTCAAGACCTACAGGGTTCATTCTCTTGAATTCATTTTTAATCAGAGAAAATTCTTGGATGTAGCTGATAGTTTAGACATTTCTGAATGAGTTGAATGAATATAGAACAAGCTATTATTTTTAAGTAATAATTTCTATATTTTCATTTATATTATTAAGTATTAAATGATTTGTCTTTTATCTCTATATCTGGTATGTCTAAGTATGAACAAAAATGATAGCAGATGCAATAACAATTTAAACAATTTACATGCACACTATTGTATTCATGTTTGTTGTTGTTTACACAACATTTTGGCCTTTGTACTCCCCAGTCTTCATCCGGTCTATATTGACCAACACACGGATGACAATAAACTACATCCGCATCCAGGGTAAGATGTTAAACTACATCCAACAGCAAGGACTCTGATCAGGAGGCTTTGAGGAGTGTGGAACCACCTCGAAATTGCTGATGTTCCCAGATCCACCCTGACTCGGGGTGGTATCACCTGCTAGGGTCCCAGCTATGGGCATATAGTTAACTCCGAAGCGGAGATAAAAAGCATTTTGAAATTGTAAAAATAGGTTTTAATACAATAAATACTTCGTAAAAAAATTGTTACCAGAAATAAATTTTTGAAGAAAAACAAATATTACCAGCAATACGTTTTTTGAAGGAAAAAAAAAGTATTACCAGCAATACGTTTTTTGAAAAAAAAAAAAAAATTATTGCTGGCAATACGTTTTTTGAAAAAATTACCAGCTATACAATTTTGAGGGAAAAAATATTACCAGAAATTGATTTTTGACAAAACAACAATATTACCTGGAAATAAAAAGTTATCAGCATTAAATGACCCATTGAGGTTGATATATGCTGTAAAACAAAACAAACTAACTGGTCTATATTGATCTGTGTAACCTACAGGGAAATCCAGACTGAACCCTTTATTAAAGATTGTTCTTGTTCCACTGCCCATGTCAAAGTGATATCTTGTTTATGTTGCTTAACTTTGGTGATAGTATGGGAACTGGTGTTTCAATGTGGTGTTGCTGTAAGTCTACAATTAATGAAAGTTAAACTGTCTTTTAAAAATACCTCCCATATAACAGATATCCTACACTCAAATCTTTTATCCAATGATGAAATTCAGTATTTGATACATATTTATATGAAATGACAGATTCAGTGATCATAATGTTACAATCATAACTTCTAAAGGTAGCCATGTCTCATTTTTGTAGAAGTTATATTGGAATAACAAAAGATGCATTCAAAAAGCTAAGCAAAGTATTAAGAAAAAGGAAAATTTAACTCAAAGGAAAGGGAGCTGAACTGTTATGTAATATTAATTCGCTTATATGGCAGCAAATGCTGGACAATTTCCTCACAGATGAAGAAAAGACTTTATCCAACGGAAATGTGATTCTACAGAAGGATGCTGAGAATATCATTGATGGAGCATGTCTGCAAGGAGGAAGTTTTAAGGAAAATGTAATTCCAGGACATATAATGGAGAAAGAGGGATTGAACAATTTGACACTCACAGGATATATTGAAGGCAAAAGGGGGTAGTGAGAAACGGCAGATAACCTATTGATCTTGTGTACATGGATGGTAGAACAGGGAGTAATAAAGTTAATAAAAAAAAATCACATTGCTAAGAGCTATAAAGAACAGGATGTTGCAGAAAACATGATTGCCCACATCCTGAAGGGGCGTGGCATATGAAAGTAAGACATATTCATGATGCAACTTTTTAGCTGATGTCAAATATTCTAAACTCTTTTCCAGTTATTTCCTCTTCATTATTCTCTGTTACTTTTCCAGTATTTTTTCTTTTTTCAGCCTTCGAATAGTTTAAATTAATTTTTTAGCTTAGTTTCCAAATGGAACTGCAATGTCTGTAAAGAAAAAAAAAATGTTATCGCTAAATTTAAGATGGCTGGCAATAGCAGAAGAAGCCTCCCAGAAGCTAATTAAAAATCTATATCTATAATTTTCAAAGTGTGTGTGTGTGTGTGATCAGATGTTGCTTGTGTGTTTCCACAGTTTTCATCCAATTTTGATGAATTTATTTAGTTTGATAGATAATTCTTCAGTGCCGGTTTGAGTCCAAATTGGCTGGAAAACCTTTACAACCTTTAAGGTGAACAATCAAAAAACTGATTTTTTTACACTTTGCACAAAAATCAGAGGACAAATTTAATGTCTGTAAAAATCAGCATACAATCAATTTAGAGAATTGGTATCTAATGCAAAAGATTATTAGAATTATTAAAAAAAAAAATTATATTGTAAATAAAAATTACTGTATATTATTATTATGACAGTCCATGGAAGATGTCCCTTCCTTGCAAGATAGAGAACACAAAAAAACGGCCCTTTTCATGGCCACCCCATGTTCAAATTGTTACCCCCCACCATTTGGGGATGTGCCTCAGCTGCACCCAATTTTTCTCAGTAATGAAACACCTGGTCAAAGACAGGTGAAACTGCTAGTATAAAGTAAATTTTCATTAGAAACAAAGAAAATATTTTACACTATTTACATTGTTTGGACTGTTGTCCTCATCTTTACTGTCACATTCATGACATTTTGGCCATTGTACACTCTGGCTTTCTTCAGGTGATATTTTTTAAAAATTTTGAACTGAACCCTTTTTATAGACAACAGGGTTAGATTGTTCTATGTACGTGTCTTTGGATACCTCAATTTTAGATAATTCACCTTGATAACACTTCAAGTTTTTGTTCTCTCCTCTGAGGCCAGGGATTGAACTCAAAAATCTTTGTGTCAAATTATTATTTTTTTTTTTTTTTTTTTTTAATCAATCAGCGATGAGTACTTGGGGACCCCTCATCTCAGAAATACAGACAGAAAATAGTGTTGAAATGCTATTTATTATCAGACCTCTTACATGGCAGTAAATGCTTGACATTTTTCACACAGATGAAGAGAAGACCTCAAAGAACAGGAATTTGATTCTATAGATGGATGCTAAGAATATCATTGACAGAGCATGTAAACAACAAGCAAGTTTTCAGGAAAATGGAAACAAAAAGGATATTTATATAAAATCAGGAAGAAACGGTTGATATTTCTAGGATGCATAACATGAAAAGAAGGCCTGGAAAATTTGACACTCAAGGACATAATGAAGGCAAGGGGAAAATGGCGAATAGCATACTTGATGCGCTTCTGTAAATGGATGGCAAAACAGTGAGTGTAAAGGCTAGTAAAATGAAAAGCTTTGCTCAGAGCTACAAAACATAGAAGTTTGTAGAGTCATGTTTGTTCACGTTTTGAAGGGGCATGGCACAAAGATCTCCTTGCCATTATCTTCCTCTACCAAGAAGATTTAAGTTTTTATCCAAACAATAGTGCCGTCCTGGGTTTGACAATAAACTACGTCCAGCAGCACGGTCTCTGATCAGGAGGTTTTGAGGAGCATGGAACCACCTCTTAATTGCTGGTATTCCCAGGTCCACCCTGACCTGGGGTGGTAGCACCTGTTAGGGTCTCAGCTATGGGCAAGTAGTTAACACACAAACTTGTGTAAAAATAGATTTTAATACCAGAAATACTTTGTAATAAAAAATTGATGGAAAAATTATTATCAGCCATACTTTAAAAAAAAAATACCAGCAATACAAACAGCTATACATTCTTTGAAAATAATATGACCAGTGAAAGATTTCTTCAAGGAAAAATATTCCCAGAAATAGATTTTTTAAGAAAAGCGTTACCAGTAATAAACATTTTGTTGGCATTAAATAACCCATTGAGGTTGATATGCCGTAAAACAAAACATCTTTGGAAACATCATCATTTTTGCCACCTCCCAACATTTCAAGGGTGGGATGTTCATTTATTCCAAGGGGTAATAAACTGTGCAACACCAGGACATTCAACTCTGCTGAAGTATTTTTTATACCTGCATTGGAAATTAGTGGTCAGAAATGTTCATTTGAGGATTAGATAAATGAAAGGTATATTCAAAGTTGAAACATGCTCTGCCGGTATTTAGGTTGATCTTAACTGATCAAGCATTTCAGTCAATTTAGCAAGGAAGATGAGAAGCACAAATTTTGAACCATAGTTTGACTATTTCATCATTCTTGTTGATTATTAATTTTCAAACCTAAAATTAAAAGAATTTGAACTTTATGCTTAATTATAATGCAAAGTTTGTAAATGCTTATTAAATATGCTAAATCTTTGATAAAAACCACCATGAATCCTGTGACAATATTATAACTGAAAACCTAAATTCTTTGAGGGTTTTTTAATATTTTTTTTTTTTTTTTCACTATATACTTCTATAAACATTCATTCATCAATAAAAGTATTTTGTCAAGAGAGGAAACAAAACAAATAATTTAGAAATTACCAGTTTTATATGAATTAGATCAGGCAATCATGCTACCCTGGTTTCAACCTTTTCGTATCCTCACGGAATATAGTCCAAATGATTTCATAATGCTTTATTATTTATATGTAAATGCATAATAGGAAGTGTAATAGAAGTGAAGGAGTAAAGCAAGAGTGTGTGTGTGTGTGTGTATATATATATATATATATATAATATAAATTCCCAAGAGGATAGAATCCAGGTAGAACTCAATGTTCATGACAGGACAGAGTAAGAATATAATAATAAAGTCTCAAACACTAATATTCCATGATTATAATTTATTACATTGGAATCGTAATCACGATCCAATTCATCAGACCTATAACGATTTCTTTTTGAATTTGTAGGTCTGATGAATTGGATCGTGATTACGATTCCAATGTAATAAATTATAATCATGGAATATTAGTGTTTGAGCCTTTTATGTTATAGATATGAGAGAGAAAGATAGTTTAGTTGGAGTTTGTATTGTCCTGTAATGATTCCAAACTCAGCCAGTCCAGCTCTCTCCCCAAAGAGTTTGCTGACCCTTTATTTAGAAGTTTGTTAGGGTTCTCTTTGGCCATTGATGACATCTCTTGAGGAAGTTATTCAATGGTGTCCATCTCCAAACTAAACTGATAGCACTAAATGACATGGTAAAAATTACAACTATTGTGTCCTGCAAGCAATGAGATCATTGCCAAGACATCTGATAAAGACAAAAGAACAGTAAGAACTTGATTCATGCCTTTTTCCTAATTCCATTTTCTGACACTGCTTGGATTGACTGGTCTGCTCACACAAAATGGTGGGAAAAATTTTGGGTGGAGAGGGGAATAATTATTGTTGATTAGCATTCAATAGACTTTCCTCAAACCACATCCTTTATCAGTCAAAATATATTGATTTTCTTTATCATTTTAGAAGTTTGGTTCTGTTTATAATATAAATAAAGTATCACATTTATCTGTGATTTTTTTAGAGTTATCTGCACTTTGATTTTATTTACAAATGTCATATTTGAAACTGTCTTTACGTCATTGATAACGGCACACAACTAATGTTGTCATTTTCCCAATTTGTTGCTGATTTTTTTTTTTCCTGTTTCATTCAAGTACTTTTGGCTATGTCTGTTGTCATTAAGAACTGGATGTTGTCAGTACGGTAAACAATATTTATTTTACTAAATCTTGACATTTTTAGATGGCTTGAATCAGTTCCGATGTTACACGTAACAGATGGTAAAGCATGTACCGAATATGTTTATGCGGGCTTTTCTTTTTGAGTGCATATTAAATATATCATATCCATGTTAAATTTTTTGGCAAACGAAGTTCTTCATGCCTGCAAAAAAAAACATGGAGTATCAGAAAAATGGTTTTTCCATTGACACCACTATTATTTTAACTACTTTCACTCCTTGGCAATGTTTATTCTTTTAAAATAATGATAACTAGCTCAACTGTAAAGTGAAGTGATCTCACCACCAGTCTAGTATTGTGCTCAATTTCATACAGTCTCGGTACCATAACAATGGGCTTATCCAAACAATTACCATGAAGGTATTTATAAAAAGGTACAGAGACAACCTTACAGCAGTGGACAAGTGATTGAAGCCAAGCTGCCAGATCAGGACCAATAATATTGCTGATTCTTCTTTGAATCTTATCAAGGAGCTCCAGGAAAATTGCAGAGGCACTGGACCATATATGGCAGCAATATTCTAAGCATGGATGAATAGTAGACTTAGAGATATGCAAGACAGATTCAGGAGAGGATAATTATCTCGCACAACATAGTGAACTGACTTTCTTAGCAGCTGACATGGCAATGAATTCAATGTAATCTTTCCATTTCACGTCAGCTGAGAATGAGTTAGTTTCCTGGAGGATAGCATCAGCCATGCTGATGGAAGGCAGAGAGTGGCCTCTCAGATGATTAATAGAAAGAAATTTAGTTTTTGGATGCATTAAAATTGACAAGCCATCCTTTACCCCCAGTTATGGACGGTCTTGAGGTTTTGTACATTAGCTGCCATTTTCATCTTGTCAGACTGATCAGCCTTAGTATCAAGGAAGAAGAAAATGGTAGTCATCAGTGTAGATTCACGAGTTATTGGTAAAATCATTAACAAGAACAGCAAGGAAAGGGATTCTATTATTAATATTGTATTATGTCTCGGCACAAATCTTTCCAGAATCTGACCAAATGATCAAACCGTATAAGTTTTTAAATCAGCTTAGTTACACCAAGAACTTTTCAGTAGCCATTCTTTTTGAAACAAACAAAGTGAAATATTTTCTGTTCATAAATACCATATATACTTGTGTATCGTGCAAATTTTGAAGGGGTTACGTTATACACGGGATAAAATTAGCATATGTACTGCTGGCCCTGGCTATACAGTTAACCAAACTATATAACCGTCTACTGTAATCAAATTAGGCCTTCAAAATTGCATGATACGCAAGTATATACAATAATTAAAATTTGGGCACTTTGATATGGTTAGCAAGCTTACTTCAGTAAATCAATTACAACTTAAAAGTGAATTCAGTCATCACTGGGTGCTCCATACTTTCAGCCTTATGCCACATCTGAGCTATGCTTAGAAAATCATGGACACTACAACATGGTGTACTGGTTAGCAAGAATTATGACTAGTGAGTTCAATTCTCATTAGGTGCCTCTTAAAAAAATCACCCTAATTTAATATTAGGTAAAGAAGACCTCAGTAAAAATACTCTTTTGTCAAAGAATTTGTGTAGACATTTATTTTAAAGTGAATCATAACTTAATAATCTCGGAGCCCAGACTAAAAACCCAATCATCGCTCTCCACAACTTCTTGTTGTTGCTCTAAGTTTTGTCTCTTCACCATCCCTCTTTGTTCTTGTACTATCAGACATTGACACACAGTTGTTTGGAATGTTAACATTTTCCCTCTCTTCTCTTGCTTCAGTATGTCCTGTGAATATTAAATTTTCTAAACTCTCTTTTACATTGTGTCCCCAAAATTTAATTTGTCTCTGTCTGATTGTAAGTATAAGTTATCTTTTAGTTCCTATTTTCCTTAAAACTTCCTCATTACTGGCATGTTCTGTCTATGTTATTCTCAGTAGAACTACATCACTATTGCTTCAATTTAGGACTGTCACACAGTGTCCTACCTGGGGTAGCCTCTAACATTTCCATCCAGGGAAGACCTTGAATTTGACACCCCTACCTCTATCTACCCCCAAAATACATGTTGCACGATGACTCACACATACATACATACATACACACACACTAAACTCATCTTGAGTACGCACACCTTATTTCTCCCCTTTAACTGAGGCTCTATTGAGTGAGATGAGCATAACCCAGTCAATGGTATTGGATATCGTCTCTAAATTAGACTCTCATAAAGTAAGTGGTGGTGACAGGAAACAAGTCGTAGGCCTAAAGAAATGTGCTCCTGAGCTGGTTCCAGTTCTCTCCAAACTACCTAACTATTGCCTTGCTGACTCTTGCTTTTCGGCCTGTTGGAAGTTCTCATCTGTTGTCTCTGTTTTTAAGAACTCTGGAGACCCTTCTGCCCCATCTAACTATCATCCTGTCAGTCTCCTACCACTCTTTGGCAAAGTCATTAGAGGCTTTAATCAATGCCGAAGTGGTTAAGCACCTTACATCCCATGATCTACAGTCTGACAAACAATATGGTTTCTGTTTTTCCCAGTCTACCACTGATGTACTTACAGCCATAACTGATTTTGCATACTAAACTCATGATAATGATGAAGTTCAAACTGTGGCTCCAGATATCTGTAAGGCATTTGCTAGGGTTGGGCATGCTGGCCGTCTTCATAAGCTTCAGGGATACAGGATTACAGGATGATTATTTGATTTAATACAATCATTCCTGTCAAACTGTGAAATGAAGATCACCTTAAATGGGTTCTCCAGATCCTTCCATACAAAAGCTGGTGTTCTCCAAGGCTCTATCCTGGGTCTTACACTGTTTCTGATCTTCATCAATGATCTTCCCGATGTCATCAGTTCTCAAGTAGGCATCTACACTGACAACACCACCATTTACTCCCCTGTCAATAGTAAATCTGGCATTGCTGACAAAGTTAACCTGGCTGCTGGTCTCGAAAAGAACCTCCAATCATTGGTTGACTGGTGCCAGGAAATGGCTTGTAAACTTTAATGCCTCCAATATGAAAATGCTCTCATTTATCCACCATAGTGAAACGTCCCTGCCTCCTATCAGCATGGTTGATGATCAACTCCATGAGAGCGCTCTCTGTGCCTTCTTGGTCTCTTGTTTTCCACCAGCCTTAGGTAGAACAACTACATTGAATTAATAGCTTCTTCAACGACAAGGAATGTTGCTTCTCTGTGTCACACCAGAAGGTTTTCACCCGAGTCCATCCTTCAAATCTACCATTCATCCTTGCATTGAATACTGTTGCCATATATGGTCTGCTGTTCCCGCTGTTCATATCACGGTTCTGGACAAAATCCAAAGAGGGATATGCAATGTGATAGGTCCTGACCTGGCATATTGTCTACAGTCATTTTCTCACAGATGCAATGTGGCTTCCCTCTGTCTTTTTCTACAAATATTTTCATGGTAACTGCAACTTTCACTGGTACCTAACTGCATGAATTTAAGCATGCTACTCAGTTGGCATCTTGGTCTCACCCTTTTACTGTCAAAACAGTTAAATGTAGCCACTTCTTCTACTCCAACACCTTCTTCCCTTGCACTTCCCAACAGCGGAACTCCCTTCCTCTTACTTGCTTCCCTGATAGCTATAATCTTCAAATATTTAAATGAAATGTCAATCAACATCTTCTGATGCCATATATATATATATATATATATATATATATATATATAAAGAAATAAACTAAGTCTGACAGTTATTTAATATATTTTCTGTTTATACATTTTAAAAGATTTAATTTAAATAAATGCTCTATTTTTAGTTAAACAGTATTAATTACGTTTACCAGCTCTAATGTTTGAGAAGTTTTGTTGAAAATGTGTTCTCCAACAGGAATCAAACCCGTGTCCTACACAGAACAGTCATTTGATTTGATGTGCTATACCACTTAGCTATAGAGAAGCGTCTAGTCTGGTAAATGTAGTTAATACAGTTTAATTAAAAGATAGTAATTTGTATATATTAAAATAATGTATAAACAGAAAATATATTAAATAATTGTCAGACTGAGTTCATTTCATTGTTTACATGAAGAGGTGTTTCATGAGCAGATATGATTAATTAAGAAAAATTGTCTGGGATTGTTTGGTTAATTTGGACTTTGCTAACCAGATGCTTCTCTCTAGCTAAGTGGTATAGCATCTCATATCAAATGACAGTTCAGGTTCGATTCCTGTTGTAGAACGCATGTTTTCAATTAAATTTCTCTAACATTCAGGCCAGTAAATGTAATTAATTAAAAACACAGCATTTACTCAAATGGTATCTATTAAAATAACGTCTAAACAAAACACACTCATTTTATATATATATATATATATATATATATATATATATATATATATATGTGTGTGTGTGTGTTTGTGTGTATTCTCTTCTTTAACCCCTTGCGTGATAGTGGCCTCCAGCCTTGCTTGGGGTGATACACTTAAAAATTTTTTAAAAATCGGTATCACCCTAAGCAAGGCAGTACAGCCACTAGTATGGAAAGGGTTACAGGGTGTGGGTGAATTCAGAGCAGAAACATTAGTGATGAGGAAGAAGAGAAAAGAGCAATCAGGAGGACAGTAGATAGTGACTGACATTGCATTTAATTTTTTACTGATTTAAAGTTGCTTGGAAAGCAAGGAGCTGGGTGGGAGTTCAACAAGAAAGAAGTGCAGGAAAATAAACTGTTGGCATAGAGGTTATGGCTACAGCTATCTAGCTCAAATGTAGATTGATGAGATCTCTATGCCAGTCTAGTATTGCAGTTAAATTCATGCAGTCCATAGCAAAGAGCTTACCCGAACAATTACAATGAAATGCACACACATGAACACACAGCGCCAAAAATGTGTACAGGCATGAACTTGATCAATGTGCATTCAATTCGTGCATGCATAATACTTGATTAGTGCAATAAAACCTTCACTTTACAATAGTAATTGAAAATTGATTCTTTTTATAGTTACTGATGTACACATTAGCCACACTTTTCAAGGGATTCCTATACACACCCCAGGAAAGGAAAAGCTTGCCTTTTGTAGTTTTTAGACTTTTAAATATAGGGGACACTATGTTGTGTACCACAGAAAACGGACTACAGAAAAGAAACTGAAAATGCCTGTGCAGCGATCCCACTGGACAATTTGGCCAATGTTGCTCAAAGCATCAGTTCGCCGTACTAATAAATATTTGGAACCTAAGCACCATCATTTTGAACATTCGTTGTGATTACAGTGTCCAAAGGGAACTTGTATTAATCTCATGATGTCTGAATAAATTTTTGTATTACAATAGCTATAGAAGTTTTTCCTCACCTGAAGTGTGTATACATTTTGGGGGGGGGGGGCAGATGAGATATATAATGGACTCTCCCATTGGTTTCGCCATATGAGGATCTGACAACTTAACCAATTGATTCAGTTATGAAATTCTGTGTGATAATCTTAAGTGGCACTTAAGATCCACTAGTGATTTACAAAGGAGGCTGCATATGGAGCAAGAGTGAGGTATTGTGGGATGAGATCACTGTTAGATTGGCTGACCTTTTAGATCTTGCTCTTGCTTCTTGAAGATGATTCAGACAAGCTGATTGAAAACTGCTGTGTATACTAAAACATGTTGATCTCCATTCTACCCACTCCAAGGCTAAGCACTTAAGGGTGTTACAAGATATATATATATGTTGTGTTGAATGTCAAAGACAACATAGTTCTGCATATTCTCTTTTGAATTTTCTCATCTTTTCTAATGAGACTTTTTATTTGAAAATTATATCGAAATAAATATTGACCGTAAGATATGAGAAAATTCAAAAGAGAATATGCAGGACTGTGTCTTTGACATTCAACACAACATGTTTAAAAGAAGTTGCTGCCAAATTACACATATTTTAAGATATATATATATATATATATATATATATATATATATATGCACATTTCATTAAAAATGACTGACAAGGTGCTTTTATTTAGTTTTTTATATAATTTCTCGTGCGATCTAATAAAGTTTTTCTTTTCAGAGGATAAATTATATAAAAACTGTCCGAATTAAGGAATTGTATTCCTCAAGAATCAACTTTCATAAATAATTATATAGGCCACACTACAAATTGTTTAACACGCAGATTAACTCTACACCTTTCTGACAATAGCTAAATTAGATCTCCTTTAAATATTCATGGAGACCTACCGGACACTATTCGGAATATACTTGTCGACAACACTAATATAATACCATCATCCACTTTCAAAAAAAAGGCTAAAAATAATGGAAGCCTTACTAATAAAAACAAACAAACCAACACTTAATAATATTAACTTTGAACATGGACATAATATCTTGACCGTGCTTTGAAACAAAAAATGAAACATTTAATAAAACATACATATAACAAACTATTTCTAATTCTAACAGTTGAAATATAATCCTTGAAAATGGCTAAATGTATAGCCGAAAGCGCTCGGATAAAAAGAACATTCGGACAGTTTTTATATAATTTATCCTCTGAAAAGAAAAATTTTATTAGATCGCACGAGAAATTATATAAAAAACTAAATAAAAGCACCTTGTCAGTCGTTTTTAATGAAATGTGCATGAAAGAAGGATTGCTGCCTAAATACACAAATTTTATATATATATATATATATATATATAACTAGCTTGTGTACCATTATAATATAACTTACACATACTCAAATATACTAGTATACTTTAAATACACACCAAATATAAACTTTAAAAGTTACAGTTAACAAACAAAGCAAAATCAATATATGGGGAAAAAATAAGAGTGTAACAAAAATTAGGACCATATTTATTTCTAGAATTGCTCTCCTGTATACAGAATTATACAGTAGACCCCCAAATGTTGTCTCCTGGTGCAATCCCCCCCCTCACCCTACCTCTAGCTATGCTACTGTATCAGAGCTGAGTACAAATTCCAGTCGATTTCATTACATTCACTTACATGCAAATACCCTTGAGAAAGGTATGAATATATCTTTTCATCTCTACTGAGCTATGGATTAAATAGTAAGGTAGAGATTGGGATCTTCAGCCTTAGTTGGCATCAAGTCTAAGAGAAGGACAACTCTGAATTCAAAACAAAGTATGTCACCCTGGTGAAAAACATACTATAATGAAAGGATAAAATCATTCACAATGGCTGTGATCCCGACTGCAGTTGGCTTTCTTGTGCTGTGTAGTTATTTTATGAAGAAATAAACTTTGATAAAATTGTCTTGTGAGCATTAAATAAGATCTACTGCAAAGTAGGCCAAAAGAATTTTCAAGTTTTTTTACAGCACACACTAAAAATCTTGATTAAATATCCACTTAAATTTTCTCTTTCCAGTTTATTATCCGACTTGTTCCAGAGAACTGACTTTTTGGCCCTAACAATGAAGGATAACGAAGAAAGTCAACATTTCAAAGAAGAAACAGGTAGATTTTTAAGATTTCTCTTGTCTTCCTTTATGCTTTTTATTATTTCTAAAATATACATACACTTTCATGGTAATTGTTCAGATAAGCTCTTCGCTATGTTAATTAGACTTTCTGAATTTAAGCACAGTACTAGACTGGCTTGGAAATCTAAATTTACTGTTGAGCTAGCTAGATGTATCTGTAAATTCTATGCTAACAGTTTATTTTCTCACACTTCTTGCTTGTGGAACTCTCTTCCGGTCCCATGCTTTCCAGCCAATTTTAATCTGCAAGAGTTTAAATGCAATGCCAATCATTATCTACTGTCCTCCCGAATGCTCTTTTCTCTTTCTACTCATTACTAATGTTTCTGTTCCTAATTCCCCCACACCCTGGAACCGAATGGATGTTAGTGGCTGTACTGCCTTGCTTGGGGTGACATGGATTTAAAAAATAGAATAAAATTAAGACAAAATTTAGTAGATAATACAAAAATATTACAGAATTCACTGCAAAGAAAAACTCTGAATTCTACAAGCCATTATAGTGAAAAAAATTCACATTAAATATCTTATTTCACAGGAGGTGGTATATTGAAACATAAAACATTTAGCAAACTTTGAACTTTGTACCCACAAAAAAAAAATATGGTGTATCAAAAGACACTTTTCCTTTGACACTGCTCTTATTTGAACAACCTTCACACCTTAGAAATGTCAATCGCTATCTACTGTCCTTTTGATTACTCTTTCATCTTCCTACTCATTTTTAATGCTTCTGTTCCTAAATCTTCAACACCCTGTAACCCCTTAAGTTTTAGTGGTTTTACTGCCTTGCATGGGGTGATACTGAAAAAAAAATGTTTACTTAAGTTTGAAATGTCTCCTCTCGTTCATGTTCATATATAATCACATCAACATCACTTTAATCCAAACTCCTATAAGTCAAAACTTTTCCTAAAATAATTAGCTTCTCTAATTTTCAGCACAAAAGTTATTTATTATCAGGGCATAACATTTCTGCCCTCCTTATAAAATGTCTTCCCATATAGTTGCATATTTCTCATTAATGTCAGTGGCCAATGTTCAAACTCAAAAAAACAAAAACAAAAAAAAAACAGAAATTTTCAATGCTGATTTTCGAAGCAGACAGGCTCCACCTACTTAGTAGTTTGGTGTAACATAAATTTTCTTTTTCATGTGCTGGACTGAGCTGATTTTGATAGGTATCAATAAGCTGCCACACATTTATTTTCTGTGGAGAAAATCATTGGAAGAGTATCATAAAATTAAAATTGAAAATTAAATAAAAAAGAGAATGACTTAAAAAACGTCATTTTTTTTTCAAATTATTTATTCTAATGTGTACTTACAAATATTCATTTATGTACCCTATAAGTCCTAAAGACAATCTTTCATCAGACCTGTATAATAAATTGGCATTATAAAATCAAAAACAAAGACCTTTTACCAAATAATAAAAACATATTTGAAAACTTCCAACAGCAACAACAAAAAAAATGGGTAGCACATGTAACTCAAAGGAAAAATTATTCTATAATCAAGATGTTAACTTTCCACACTATCTTAACCAAAAGGCCTGAAAGGAAATTCCCATCAAGCTAGAAAGAGATATAACTGTTAGACTTGAGAAGGCTACTTTCCTGAAAAACTCTTTTAAGGAAAATATTTTATAAATTTATACCAAAGATAGAGCTAGCCATTTGGTCAGTGAATGGTGAATATTTTCTGTGTGGAGATGGTCAATCTGAACATTAACATTTATGGTTAAATTTGTTTATTTTGTCCAAAAGAGACTGCACATTGAAATGAACCATATTGGTAACCTAAGTAAACTAGATAATTTCAGAACTATTTTAAAGACATAGTTTCACCAATTAAACACCTTCACAAGCTTTTAATTAACATCAGAAATACAGCAGGTTTGTGACTGATTAATAATTCAGTTTATAATAGAGCATAAAATAATTTATTTGATAGCTAAGGAACAAATAATGTAGGTACATCCAAAGAACAGCAATATCTAATGTTTAAAATTTAATTTTCGAAATAAATCTTTCTTTAAGCTTTGATTTTTGGTTTTAATTTCAAGCTAATACATTAAATTTAATATTTCCAATAAGCAAAAAATGTTCTATTTCAAAACAAATTTAAATTGATTGGAATGTTTTTTTGGTTTTTGTTCTTTTTTGTGTTTTTGTTTTTTCTTATTTGTGGGGGGGGTGTCTGTTTTTTTTTGTTTTCTTTTCTTTTCTTTAATCACTAAAAATGGGTGACTTTTAGCTATATTTAGAAATCTGTCAACATACTTCTCTTTATTAAAAAATCTTCCAAAATTAAAATATACTTTTTTGAAGCTTTGAGAAAGATCAGCTAACTAAAAGTTTAATTAATTCGATTTGAAACAAATATTACTTTTAGTTTAAAATATTACAGAAATGCATTTTTTAAAATGAAGGTAGGCATCTATCTTGATAAACTTATATTGGGAATTTTTTCTATGGGAGATATACTTTTAAAAATGACTTGACAAATATAACGTGAGCATTATTTTGTTATATTTTTTTTAAGCACAGTAATTTAAAAGATTTTTGAAAATATTCAAGTAATCTAATTTTTTATTGAATTTCAGGTATTTTGACTTTAATTTTACAATAGTTTCGACTCCTATCTTCAGATAATGTGTATGTACATCAGTATTTATGAAAATCGGCACACACACACAAAACTATTCAAAATTCTTTTTAAAATAGTAAGCTTTTCTATTTATGATTACCAAATATAGTTTTCACTTGACTGTTAAAAATTAATGCAGAATTTTAAGATTTAAAACTTAATAAATTATTCTAATTCATTTTTTAAAAAATGAAAACAGTTCTTGTAAAAATTCATTATTCATCAAAAAATTTTTTTCTTAAGACGTTAGTGTTCTTCATAAATCTTATTTATAAAATCAATTAAAAGCATTTTTGTAATTAAATAATTTTTTAGTCTTATTGCATTTTTTTATTTTAGGATTCAGAGCAAATAACTGCCACTGTGCATCCTGTTTTACAAAAAACTGATTGATGATTTAATTTCTCCAAGAACTTGTGCTACTATAAACATTAAGCCATCAAAAATAAATTTCTCAAAATTTCATAAAATGAAAACATAAGGTGGATAAGATGTTAAAAAAAAAAAAAATTGCTTGGATTTTCTAAAAGAAACATTTCTGAAATAATTTTATTCATTTTTTAATAGGTCCTGAAATTTTCATTAAAATCAGACAATTATTTGATTTTAGTAAGAATTTGCATTTTTATTTTTATTTTTTTATATTTTGAAGGTTTTGAAGAACGAATAAAAAAATATAATAATCAAAATCTTTTTGTTCTTAATAATAGCAAAGACATTGATTATAAAATGTTTTTATTAAGTTTGGGTCATTTTTTCATCATGTATACTCCCATTTTGGAGAAATTTCAAGGGATTAGTGATTTATATGACAAGGGAGACTACTTTGCAATTTTATTTCCTGAGTTGTTTCCCTTCTACATTTTTTTCTGGGATTTAATGCTTGCCTTTGATTTTGCTTATGTTTTCTTGTGCGTAAGACCTTCATTTAAATGAATAAAGAAATGAAAAAGATATGCAAATATTACAATACATGCTTTTCTACCAGGATGAAGGAGCCACTTACCAATGTTCAAAATGTATAGGGGTTTGGTGTTGGTCCTGTATATTTGCTGTAGGCATTATTGTTCATATTTACTATTATTGTAAATTATTACTCTTGTAAATTACTTACCGGCGAAGATGGTATTTTCCAAGTAATTTCAAATTAATCATTAAAATAATAAAAGGAGTTTTGGAAAATGAAACTATAGAATAGTTTAACGTGAAACAATAGATTAGAACCCAGAAATAACGGCCGGGAAAAAATATCTAAAATTTATCTCAATTATACTATTTTAAAAAGTTAATTTCCTTTTTATTTATTTATTTTTAAAGTGATTTCATTGAATTTTGAACTTTTTTTTATTTTTTTTTTTTTTTATATATTGACCTATATTTTTCCTGGTAGCAGTTTCAACAGAGCTTTTTTTCCATATATTGCAACCATTGTGTTTAATGTTTATATTTTCTTGATTTTAACTGAAAACCTGGAAATTTTCCAAGAATTTCCAGAGAAATTTTCACTTTCAAAATGATAGTTTATATTTATAGTTCCAATATATGGAAAAAAAATAATGTGTCCCTTTAAACGGAAACTAAGAGCATATGAGATATCATATAACCATTCTAGAGCAAGAAGGTCATTTTTTTTTTTTTGCACCAAAGTTTAGTCTGGCCATTCACGGCCTTTTGCTACTGGAACATGGAGATGTTATGTGCAAAATCTTATTCTCTAAAGCCATTCATTCATGTACACAGTTCCTTAAAAAGAAATCCCTATCATTCTTTGAGATATTAGATTAAGATTCATATATTTGTGAACGGAATGAAAAGTATTATCCTTTTATAGATCCTGGTACATTTATTCCACAACCAATATTTAGCAAACTCATGTGAGTCTAGGTAAAAAAAAAAAACACAAAACATGGAATTAATGTCTTGACAAAACATGTGACTGAAGGATATTCAGCCTGTATCTGTGAAGTACTTACTTTGTCATTATCGAAGCTGTGGGTTCAGTCTACCCGGATTTTAGGAGGAAAAATAAAACCCGAGTGTGTGTTCACAAATCCAACACAATTTTTATGCATTGAAAAGAAAGGAGACCAAACTAAATATGACAGTAACATTTATACAGTCAAATATATGTATTTATATATTAAAAATAAATGTTCCTTGTTGTGGCTATAAAGAGAACAAATAGTTTGATTGTTCAAAATGATTTGTTGCAACTTTCAGAGTTTCAATTTGATTTTGTTGCAAGTGAGAAAATCAAGTGGTATAGTATGCTTATTATATATATAATTATATATATAGATATTGTTTTGTTCGTGTCTTGTTTAATATATTGTAATGTAATTGTCATCTTTGATAATGGCTTATGTGAAAGTTTAGATAGGATTAAAAAATATGTATCAATATTGTGATTTTTCTTTCTTCTTTTAATGATAATGTTATTAAGCTTATCAGGCGATATGAAAAGAATTTACATAAAATAAAGACAAAACTTGTCTATATTATTTAATGAAACATGCATCAATATATATATATATATATATATATATATATATATATATATATATATATATAATCACATGCTAATGAAACGTGTGTGACTGCTGACTGATTGTGTGCAATATCAGTAATATTTAAAACATTGAACAAAACAAGGGGATGTAGGACTTCGTTTTGTCATTGCTTTGTATGTAGAAAATATTGCTGACTGACACATTGTCATGGTAATGTGTGTCTAAACTGTTGAACGTGGCCTCACCTGGTTCATCGATTGTCTTTTGCCAACTGTCCTTCACTCACTGAGTGGTTGCATATTTGGTCGCTAACTGTTGCTGATGAGCCATTTATATTGCTATGGGCCAGCTCTAATTCACTATCTAAGTTTTGTGCAAGAATGTACTCAGTAACCCGATCACTGACCTATTTCTAGGTCATTTGGAGTTCAACCATGTAAATGTAATAGAGAGCACATCACGTGGCTTGATCTATCCAATCAAGTTTCAGAAACCACTTATTTAATTTGGAGCTGTGTTTATAAAAAAGTTTTTTTTGTATCTACTGAATTTAGTAAGATTTATTTGTAGCCATCTCTCACATGTTTGTGCTTCACTTAGCTGTAAAATATATGAGCTTATATCCTATAGCATTAAAGGAAACTCGTTGCTGCTCCAAAAGATAAAGGGTAAAAGAGGCAGACCTTTTCAAATATTGCACCGCCTGTGATTATTGTCAGGAGGCAGTAATCCAGCTTTCCTTTTTTTTTTCTTTTCCTTTTTTCTTTTCCTTTTTTTTTCTTTTCCTTTTTTTTCTTTTCCTTTTTTTTTTCTTTTCCTTTTTTTTTTCTTTTCCTTTTTTTTCTTTTCCTTTTTTTTCTTTTCCTTTTTTTTTTCTTTTCCTTTTTTTTCTTTTCCTTTTTTTTTTCTTTTCCTTTTTTTTTCTTTTCCTTTTTTTTTCTTTTCCTTTTTTTTCTTTTCCTTTTTTTTTTCTTTTCCTTTTTTTTTTCTTTTCCTTTTTTTTTTCTTTTCCTTTTTTTTTTCTTTTCCTTTTTTTTTCTTTTCCTTTTTTTTTTCTTTTCCTTTTTTTTTTCTTTTCCTTTTTTTTTTCTTTTCCTTTTTTTTTCTTTTCCTTTTTTTTTTCTTTTCCTTTTTTTTTTCTTTTCCTTTTTTTTTTCTTTTCCTTTTTTTTTTCTTTTCCTTTTTTTTTTCTTTTCCTTTTTTTTTTCTTTTCCTTTTTTTTTTCTTTTCCTTTTTTTTTTCTTTTCCTTTTTTTTTTCTTTTCCTTTTTTTTCTTTTTCTTTTCCTTTTTTTTCTTTTTCTTTTCCTTTTTTTTCTTTTTCTTTTCCTTTTCTTTTTCTTTTTCTTTTCCTTTTCTTTTTCTTTTTCTTTTCCTTTTCTTTTTCTTTTTCTTTTCCTTTTCTTTTTCTTTTTCTTTTCCTTTTCTTTTTCTTTTTCTTTTTCCTTTTCTTTTCCTTTTTCTTTTTCCTTTTCTTTTCCTTTTTCTTTTTCCTTTTCTTTTCCTTTTTCTTTTTCCTTTTCTTTTCCTTTTCTTTTTCTTTTCCTTTTTTAAATTTTACAAGTTCATAATTGGCTTGTATAATTTTCACAACTCCTATGCATGTGTACTTCATTCCCAGTTGTGATGGAGTGGTCAGGTAAAGAATGATAAGATCCTTAAGTAGTTTCTGTATTGCAAATTTGCTGAAGGAAAAAAAACAGCACACAGTGATAAGACTTTTCAACATGAAAAACTAAAGAGATATCTATAAGTATCTGATGGTTAATTTACCTGGTAATGTTGTTATAAAATTTGATCTACCATGTAATGAATATGATCATATCGTTGTAAGTAGGGTAGACTTCAAGAATCTTCAAAGATGTCACACAAAAAGGGAAGGACAAAGCTCAACTTGGATAGCTTTTTCCCTAGAAGTGCTAATTTGTTAAAAAAAAAAAAAAAAAAAAGACTCTAAAAAGATTTCCTAATCACAACAATTGTTGCTCAGAAGCTGGGATTGAATTATGAGCTATGCATAAAAAAATATTCAGGTGTCACACTATACATGTAGTAAGTTAGGCTTATACATGTGTGTATTCAGTCCATATTATATTTATTTTGAAAGTAAAAAATATATTCAAAATATTCTTTTTTTTTTTTTTTTTTTTTTTTTTTTTATAAAAGCCTGAGCCATGCTTGGTTGCTCTGTGCATGTTTAAATAGTTTGTGCTTTGATGAAAAATTGCTGCCCAGAATAATTTCACCTACTTGTGCATTTTCTAGAAATCTCCGACAGTGTACAAGATTTTTTTAATTTTTTTTTAAAACTAAATTTCGCTCAATACAAGGCTCGAGAGTGACTAAATGTAGAGGATTACAGATAAAATGATAATGATGAATGACTAATGGAAGTGGTTATGGTACGAAGGGAAGATTATGAAAAAAAAAAAAAAGGTGGAAAGATGATGATAGACCCTTGACTTGAGGTTTAATGTTTAATAAAATATTTTTTTTTACTATAAAGCCAAAAACTAGATACTAACTTATTTATTTTAATGCCATGTCTCTTCAGGATTTAAAAAATCATGTTTCTCCACAGATTATTTATTATATGTGAATTGCCATGATTTCTGAAGAAAGACACTAGTGTGGTTTCCTGCTACTTTCTCACAGACTAGCTAAGGCTTATGTCCATATCACATTGAAATAGTGGTTGCCATACAATCACTGAAGTTAAGCAATGTTGAGCCTGGTCAGTACCTAGATGGGTGACTGCTTGGGAATACGAGGTGCTGTAAGCTTGGATGTGTGGGTGGTGTAATGGATAATGGCTCACAACTGTTAATCAGAGAGCAGAGTTCCAATTCTAGTTAGGTTCATTATATTCACTTAGGCACAAATAAATTTGGGAAAGGTATGAATCCACAGCTTCCCACGCCAGCTATCAGTTAATTAACAAGATTTGTATCACTTTATCATTATCTCAAAAAAAAGTTCTTACTAAAAATATTTTCTGGCTTCAAATAACCTGCAAAGAATTGATAAGCTGTAGAAAATGAATCGGTCAACAGCCTAGAGTCCACACTAGCCCTCTATATTATCCATCACTGCTGGGGGTGGAGAAAGATGTCATCATAGCTTTCCCATCATCTTTTATTGTGAAGTGAATACAACAGATATTGATGTAGTTTGAACTTGGATTGTTAATTCTACGTTCTTCTCCAATACATTAGGAAACATAATACTATTTTCTGATCATATTGTTAACGATTTTGAATTCACAGTAATTTTCCACTTAGATTTGCTATCACTTAAGGCTAGAGAGAAGTCTATCCTGCTATTTAACCCATAGCCATGGGGAGAAGAAATGGATTCGTACTTTTTCAAAGGAGCAATTGTTGAAATTTAAACTCTGCTCACAGCTTTCCCTGTTGATAACTGTTAAATGATAAGTCCACCTTAAATATTAGTGCTTTTGCTTTGACTCTAACACTGCCATTGTTTATGAGTTGAAACTGGAACACAGTTTTTGTTCGGATGGTATTCCCTCAAAAGTCGATCACGTAACATTATTTGAATATTTTAGGGAATTCAATTGGTTCTTGACTCTCAGTGAAACAAGGCAAAATGATGCAAGGGAGACAATTTGAAGTCGAGAGGTGTATCGAAATATCTCATCTTGATTACGTCCCTTACATTTTTATGTATCCTGTCTCTTCAGAGCATTGGTGATCATGGATCTCCACAACTTCCTAGCATTTGTTGGTCTAAGTAATTTTTGTCTCTTTACCATGATGAAAAATTTAACTATGAAAAAAAAAATACTGAACCTCAAACTTAGTTTCCAGTCTTTTTTGTGTGTGTGTATACACACACACACACACACACACACACACACACACACACACACACACACACATATATATAATATGCACGCAGCATATTTTCATTCAAGCGTGTTTGGTTAAATAATTCAGATGTATTATGTCTACTCATTTTAGTTTAACCCTTTCAAGTCCACGAATTAATTTCTTGATGGCTGTAGAAAATTGATTAAGAAAAATACCAAAATTTTCTTTCAAATAATTTTTATTTTCTCAAGTACTTTCAGTCTCAGATGAGACTGATCTTCAGGGGTTGCATATCTATGGATGTGTTATACCGTAAATTCAAAATATTTTTTTACTTCTCTGAAAGGGAGGTAACTTATGTGATTTTTTAAATTAAATTTTCTAATTATAGTATTTTAAATTAGTATTTTTTACATGACATTTTGCTGCTACAAACATTTAAGAATTTTAACTTATTGTATTAGTATACTCCTATTTGACTAATATATATATATATATATATATATATATATATATATATATATATATATATGCACTCAGTAACAATCTTACACTTTTTTTTTCTCGATTTGCTACTTAAATATAACTTAGACTTTGTATGAGTGTGTATTTTTTTTATATATATATATATATATAATGTGTGTGTGTGGAATTAACACCGCTAACACTTCTTTTTTCCATGCTATGTCTTTTCAGGATGTAGTAATCATGGAACTCCCCAACTTACTTTCTTTTTTTGCTCTAAATAACTTATGACCCTTTACAATCTCTCTTTGTTCCTGTCCTGTCATCTATTCACACATTCATTAAGTTTCTGTTTCTCCCTGCTTCTTTTTCCTCCAATATGCCCACAGTGTATTAAATTCTCTAGACCCTCTATCTCGGAAATTTAATTTCTTGTTATAAGTATATCCCTTTTACTTTCTATTTCCCTTACAACTTCCTAATTGCTCACATGTTCTGTCTATTGTATTTTCAACATTCATCGGGAGGGCTAGATGTCTGGCTTCAAGTCTCTTTTTCATTTATGAAGTGATTATTCAGTATTTATTCCCGTATAAAAGATTCAGTCAGTCAAGTGCCATATGTAATACACGCTTGTACAATCATGTCCCTTTTGATTCATTACTGACTAGGCAGAAGATTTTCTCACAGTAGGTTGCCATTTCTTTCTGCAATAAACTCATTGCTAACAAAGACTATAGGACCCAATCTGTCCTGCTATTCAACCCATAGCTGGATATGGAGAAGAGATGGATTCATAACTTTCCCAAGGTTATTTGCACATAGGTGATTGTAATGAACCTGACTGGAATTTGATCTCTGCTCTCCCATTTCTTGTTCCAAGCAGTTATCCGTTACACCACCCACACATGCCACATGAGAGATTAGGTATTCTATAACTTTTCAGTAGTCTTTTTTCTTAGTTTTTAAGGACATTTTAATGGCTTATCAATCTAAAGACATTTTTTTTTCTCTCAATACTTTGCTTAGTTTCTGAAAGGCAACTTTCACTATTCCAATGCACCTTTGGATTTCTATCAACTTTTCCATTATGTGTTGCTGCACTATTAAAGTAGTTGAATTTCAGTACTTTCTTGATTTTTGAAGTGCACAATATGTAGCTAACACACTGGGTTATCTATTTTCTCACAGTAGGTTGCCATTTCTTTCTGCAATAAACTCATTGCTAACAAAAACTATAGGACCCAATCTGTGCTGCTATTCAACCCATAGCTGGATAGGGAGAAGAAATGGATTCATAACTTTCCCAAGGTTATTTGCATGTAAGTAATTGTAATGAAACCAAACTGGAATTCAAACTTGGTTCTCCCATTTCTCATTCCAAGCAGTCATCCATTACATCATCCATACATCAAGTAGTTAAATTTCAGTCCCTGCTTGTTTCTTGAAGTGCCCAATATGTAGCTAAGACACTAGGTTGTCTTTTTTTCTGATAACCACACATTTTGTCTTCTTATAGTTAAGTCTTTTCTTCTTGCTTTCTTTTCTGTTCTTATTCTTATTCTTTCATTATTCCTTCTGTGTCTGCCATTAACTCACTTGCATTTGTGGATGACAGATGTCCGTTATCTTCATTTGACATCACTGACAATCGAGGAATTGCTGCAGATTTTTTATCATGCTTAGCTAAGTATGGTACAAAGCCTAGTTAAGTGAAATGAAGTTAGAAAGATGATAGTGATTTTTATCTTCCAAGTGGGGAGTATCTGCCTTTTAAAACTTTGCATTTAAAATGTAGACTTTACCTGAACACTGATTTTGGCAAGCTACTAAGCCCTTGGCATGATAATGCTTATTAATAAAAAAAATTTTTTAAATTAAAAAAAAAGAATTGTAAAATATCTCACTTAAAAAAAAAAAAAAAAAAGAATTCCATGTTTCTTCAGGATGTAGGCAATCATGGCTCTCCATAGTTTCCTTTTCTTCATTGCCTGTCATTTGCTATGCATTCTCAGAGATGATAGTGCTGTGGTTTCCTATTGCTTTGTCAATGGTTTTAAATTCAGAGTTTTCCTTTTAGACTAGTTATCACCCAAAGCTAGAGAGAGCCCACTCTATTTAGCTATTTAACTCATAGATTGGGGGTAAGAAGTGGTAGTTATGCTTTTCCCAAGAGTATTAGTACAAAAGTGAATGCATCAGATTAGTCTGTAATCTGAACTCGGCCAATTTTACCATTATACTAGCTGCACAAATCTTACTAAACAACACAAATCTTATGAATTATTAAATTCCAATGATAAGTTGGTAACTTTAAAGAAAACGTTAATAGAAGTATTTTTTTGATGTGTGAGGGCATTCTGCCACACAGATTAGCTAAGCAGAACACTGCAAAAAGGTATTGTATTAAAAATATTCTCTTTGATGAGAAATGGACTGGCTGATATTATGAAGAAAAACATACAAAACGAAGAGAAACCAAGAAAAAAATGAGATGAAATATTAGAACAAATATAAAAGTATCTGTCTATATTTCTGCAATGACATAGTATGCACACTATTTACATTATTCGGACTATTGTCCTCATCTTTGTTGCTATATTTATCACAACGTTTCAGCTGCTGTACACTCTGGTCTTCTTCAGGTGGTTGGAATGTCTAACTGAATCCTTTATTACGCTTACTAGGGTAGACTGTTCTAGTTCCATGTGTCATGTTTAATGAATGTCAGTTATCAGTTATCTCCTGTTAATTCACCTCTCCAAGTTCTCCATTGCCTTAACCAAGTATGGAACTCACAACTCTTTGGGTCCTGTCACTGTCTTTAAGGACACATAGCACAGTGGGTAAAGGCATTGGTTAGATCCAGTGACAGGACCCAAAGAATGCCGTAGCATACAACTGCCGAAATGTTGTGATAAATATAGCATCAAAGATGAGGACAATAGTCCGAATAATGTAAATAGTGTAAATATAAGTTTCTTTAAAAATTAAAAAAATTATCATCATATTCAAAGTTTTACACCTAATTAACTTCAAATGACATTATATAATGTAACATTGTGAAGAAAATCTTTAAAAAACCCGATAAATTAAGATTTGGTAAAATGAAAGAAAATCAAATTATTGCAGACATACTGTTAGGACATATACTGTTAATGAATCAGTTTTAAATAAAATAAGGACATCTTTTTAATGAATTTTATTAGGAAGATATACCAACTGAGTGGATAGCAACTTAAAATAAAATTTAATTGTAATTTCCAGAGAAAAAATTTCACATCATTTAAAAACAAAATATGAAATTATTTATCTGCAAATTTTCAGCTTTTAAGCAAGGTTATTTGAAATTTCTCACTCTTCAAGTAACACACTTTAGAATTGAGCCATATTTTGTTAAATATTTGAAAGCATATGCGGTATAAATAAAAGGACAATGTATAAAGTAGTCAGTCAGTGAGAGTTTGTGTTATAGCCTGAGTAGCAACTTGATGTTACAGTCCGAGTTGAAGTCATTAAGAAATCTTCCTGTTCTGGTCTATTTCCTGTTGAACAAAATGAAGAAACTGGACAGTTTCTGGAATATAAAAATTTTGGATTTTTAATTGCTTTCTTCTTTTCCTTTACTTTTTCTTTGAGGATAGCTTGATATTTTATGGGACCAAAACTTTCACCACGTCAACCATCTGCATTGTTTAGGCAACATGCTTTTTCTGAGGAAATTCAGTGACAAAATTGCAACAAATTTTGTTAGTAAGGGCATTAACTTTGCTCTCAATTTCCAGCAATTCAATAAATACATGAATACTGAATGAGTAGACTTATAAATATGTTTATAAGGTGAGAAATTTTTTTTTTTTTTTTTTTGTAAGCATATCACTACAAGTAAGGCTGGAAGCCACTAGCATGCAAGGGGTTACAGAAGGTTTGGAGGAAGAGCAGATAGGAGTGGTAAAGGAGGGGATGTGGAGAAAGATAGTGGATCGATCAAGGCAAGGGGGATACAGAAGATTTGGAGGGAGCAAGAGCAGATAGGAATGAAAGGTGAAAGGATGTGGAGAAGGGAAGTGGATAGATCAAGGCAACTGGAGATGTCGATTGACGTTACACTTAAATAGTTGGAGATTATATTTGTCAGGGAAACAGGAATAAGGAAGGGAGTTCCACAGGTGAGATGTGCGAGACATGAAGCTATTGGAGTAGAAGAGACATCTACATCTAACAGTTTCAACGGTGAAGGGGTGGGAACGGGATGCCAGCCTCATAGGACGTTTAAATTCATGAGACCTAGGAACCAGCGAAAGCAGCTCCTCGGAGCAATTACCGTGAAATGCAGTGTCTATAAGTAATCTGTACTGGCATTAAATGTGCTTATACTTTAAGGAGTTATTTAGTTACTGAGATGATAAAATTATTATGCAGAATGTATAAATGTTGTTACTGGAGGTAATTTGGGCTGAATAGAAAGGTTAACATTGCAGCAGTATGTGATTAAAATAGAAACTCCTTTGATAGTACAATAATGGTTGAACAATAGGCAAATAAAATTAAAAGAATAATTCAAAGGAGAAAAATGTGTGAAAATGACAAAGAGATTGTCTTACTTTATAATAATTCCCAGTGGAAATTTGAGCTGCAAGAGGATGTAGTGGACCGTGCGGTGTGAATGTGAAGATGATGAGGAGATATCTTTGGGTTAAACTTTCCCGCTGGCCGGTCCAGCTACATAGGAATGTTGGACCTTAATGGAGTCCAAAGAAGATAAAGAAACAAACAAGACCGATATACATGTATGCAAACAAATCTATATTAATAACAAATTACAATGACATGAAGGGTTACAGAGTGTTGTATGGAGAAGTTATGATGTGTGTGTTGAGTGTCCGTACGAACGCGTATATTGTTTTTAGTGTGTTCCCAGAATTTGGGAAACGCTGTTTGTGTGAGATGTCACATATTGGTGTATGTGAAAAAGAGAAAGTTTTTGTTACCTTACCTTACCTCATACGCGAGGCAGCTGGTCGCACGTGTGCGTAAGCCGTAAAAAGAGGAAGAGGCGAAAGGTCAGCCAGTATTTATACTCGTGGGAGAGAGAGACCCCTGTTGAAAGATTAAGGAAATGAGGAGGAGCTAACTGCGACAAGGATTCTTCTGTTTCTGGAGAAGTCACATTTAGGATTCTCAATGGAGACATTCAAATGGTTCGTATTTATCTTCTATATCATTAGCGAGGATGTATTCTTCAATTGGAGATCAATGAGTCATGGGTTTTTCCCAACATGAGGTTGGTGAGCCAGAGATAGTTTCTATATCTGGTGAAAACCTATTTCTAAAGGAAAATAGCACCATGTATTTATAAGCTGCCTGGCATGGCAGCTGGTTGGCCCATGCTAAAAAAAAGTAACTGATCAATTTGACTCCTGGGAGCTGACTGATGGATTTGCCATGTTACTAATCATCCATCATGTGACTTTATCTCAGCCAAAGGGAGATGATCAACTTTTGTATCCCTACACTATTAAACCTGGAAATATTATGAACTGGTTACCTCAGTGAAACCTGCTGTACAAAATATGAAAATACAATATAACGTAGATATTAGTGCCTGAGGAGATATTATAGCAGAACTGCGTAACAGGTTGTAATGGTTGAGGTTTTCGAAAGGAATAAATTTCAACACATGGAAGATTTTTACATATATATTATTTCATTAATAACAATACAAAAAGAAAAAAATATCTTCTGTGTACATAGATAACTAAAAAAGAACTGCTGTTTATCTGTATGAGATGAACCACATGGCCGAGTTACTAAGTCTTCCCAGAAAGATAGACTGGACAAGACTCTTACCTATTATATTTTAGAATGAAAAGAGAGCTTATGTCCTTCCTTTTATAGGAAAGGAAGACTGAACAAGACTTCTACCTACCACATTGTAGAACAAAGAGAGAGTTTATGTCTTTCCTTTTATAGTCCTGCACAGCAGCAAAAATAGAAAATATTACTAATTGCTACAAGAGATAGGATGTACGTTGCGAGCTATGATCATTCACATGATTAATGGGCACAGCACATAAAAGAATATATCATGCTTTCCAAGAGGAATTCTAGCTGTAAAACAAGGGGGTTAATGTTTATATTTGTATTATTTTTCATATGAGACTGATTATTGAGTTATCTGGGGGACAACATTTTTAGAGTTGATAGAACAAGTGAATTACCTGATAGATATTCAATGCTTTATAGATTGCAGCCACTAACCTCCACACATAATTTAGACCTCCATTTGTAATACAAAGCCATAAAGTTGGTTGCAGACAGGATAATATCTTCATGGTTGATAGAAAAATTGAATTAGTATATAGATTTTTAATGCTTTGTAGGTTGAGACCACAATCCTTTGTTTTCTGTATGTGACTTGCAATAAAAAGCCAGTGAAAGGTTAGGGAGCAGACAGAAAAGCATATCCATGAAAAATCAGTTATTATTTTTCAAATGACAAAAGCCAGGAGATAAAAGTATGTATGTATCTCTTATTTTTGTTTATGCTTGAAAGAGCAATAGCAGTTAGTGGATTTGAGAAACCTATTTTCCTGAAAAATTGTTTTTAAGAGAAATATTTTATGAATTTTATCCAAAAGTGGCTGCTCTGTCAATGAATGCCAAATGTTTCCTTATAGGAAATATTGCCATTGGACATGAGAAAAGATACTACACTTTAATCTCAACTTGATTGCCAGGGAGTGAAAAAAAAAAAACTTTATTTGAGTAGCATTGGATCCTCAGTCAATGAATGCTGAATGTTTCCTTATCATTATTATTAGAGATGAGAATAGATAATACATTTGGTATTTACTCATCTTCCTCCACAGTAATGGGATACGGCACAAGCTTGGTTTAGAGAGGAGAGCCCAAGCACATACATATGAACCAAAGTCCTATAAATGTCATCAATATTCCACTGACCCTCTCTGTTGCAGAGTTGGAATCTCCAGGACCAGTCAGCACTCATTTATTCTTTTGTGTTCAGTCCAATGAGAGAAACCCAATTGAGTGGGCTTACTGCTACATCATATTTAAATACTGGTTCTTGTATGATTTACCAAAGTTAAGCAATATTGGGCCTAGTCAGTGCTAAGATGGGTGACAGCTTGGGAATACCAGGTCTTGTAAGCTTGGATGTGAAGGTGGAGTAATGGATATCAACACAGAATTGTTAATTGGAGAGCAGACTTTCAGTTTTGTTTCATTATATTCACTTGGGAATGGTATGAACTCACCTTCTCTCCTCAGCTATGGGTTAATTAGTAAGAATTATATCACTAAATCATTAAATACCAAAAAAATATTTTACAATCTAAAAATATTTTCTGGCTTTAAATAGCCTCCAAAGTGTTCATAATTTGTAGAAAATGTATCCATCAATCGATGAACATTCAAAATTATTGGATTTTTCCATTGGAAATTATTGGGGAGACCAAAAGCGACTTCAAAACCAAAGGTCATTTTCAACAATAAACACTTTATATCTCCCTTTTCACACCATCACTGGATGTTATTTAAACTTGAATTAGCAATTGCATAATGTGAAGAATGCTTGGAACTCATTTCATTAACCAAATGATGTGTTTATGGAAACTTGTGCCTTTTTTTTCAGTTGGATTAATTTTTTTTCAACCATTAGCAGGTTATTTAAAGCCAAAATATATTTTTGGACTATAATAATTTTTTTCTTGAAATAATAATGATATTCTGATACAAGCCCAACTATTTAATCCATAGCTGGAGGAGACGAGGTGGTTTTATTCTTTTCCCAAGGGTATTGGCATGTAAGTAAATATAATAAACCTGACCAGAACTGGAACTTATCTCTCCAATTTGTCATTCCAAACGGTTTGACCAGACTTGTTGTTGCTTAACTTCATTGATCAAATGAGAACCATTGTTTCAAAAAATATATATATATATATATATATATATATATATATATATATCTACTATTATGTTTATATGATTTTTTGAATAAAAAAAAAATGAACAAAAGTACTGTATCTAGTTTCAAAACATTACACTAAAAATGACATGAAGCCAATTGCACCAGTTTTTTTTTTTTTTTTCTGGGATTAAAGTGTTTTAACAGGTGACAGAAATAGTGAAACCAAAATTTGAAGATGCATCAAAGTAGTGAAAGATGGCATCTAAAAGCTAAGCAAAGTATTAAGGAACAGGAAAATTTAATTGGAAACAAATAAACGAGTGCTGAACTGCAATGTAATATTATTTCTCCTTTATGGTAGTGAAGGCAGGACAATTTCTTTACTAATGAAGACGGAACAAGAAACAACAGAGATACGGTTCCAAATAAAAATGCTGAGCAGCAAGTGTTTTTTTAAAAAAATAGACAAAAAGGAGAAAGAGACAATTGAAATTTCTGCTACACATAATGAAGATGGGCTTGGAGAATTTAACACTCACAAGATATAGTGAAGGTTAGTAGCACAGAGAGAAACACTGAGTAAACTACTTAAAGTGCTTGTGTAATGGATGACAGAACAGGAATTGGGAGGGATAGCAAGAAAGAAACATTGCTATCAGCTACAAAGAATAGGAAGTTGTGAAGAGCCATGATTATCCACATCCTACAGGGACATGACACATGCAAAGAAGTGTCAGTTTAGTCTTTGCAGGATCGAGCTTAATTTTCTAACCATTGAGCTGTCAGTAATTTCTGCATTAATAAAATTTAACCTTGAAAGCAAATTGCTGGAGTCAAATTACAAGTAATTTTAAATTAGATAAAAAAAAAAAAATGGCTATGTAGTATTGCAGCTCAGACTAGAGTGCAGCCTCTTTCAGTCGAATACTTGTGGCTTAAAAATAACCCTTCAACCAGATCCTTACCCATGAAATAAAACCCATGAAGATTTGTAACAGTAAACAGATTTTATTATAATCTACTGCTATAGACAAGCAAAGATGAATTGTAGGTGAGGAGGGAGGTGAACAGATTAACTGGTGTCTGTCATCCTCTATGGAAAATTGCAGTCTCCCTGACTTTTCATGGGCAGTGGTCACTGTCTTATAGAGAACATTCTTCTTTTCTTGTCTTTGTCTAAAAATGTAATTTATTTTCATTCAGCGACCCTCTTTGACCTAGCCATTTGCAATGTACTTGTGAAATCCACTTCACTTACTGATAACCATCATTTAAAATAAATGTCTGAATCCATTTTTGTGGCAAGTCCAGCTGTTTTCCATTTAATAAGATATCAGCTAACAGATATTGCTACAAAAGTAATTACAACAAAATTTCATTGAGTTTCATACTGTCACCAACAATTGTGAATTCCTTTCAAATAATTGAAATACTCTTCTGTCAGTTCAATTCGTATAAACTGATAAACAAAAGATCCAGTTACTACTTTCAAAATTTAAAACTAAGATAATTTTCTGTACACACTTGAGGGGAAACTATTTTTCTTCTGTGACTGCTGTAACTATATTCAGTTCATTAAATAAATAATAAAATGCCATCTGCGGTTAGAATATATATAAAAATGTTAAAAAGTAGTATCTTCTATGTGCCATGCCCCTTCAGGACGTGGGTTAACATAGTTCTCCATAATTTCCTGTTTTTGTTTCTTAAGCTCTTAATAAATTTTGTCTTTTTGTCATTTCTCCTAAATCCTGTTCTGCTACCTATTGCCCAAGATCGCTAAGTAGTTTATGCACTGTTTTCCTCTTTGTCTCAACTTCAATCTGTCCTGTTAGTATAAAATTTTATAAGCCCTCTTTCCTTCATTTACTAAGAAATTCCAACTGTCTCTTCCTGATGTTTAGTATAAGTATCCTTTTTGTCTCTGCTTTCTCTAAAACAATGTTGTTGCTCACAGATTTAATCCATTTTTGTTGTTTCAAGTCTCTTCTTTATCTGTGAGGAGATTGTCCAGTATTCACTGCCGTATAGGAGGATTGACATTCATAGTATTCCTTTCCTTTTTTTTTTTTAATCCTTTCACTCTCATGGGAATGTTGATATGTCATCATGCTCTGTAAGTTACTAAGATTAGCTATGGAAGAAAGAATATTGTCCTTGTTTTTTTTTCATTTCCCCTATTATAGGCAT
>OZ038481.1:42735657-42773157 GCA_964036315.1 Acanthosepion esculentum | reverse complement strand
ATATATATATATATATATATATATAGTCTTAAAATGTGCTATATTTATGGGATAGAGTGAGTGCAAATATAAAAGTGAACATAGAAGTCAACACTTAGAGGCGACAGTCTGTTTCATGCTAGATGCAATCATTTATATATATATATATATATAATTATAATTTTATCATAGAGACAAAACCATTTTACTCACTACAAAGATGCAACTTGGTTTCAGTGCACTTCAACTGCACTTTGACGGGTGAGAATGGTTTTGTCGATATGATAAAATTATAATAAATAAATAATTATCACTCTACTATCGGTATCGAGCTCTCTTTGGAATTAATGCTGTGAACGTTGGAATTTATATATTACTTTCATTCTCATCACATTGGATATATATATATATATATATATATATATATATATATATATATATATATTTTAAAAAAAGCAACTGACAAGATACTGTGGTTAATTTTTTTATTTAATTTTTCTTGTGTCCTTATAATTTTCTTTTCCAGATATTAATTTTCAGATAAGGACGAATAAACACAAAATTGCACAAAACAGCTACAGACATGTTTATATATCGATCTCTATTCTTTTTATGCCCTTCTCAGCATGAAACGAGTGCATTTGTTTGACTCGTACATCTGGGAGAGGTGTTAGCCACCGCTCGGGTACTTCAAGGTGCCTCAGTTTCTTAGTTACTATATTAAAAACAAATTAAAAAAACTTTGCCTGAAAAGTGAAACTTTTCTCCCAAGATAATTGGTGAGGAATGGGTTAAGAGAAAGATTCTATGAATTTCAACTGACAGTAATGCTGTTCAGTCAATGAGTGCTAAACGTTTTCGGTATGGAAAAGAGTAATCTCCCCCCTCCTTACCACTGTTACTTCATTATTTTATTACTTCTTCTATGATGTGCCGTGTCCTTTTCTCGATGTGAGCCATCATGGCTCTCAATTTCTTGTCCTTTGTAGCTCTTAGTAAATTTGTCTGTTTCCTCTCTTAAGCCCTCGTCTGTCAACCATTTATACAAGCTGGCTCTGTGCTGTTTTCTCTAATGTTCTGTGAGCATCAAATTTTCCAAACTCTCTTTACTCATCTACCCTAGAAATTTCACATCTCAATTTCTGATGTTAAATATAGGTGTCCTTTTGGTTTCTATTTTTTTCTTAAAACTTCATAATTACTCACATATTCATTCAATGGTATTCTCAGCATCCTTCTGTAGAACCACATTTCTACGGCTTCTTCATCTTGTCCAGCATTCCCTGCCATATAAGAGGACTGATATTAGATAACAGTTCAGTACAGTTTGTTTTATTTTTCTTTTTTTTTTTTTTTAATGAATTTTTCCTTCAGTTACCTTTTGAAAGGCATCTTCTCCTATTCCAGTGTACCTTTTGAATTTAAGTGTCACACTTTCCGTCCTCTGTTAAAACACTTCCCAAATATTTAAATTTTTGTACTTGCTTGATTTTCATATCTTCAATTTATAACTGACATGGTGGGCTGGTCCTTTGACTGGCAACCATACATTCTGTCTTTGATTTGCTATTTTTAAATAAAAAAACAAATATCAGGTATTTTTCAGAAGAAATCCGAAATGTTTTAAATAACATTTAACAACAGCTTAATCATGGGATTGGCTTCTATACATTGCTTCTTTCGTGCCCTTCCGATTAGAGTGGCATAGAAACGAGAAGAGTTTATTGCAGTAAGTTCAAAACAAACATCTTGGGTAGAATCCAGAAAAGCAGATCTGACACAATGTAAGAGGTCTGAATAATACAAACCTCCTTTTATATTACTGTTTGTCCTATGTTTGCTTCACACGTTTGCTACATACCTGATTCTTCTTTTGTTATTGCATTCTAAAGGATTGGCTCCTTGAGAAGATAAAGCTATTGTGATGTCTGTTGTTTGGCCATTATGACAAGGTAAACCAATCCCTTGCCTCCTCTTTAAGAAGTAGAGTTCCTTCTGTTTTATTTTATTTGAAAAACAAAACCATTATTTACGTATTTTCACATTTCAGTCTTTTCAAACAAAGTGATGAGTTACTCCTTTTCAAAGAGAATGCGATGATTACAATCCAATTACATATTAAAAATGTAGCCTTATATACAACTATGATATATCCGCACTTAAAGCTTATACATACATATGTGTGGGTTCTGAAAAGTTTGTGCCACATCTAAGAAACCCTTTAAAAACCATCAATTGTAAGGAAACAGAGTGAAGCTTTGCCCTTGCATTTCTGAGTAATTATTTCTCCTTTATGTGCTTCTTGTTCTCATCCATTTGTTTTAATCATTTCAACCCAAACAGGGCAATAAAGCCACTAAGATGCAAGGGGTTACTAAGTATGAGAATATGAAATAAAAAAAAACCATTAAGGACAGAGAACAATAAAAGAACAAGAATTAAGAAGACAGAAGATAATATTCAATTATGTAGGTTATTCATTATCTTCACTTGCCTTTGATATTTCCTGTGAGTGTTAAATTTTCTAAACCATCTCCATAATTTTTGCTGTCTCTTTCTGATTGTCAAACATTTCTATGTCATTTCTATTCTCCTTTAAACTTCCCTATTTCTCACATGCTCTGGTCATGACATTCTGAGCATTCATCAGTAAAACCATGTCTCTGTCACCTTGAAATTTAAAAAAAAAAATCTGTCAAATGAAAAAAAAATTTAATTTCTTATATTGATGCAAATGAAGTTTTGCTCTTAATTTTTTGTTTTGAATTTTATATTAATTTTTAAACCCTTTTTTCTTAAAAACAAATTCTTAAACATTTTCTCTCTTGCTCTTTTTAAAGACTTTTTATATATACTTGCGACATCTGTGTTCTGCATTTTCTTTTTATCTGTATACATTTTTCTTATTAAGCCTCTTTTGATTGCGTCCTGGGTGCGACGTTAAACTGCATCCAACAGCAAGGCCTCTGATCAGGAGGTTTTGAGGAAGCTTGGAACCACCTCTTAATTGCTGGTGTTCCCAGGTCCACCCTGACCCAGGTTGGTAGCACCTGTTGGGGTCCCAGCTATGAGCAAATAGTGAACTTCCAGGTCTTTTCCAAACTTCCAGGTCTTTTCCAGCACATTTGAAAAAATATTATTACCAGCTATACGTTTTTGAAAAAATATTATTACCAGCTATACGTTTTTGAAAAAATATTATTACCAGCTATACATTTTTGAAAAAAATATTATTACCAGCTATACATTTTTGAAAAAAATATTATTACCAGCTATACGTTTTTGAAAAAACAATATTACCAGCTATACTTTTTAAAAAAAAAAAAAAACCTTTTCAGCATTAAATGGCCCAACGAAGGTCGATATGCTGGTTAAACAAACAAACTATCTATCTTTTGATTACACTTATGAGTGTCCCATTCTATTCAATCTTTTTGTAACAGAGAATTGAGTCTTTTCCTAGACTATTCCTTGTACATATACAAGCACGGATGTGAAGTAATGGGCACTGATTATTTAAGAATCCCATACCACATCTGAAATGGATCTACTAATAGAAAACAGTTCTTGCTTTCCCTCCTGAAGCCAGTGTACTGATGACAAGGGAGACTATGCTGGTGACATAGGTATCCATAGTTTGGATACTAATCATCTTGGACAAAAAATATCAAGTATTCTAAGAAAGAGGACATGATATAATAACAAGAGGGAAATTATGATCTAGAATTGAAATGAATGCAATGATGTCATCTACCCTGAACCCATAGTAAAAATTTTGTGGAATTTGTAAATACTTCAAATACTTTGATTTATGCATCAGTTTGTAATGGTGGTTTCACTATTAATAAAAATAAAAGTGACAAAACAACAAACGGTGAAAAGATGTGATTGTGAAAAGTAATAAAAATTTGATTTTTTTTTTTTTTTTTTTTTTTTTTTTTCCTCTGATATACAAGGTTGTTGTTGATGGCTGAAGATGTTGCTACTGATGGTCTAGTTAAGCTTGCCTGCCCTGGGATACATTGCTATTACCAGCCTGGTCAGATTGGTAGAAACATCATTGGCTTTATAGTCAGTGGCTCAGAAATGGCTGATGTGAAAACTGATTAGTCAGAAAATGTTTTATGACTCTGATATTTTGGGACTGTATTCCAGAAGTGGGTGCATAGAGTAGGACAAAATTAAGACCTGTTTTTGTCATATGAGCCGTGGATATCAAAAGGAGCAATTCTGTTTGAGTTAAAGAACTGGAGTTCTTACAGAGTACAACAAGTTTTAGTAAATTAAAAGGGATAAGGAAATTGAACATGGAATAGGCTGTACTTGGGATAGTTTTACTGATGTAATGGAATAACCTGTCACCCCCATGAGTGACTACACTATAGATAGTAACTACTTATAAGTATCTGTAAGTCAACAAATGACAGTCTAGCTGGGATCTTTTGAGTACGACTTAGACTTACTACTGGATTGATTTGCGACAACCTTGTGCAAAACTGTTGACTTTATTCTAATTGTACTGGTTTTACAATAAACCTTTACTTATTTTATCCACTGTGTTAATCAAGTATATATTCCTATTTGCACGGAATATAACATTTATCAAGTATATATTCCTATTTGCACGGAATATAACATTTATCAAGTATATATTCCTATTTGCACGGAATATAACATTTATCAAGTATATATTCCCATTAGTACGGAATATAACATTTATCAAGTATATATTCCCATTTGCACGGAATATAACATTTATCAAGTATATATTCCCATTTGCACGGAATATAACATTTATCAAGTATATATTCCCATTTGCACGGAATATAACATTTATCAAGTATATATTCCCATTTGCACGGAATATAACATTTATCAAGTATATATTCCCATTTGCACGGAATATAACATTTATCAAGTATATATTCCTATTAGTACGGAATATAATATTTATACAATACTGTAAATTGTTACAAAGCCTAAAAATTGACCTAAAAACTCAAGTCATATTAAATGCTGCACCAGATTGAGACTTTCATAGAGATGTCAATCATAGCACCAAACTTGTTCAAAAGTATCTAATCTGTCATCCATATACAGTCCAAGCCAGTCCTTTTTGGACAACTCGGCTAGACGGTCGAACTCTCTGCCTCTGAGGCAGAGGGGAACTCTCTGCCTTTGGGCAGAGAGGAACTCGGATGAGGCTCCGCAAAAGGGCAGAGCCTCGTTCGAGGTGGTTGACCACCCCGATCCCGTTTATACGGGTTCTACGGGCAATTTTTGCCCGAGCCTACGGGCTCGGAAAGCCCACATTAAACCGGCCTTGTGCCACATTCGACACACGTGGGCGTGTTGTTAAACATCGTCATCCATATACAAATGCTTTCTCGGATTGATGGTTAAATGTGGCTTCAAGTGAATGAAGCTTGTACATCTTAGCAAGGATCATTCTTCTTTGAACCTTGTTGACAGCTGCTACAGAATCAGAAACAAAGAACTATACTAAATAACAGAAACATCAATACTTGAGGACTTTCAAAAGCAGCAATGAATAAAATGGATAGCACATGTAACTTGAAGAGGAAATGACCACAAAGATGTTGACGTTCCACACTACTTCAAGCAAAAAAAACCCATTGATATTGGACAGAGCAATAACAGTGGACTTAAGAAATCTATTTTCCTGAATAATTGTTTTAAAAGAAAGATTTTATATATTCCAACTTAATGTGGCATTCAGTGAATGCTGAATGTTTCCTTATAAGGAAACGGATACCATTACCATTTCTAAAGCTTTTGTTTAAGAATTATGCTATGGCTGAGTTATCTGCTTTCACTCATTCTTTAGGTCAAGAATTTCAGTTAGCATCCACTCTTTTGCTTGTCTTTCTTTTGCTGATATAACTTTCTTTGTAGTTGAAATAAGTGCTTCCCTTAAGGTGTTTTAATTTGAGTTCCTGATATGTTACATTCCACATTTGTTCATATTTGTGACTGGATATGTTTCTTTGAAAATTAAATCATTGTGTAGTTTGTCATATTACAATTTGTGTATTACTTGAAGCATTTCATTTTTACCCTTAATTCACATATGACTGGGAGGTGATCACACTGGCAGTCATTGCTTAGATATATTTCTACACATTTCTAAATCACTTAATCATTTAATTAAATAGTGTACCTGATTAAAATGCTACTTGACAGGCTTTCCAAACCCACAAGGGTATTAAGTATTCTTCAAACCAAATGTTGGTTATTACTTAGACATTCACTGTACAACAATTTTTCTACACACTGGCTCCCTGTGCCGAGCCAGGAAATTTTTCTCCCCGGAATCGATCCTCCAAATCTATAAATCAACCATTCACCCTTGCATGGAGTATTGCTGCCATATATGGTCTGGAGCCCCTGCTGTTTGCCTCAGTGATTGTCATGACAAATACTATCAAGATGGCTAAATGTATCATCTAAAAATCTGGAAAAAAGCAACTCAATTAGTTTAGTAGGTTTTTAGATATTAAACATTTTGTGGGGTGGACAATTATGCTGTTACATGATTTGGACAATTTTACTGTTAGACCCTGTATACTCGAGTATAGTGCAAGTTTTTATGATTAGTTTTTAATGGAAAAAAATAGGGAGTTGCACTATACCTGAAGTAGGCATATACATGAAAAGGAAACCTCCATCAATACTGAAAAGAATAACAGCTTCTGAACTTGTGAAACCTATTTTCCAGAAAAATTATTTAAAAGAAAAATTTTATAAAGTTCAACCGAAAGTAGTACAGGCTATTTGGTTAATGAATACCAGATGTTTCCTTATAAGGAAACTGCTAATATTACCATTATTATTTAAACATTTTTTAAGTTTCAGTACTGATACATTGTACTAAGATTTCATGTCCTGGCTAATCTTTGTAGAATGCTGTCATGCAATGACAGTCTGCAACATTTGTTGTACATGTCTCTCTTTACTGGGAATGGAGTCAGTTCCAGGAGAACTTACCCTTTTCACACTGTTATTTGATATTTGTATATTGTGAACTGCTATTGTTGTTTGCCTTCTCCACAGGGATTTTATTGGGACACCACCTCTAGTTAGCAACCTGTTAAATTTTGAAGTTTATCTGCTCTTTAATATGTGTTATTTTCCTTCTATTAAGTTTGTTCATCAACCTCCTCATACAAAACAAATTTTAGTAGCTGGGCTGGGATATTCACTGACAATACAATAAAAAAAATAATAGGATGACTATACATTGGCTTGCCTTGATAAAATAAGATTTGGATGATTCCTCTTTCCATGATCTTTGCAGTCCCTCTCAGCTGCAAAAGATATATGCATTAGTCTGTGAGTCGGTACTAGTGAGGATTTGAAGTAGTGTCGTGTCCACTTGACTAATTTATCATTTAGGACAGTGATTTATGCCTTTGCTCAGTGAGGCAAGATGTTGGCATTAAAATCTTTATGGTCATGGTTTTTCTGTTGAAGATTTCCTTTTCTTATGCAGATGGCTGAATTTATTGTAGAGATCTGCTGTTCCTTCAAAGAAGTATTCTCAAGATGTTTGACCTGGACAGGTTGAGGCTATAGATCTCACTCAGTTCACTTACAAGAAATTGTAGATTTATTTCCCTTTATGTAAGTTTGCCATCACATAGTTTTCTTTGTGCTCTTTGGTTTCTTTTAATACCCCACCATGACTGTATTTAGTAATGCTGCCTGTGTTTTTTCATTCATTCTCTTTTCTAAAATGATGTTCACCCTGTACAAGGCCCAAGAGCCACTCTAGATAGAGGGTTATGAAGTAAGAGGTCCCACCGCAAGCAAGGTGACAATACCACTAAGATGCAAGGGGCCACTGGAAGTGTAAAATAATGAAAAGACTTTAGAAGGAACTGGGAACACAATCTTAAACAAGAGCCAAGGGATAAGACTCTACTCCTGTTCAAAAAACTGAGGAGGAGTATGAACCAGACGTTAGGGGAATCTGTCTACTCTACTATTGAGGAAAAAAAAGTAAATAGTAAATAAAATTTCAGAATTTTAGGTTAAAAATATAGTGAAAGTAGATTTCAAAAAGGAGAAACTCAATCCTAAATGGGAAACAAGTGATAAACCGCTACTCTTGTTCACAAGATTGGGGAGGAGTATGAACTGGATGATAGGCTAAACTGTCTACTACAATTGGGGAAAAAATATAAAATAAAATTAAATAAATGAATAAACAGTAAATAAAATTTGAGTATTTAGGCAAAGACATTTGAAATATAGCACTGAAGTAGTCTATTAGATTGAATAAATCTGGCAAATGTGTGAAATTCAAATATGCTTTCATAATTCTGTCCAGATTAAAAGTGTTCATCATCAGTTACCAGATAATCAACAATACAATGTGCATACATTTTTTTTCTAAAATGATTTTAAGCTATCAATAATTGCAAGAATGTCTTCTGCTATTATTACAAGTACTGTTCTCTATCCTTAATGAAGAAAAAATTACTTTTGTTGCTTAACTAACCAAATCCCAAAAAACAAAAATGGAACATCAGTTGGAAAGTATTTTCCAGATTTTTAATATAAAAAATAATTCAATGGGAATAAAGTTACAAATCACTGAACGAAGGACATGCTATGAAATTCAAAATCAATAAGGTATTCTAGTCTTTACCCACACAAATGTAAATACTATCGAAATACAAGGTAACCAAAAAGTCTTTGCTGTTTTTGATTTATTAGAAAAAAAAGAAGGTATACAGCAAAGATGACATACAGTTAGTCCTCAAAGTAATTCACACCCAGAACCTTTTGCAATTGCGCCTCCATCTGTGCAGTGTCCTGGCAGTAAAAATCAGGTGTCTTGGATGTAAAGAAGTCTGTAAGCACCTACCACAAGTCTGCCTCATTTGAAGGATTTCTCATGAAGGTGATTGTCTAGGGAATAGAAGAGATAGTAACATGTTAGTGCAAGGTCTGGAGAATAAGGTGGATAGCACAGTGTCTTCCATCCAAGCTGCCGTATGGTATCCATGGCCACCTGTGCTACACGAGACTCAGCATTGTCATGGGGGACAGTATGCTCATGTGATTAACAAATGCTGGTTCCTTCTACTTTAGTGCCTGTTGCACACATTCTAAGTGCTGCAAGTACAGATCTGCAGTGATGGTTTGGCCTGTTGGTAGTAACTTATAGTGCACCAGTTGTCAACTAGTCTACCAGATACAGAGCATGATCTTGTGTGGGTGTAGAGGTGGTCTTGTGGTATGAGGCACAGGATCCTGTGGTGATACCCATATTTGACAGTGTTCACCTATGACAAAAAGCAGATCCTGTATGACACTCCCAAGCACTTCAGATAATGGTTATGTTGCTGCGCCGAGAAAGGAACAAGAAACAGGGTGTCAATTGTTGCTACTTCTTGGCTTCCAACAGTGCATAGGGTACCTACTAGCTCAACTTGTACACCTTCTCTATAATGTGCAGGTGAAGTTCGACTACTTCATCAGAAACCTGGAAATATTAGGTAAGCTCACCACAGGTTTGGTTGTTGTCCTCCTCCATGGCAGCCTTCAAGGTCTCATTTTCCAAGACCTATAGCAGGCTACTGTGAAGTTCATCACAAAAAGGACAGATCTCCCATCCTGAACATCTGGAACCAATACCTGGCAGTGTGTTTACTCACAGCATTATCCTCAAAGGCTTGGTATATTTGGCAAATTGATGCAGCTGTGGACAAGCCCATCTAAAAGTCATAAAGTAGACAGCCCTGTACAAGCTGCCTCAGCACGGCCATTTTTTCTTGCCACTGTTTGAACTATGACTGATGTGTATAATGCACCTGCATTGGTCAAGAACATTCGCACCCACCATCCACACCACCACCGCTTTCCCAGTATGTAATGCACTCATTTTGAGTATCTGTGATCACTTATTCCCAAACAAGGCAAAAAAAAAAAATGGCTAGGCCTTTTTTTGGTTACTTTATAATTTAGCTTTTGGCATGAAACTAAAGATTATCTTCAGCACCATTCTCTACTGTGCATGTTTGATGCTTGTGTCTTTTGCTGATACAAAAAGTTTTAAACCAGCAACCATTTCAAGAATGGCTGCTGCTTCTGTTACTCTCAGTAATAATATTGTCACCACCCACCCTGTCTTTAATTTAAAATTCTGAATAAATGCAAGACTAAAATTTGGAAGGCACTGGTCTGGTTTTAACTTATGACAAGTACTATATCATGTGAGGGATTGAGCATACTGACCTTTATCTGTTACTTATGCCAGATTATATGCTCTCTCTCAGAAAATGTAACAAGTGGAAGTATGAACTACAGGTTGCATATGCAGGTTTTGAAGCAATACAAATATACTTGATCAGCCGCCCTAGCAGATTGGTGTACTTGGAAATAATTACTCATTATATATAATTTTCCTTACTGGTAACTGGACCCGGAGTTTAATGTAAAATGCAATGTTCAAGCTCTGAATTAAAATGTTTGCCTTAACTCAGCACCTGAATATTGTGTTATGTATGAAGTGAGGAAAAATGTATATTTATTAATATATAGTTTATAGTTCTGTTATATAGCATCAAGCATAGTTTTATTAACACCAGCACTCAATGTGTGATATTATATATTTATATATAATCAAATTTATTAAATGTATTCATATTCTTTTTGCTGTGATGTCAAACATTCTTGTTCTGATTTCAATTGATAAATTTCTTGAACTTGAAGAAGTAAACAAAGCTGTTATTCTTTAATTTTTTTTTTTTTTTTGTATATAAGTTTGAGATATGTTATTTTTAACATTCAATCATTTTTTCTAATTTTGATTCTTTCAACTGTTTTATTCTTTAGCCTTTCTTTGGTGAATGTGACTATCTTTAAAAAAATTGTCTTATTTTGATCAAAACCTAACAGCAGATTTTGAGTCATTCTTCATTAATGTAACTCACTTATAGAATTATATAATCTTCCCTGACTATTTGTCTCTGTGATACTTAATTCCACACTGATCCTACTGAAAGGATTTTTGTTTTAGATAAAAATAACAGATCGATTAATTTTTTAAACTATCTTCATCTTCACTGTTTTTACACTCACAGAATTTTGGCCAATTCAGATTGTGTTCAACTTTAATTTTATTCATTGTTTGTTCTTAACCAGAATGTGTTACAAAATTCAACAAGTACCATCAATACATCCCAAAATCTCAGATAGTAAATCTGATTTATTCAGAACAAATTCTGACACTTTTTCCTGAAAAAAAACTTTACAGCTGATTCCAAAATGAAGTGTTAAAAAAAGAAAAGTGATTTTTATATTTTCAATCTACTAAAAGAAAGTTACTAAAGCATATATTGGATTTTTCCTTATAAATTTAATTTGATTAAAAGTTTGGAAAAAATATTCTTTTTTTTTTTTTTCTAAAAAAACAAAAAACAAAAAAAATGAAATTTTCACAAAAAATTCAGTGAAACTTGCATATCAAGCAACACATCAAAGGTACATTTCTTTTTAAATATATGAGAAACTAGCAGAGGTCCCCAGGGTTGCTGGGGATATAATATATAATTGATAGCCATGACTTTTTGGTACCATTTCTGATTAGTTCACCAGACCATGATGACATTTTATCTATTTTTAAGCATGGTGAAACTTTAATCTCTGTAATTGCATTTGTTTTATCACTACACATCTACCTGCCAGAGTTGGTTTGCATCATCCTGCTTGGGTCTGTTTGCATCTGTGACCATTAAATGAATTCTGAATGTTTATTGCAGGTGAGCATTCTATAACTGAACAACTCGTGCTAACAAAAATGCTATATTATAAAATTGCTAATAAAAATATGTAAGATTAAAAAATAAACTCAATTCTTTACCCATAGTGCGTGCATGAAATTAAGTTGTCTTCTCCCAGAGAAGAAGATTACCATTTTGTTGCTGCATCACAGAGCAAAAAAGAAAGAAATGGTCATGTCATTTTCTTTTATAGTACTTAAACTGTGCACTTAACAATCGTCTTGAGAGACAAGGTGGAGGTAATACCTACAGGCCAATCAAACTTTCCTAGTTTTCATTTGTGCATACATTTCAATTTGTTAAATATAAATTTATCATGGTCCATTACCCTCGTCAAAATGAAAACTATTACACCCCCAACACCTGTAGAAATTATGGGATTACTCCAATTTATCTGACAGAGGGACTTTTTTGAATGCTCATGAGTGGCATTGTTAAAACAATATAAAGGAGAAAACGGCTACCCAACCCCGTTTTACACAGGGTCTACAGAAATTTTTGACCAAGCCTACGGGCTCGAATGCCCCACATTAAACCTAGCCTTGTGCCACATCTGATCGCATGGGGAGGTTAGTAAATACACTAGCTGGGACCTATTGAGTATGACTCAGATTTACGTGAGAACTACCGACCTTCCTATAGTAGCACTTAATACTGGATTGACTTATGACGAGCTTGTGCATAACTGTTACCTTTATTCTTATTGTATTGGTTTTTACAATAAACCTTTACTTTACCATGTCTTTCAAGTTTATATTCCTATTAGCATGGAATATAACAGATTCATAAAACAAGAATCTGAGGGATCAGTAGGTTCACCCGAGTTCTTAAAGAGAAAAAACAGAAGAGGATTTACATTAAGCCGGAAATCGAGAAGCTGAAAGGTATTTATTGTAGTGTTTGGAGAGAGCAGGATCCACTCCAGGCGAACATTTCTTTATGTACATATCACTCAGTTGAGATTCCATTCTAGGAGAAAAAAATCAGGCAAAGATATTCCTAAAGAGTCTAGATTGGAGTTGGAACTTAATTAATAAGCAAAGCATTCTGCTTTATTCACAACAAATGACAAACTAATTGAAGTGAGGACGGATTGGGGATTTACTCTTCTTCAACACACTGTTACAGAGCCACCAGTCATCTCTAGAACCAAACTTATGAGAGGCTATACTGTGTCAAATTCTATCAGTGAATAATGAATTTGCTTTATTGAGGATACACTATGTACACATTTTGTTTGGCTGTAGATATCTATATTGTCTGTATAGAATCCAGTTATTCAAATGCCTGTTATTAATCTTTTTTTCAAGACCAATTTTCATCTGAAAAAAAATATATATGAGAAAAATGTGTGAAATTAGAGATTTTTTGACACTACAAAATTATTAGTAGCTAAGGGAGACAACTCAGTGTTACATCTGAAGTGAAGAATTGCTAATATTTTACCAAAAATAAATAATAGTTTTCCTTCTTTAAAAAAAAGAAAAGAACAAAGGAAAAAGTTATATGAATGAAAATATTGATTTCTTTACCAGCATTTATCCCCAAATCTCCTCTATTTGGAAAAAAAAAAAAAAAAAAAAATTCTTGTTACTCAAGTTAATCTCCATTTAAAAGATAGCCACCTAAGCTGAAAGGCAGCAGTGTTGGCGAGGTTACTCCAATTACAAGACCTAATATAATTTACCCATCATCAATGAGATTTCACCATAATTTCATTATTAACTTATAAAGTCTTTCGATTCCCTTAATACCTGATTCACATTTTGTTGATGCCCCAAGCATATCTGAGATGTGGGTCATGGAGGATGGGTAATGTCCATAACTATGGATGGTTGCAGACCGGCTATCAGACCAAGCCGGTAAAATGTCTAATAATTTTATTTCTGTTCCTAAATTACTTCAAATAGGAATGCTTGCTCAGTGAACCATTAAGACAGTCTCTGTTCTTTTACTGGAGATCTGAACAGTCTTTAAATTCACTCTTGTATGTGTGTATATTTATGTATGTATGTGTATGAATGTGTGTTGAAATATCAGAAACGTTTAAGCACGAGAGAGAATAATTGAATGCGGTTGCATAAGTAGAAGTTAATACCAATATCTGTTTGTAATAACTCATTTCTCTTTTATTTCATTTTCTTTTTTAGTCTTTTATCAATTATTTATTTTTATATTTTTTATCTATGTTATCTTTCGATTTCCTCATCAATTTCTCTTTCTTTTTAATTCCTTTTCTTTCTTTTTTGTTTAGCATTCTCGTTTTCTCCAATTTCCATTTTATTTTCTATTTCTTTTATTACTGAATCTTTCATTCTTTCTCAGTATTTCCTTCATTCCTGTTAAATATTTTTCGCCATTTTTTTTTTACTCACTGAAATTGTTTACTTCTTTCTTTTTTATCTCTTATTCATTCTTTTCTTCTTGCTACTCATTTAATCTTTCATCTTTCTTTACCTACTCATCTATTCTTTCTACTTTACTTTTCTTAATATATCTTAGTTTTTTTTCTTCATTCAATATTTTTCTTTATTGGTAAATATTTTAATTTTTTTCCTGTTCTCTCTCCTTCCTTCCTCTCCTTGTCGCCCTCTCTCCTTCCTTCCTCTCTCTCCTTGTTGCCCTCTCTCCTTCCTTCCTCTCTCTCCTTGTTGCCCTCCCTCCTTCCTTCCTCTCTCTCCTTGTTGCCCTCTCTCCTTCCTTCCTCTCTCTCCTTGTTGCCCTCTCTCCTTCCTTCCTCTCTCTCCTTGTTGCCCTCTCTCCTCCCTTCCTCTCTCTCTTTGTTGCCCTCTCTCTTCCCTTCCTCTCTCTCTTTGTTGCCCTCTCTCTTCCCTTCCTCTCTCTCTTTGTTGCCCTCTCTCTTCCCTTCCTTTCTCTCTTTGTTGCCCTCTCTCTCTTCCCTTCCTCTCTCTCTTTGTTGCCCTCTCTCTCTTCCCTTCCTCTCTCTCTTTGTTGCCCTCTCTCTTCCCTTCCTCTCTCTCTTTGTTGCCCTCTCTCTTCCCTTCCTCTCTCTCTTTGTTGCCCTCTCTCTTCCCTTCCTCTCTCTCTTTGTTGCCCTCTCTCTTCCCTTCCTCTCTCTCTTTGTTGCCCTCTCTCTTCCCTTCCTCTCTCTCTTTGTTGCCCTCTCTCTTCCCTTCCTCTCTCTCTTTGTTGCCCTCTCTCTTCCCTTCCTCTCTCTCCTTGTTGCCCTCTCTCCTTCCTTTCTCTCGTCTCTCCTTCCTTTCTCTCGTCTCTCCTTCCTTTCTCTCGTCTCTCCTTCCTTTCTCTCGTCTCTCCTTCCTTTCTCTCGTCTCGTCTCTTCTTCGTCTCCTCTCGCCTTTCTCTCGTCTCTCCTTCCTCACCCCATTTGAATGTTTCATGTAACTGATATCGGCAGAGAAAATGGAATCAACAATTTAAATTCCACCTGAAGCTTTCTGGGCACTTTACATTAATTCCTTTAAGAAAGGCATGTATCCACCACCGTCTACTTTGTCTTTTTACCCAAGATCTGAGAAAATGTCTTGTTACTTGTATACCACAACAGTTGTGTTAAAAATATAATGGATAAATAAGTATTTGGTCAACCTCCTCTCCGTTATTACCTTCCCTACCCATGCAATAGTAACAAAGAGCAATTGCCTCCATTGTTAACTTTGATATGAACCAGTCAGATATTTAGGGAAATGAAGATCATGCTCTAGTGTATAAATTTGGCATTAATCATGACTTAGTTTAACAAAGTTTTTGGAGTGTTTTCCATATCTGTTACAGACACTAGACCTATGCTGGAGAGGCAGATGGTATTACAATGTTTACAGAAGAATGTCTAGCAATGATAGGAAGCTTCCATCATTTAGAGCTACCTCTTGCTCTGCAGTTTTCCTAGAAGATATCTTTTTGACATGTCTCTTTGTTAGCTTCTTCTGTTGCCCACTCACAGTAGAAAAATGTTTTTAAGGGAGTATGTAGTGATAGAAAAGTATTAACAAGGGGACCAATATTTCACCATCTCTAAAAACAGATGTATAATCAGAATCACCAGGCAACAAAGCCATATTTCAACAAACCAATTAGAATGATTTCACAACCAGGATATAAGAAAAAAATAAACAAATAATAATGTGACCAAAATTTTACCATTTGTAAAAATTGACATATATTCAGAATCGCTTGGCCACAATGCCATATTTTGACCAATAAAAAGTTTGAGTTAATGAGAATCAAAATAGCACTTTCACAGTGGATCTCTAGAAATGAATATAACTAAATGAAATATCAACCTAAACCAGAATCATTGAATTAATTTTGTCCATTCTCTGATGCTGCAATCATCGTAATATGCCCAGAGTTGAAATACAAAATTTTGTACAATTAGCTGGTGACTTTAGAAGGCTGCACCATCCTGCTACATTTTTTGTAAACATATATAGCTTCCTTCAGCCAGATTCTTAAGCCAGCAATTACTACATTTGGATACATAATTATATATTTACTTCCTACCTGACGCTTAATTCTCTCTCTCTCTCTCTCTCTCATATGCACCAGGACTTTTACTCTTGATCTCTTGAAAATTCAACATTCATTTTATCCTTCTGTATTATTATATTGTGCTATATAAAGATATATTTTGTATTTTTCAACAGTTTGTGCATTTTCTTTTAATCATAAAAAAGGACTATATATGCCCAAACCAAATATAGTGATATATGGTGGTAACATTGTTGTAACATAACCTTTCACAAATCTTCCATACATTTTTTTGTTCCTTCTGTAGGACCCCATTTCAGTGCCAACCAGGGACCAATTTCTATGCAACCCCTACTGGCTATTGATGGAACCACTATAAGCATGGAAACCCCTGATAAACCTTCATGAAACTAAACCCTGAAATCGAAGTTCAGTTAAATACAAACAAAAGTTCTTTATTAAGGGTCTTTTTAGTTAATTTTTTTTTTTAAACTATTTTCCTAGTGTTGATTTCAATCTTGATAGTAATGACTGCAAAACACTTGCCCTTCCCCTATTTATAGGCAGAATGCACCAAAAATCATGTTTTTTTCCTAGCCAAATATAAATAGTCCAGATCTTGGTTTCATCAGACTCAGTTATGGTCTGTCTTGTCTTGAAGTCAGAATGCTACATTCACTTGTCCGAACTTGCTTTGTATGTCAATTCTTAGTATTACAGCCAATTACTGCAGCACAAAGTTTTTAAAAAAAGATAAAAAAAATAAGTTGTTGTTTAAAAGATGACCAAGTTTACCATTTCACATTGAAAGGATTCCGTGCAGAGTCAAATACATGCTTTCAGAACAATAACCAACAGTGACCAATGCCAAAGACCAACATACAAATTAACAATAGTTAATTACAACTAGACAATACATAAAAACATTTAGATATGAGAATTTGTGAAAAGATGTGTAAAGATGCATGAATTATTTTATGAGGGCAAAATTTGAAACAGAAACTTAGCTTCTGATTTTCTTTTGAAATAAAATAAAGTTTTCTCTCTCTTTCTCTTATAAATCTCTTTCTCTTATAAATCTCTTTCTCTTTTAAATCTCTTTCTCTTTTAAATCTCTTTCTCTTTTAAATCTCTTTGTCCCTTTTAAATCTCTTTGTCCCTTTTAAATCTCTTTGTCCCTTTTAATTTGAAACCAGTTCAATCACTCAAGTAATGGTGTCCTTTGATCTCTTCTTCTTATTTCAAAATTGCATTTATTATTTGGTCCTTTCGTCTCAAATTTGGTTATGAAAATTTGATGCTGTGTAAGCTATAGCTGTGCAGGATTCATAGTTTGGATCCTCCATCCAATTAAGTATATCAAATATGCAGTCATGTTTTGCCATTCACCTATGCTTTAATGTCAGCTGCATAGAGTTAAGCTAAATTGGAGTCTGTCTCTTGTTGTGCGATCCCTTTTGCTTGACTATAATAAGTGAAAGAGGAATTGTCCACAAGACTCTTCTGTAATATTCTGTGTTGGAGTTTCATGTGAGTTGGCATCATTATTCCTTCTCTTCAATTTGGAAAGTCAATTCACATGAGAAATTATTATACACTCTGTTTCCTTCAAGATTAATCATCCAACTGAGTTCTGTTGATCTTTCCTGCTTGATCTCGTCCCATGATTTGTCACATATATGAGAATCTGTTTTTAGCTTTGGCTTCCATCTGTTGCTGTGGTTGTCAGTCTGACCTAATTGTCTTTGTGTTCAGTGACTGCTATTCCATACGAAAAGAGAGACGGGAGAGTTCACATATTATTAGAGAGAAGAGAAAGAGATGGGACACTAAGTGTAAGATTTTGCGTGGGTATGGGTGGTGCATTGTGGAAAGCTGTAACATTACTTTGTGAACTTTTTGCCATGTTATGGTTACTTTGCCTTGTTACTGTTAATTTGCCTTGCATATATTGTTTGCTTGCTTTATATTATTTTTTCGCCGTGTTCCTTTTTTTTTCTTGTTATTGCATATTGTAAACGTTGTCAGTTCTATTGTCGGACAGTTCTGTTATTTATTTTTGCATTTAAACATGGCTACCCACTCCCCACCTGGCTTTGGTGAAAAGTCTGCATGCATTTGTCTTTTAATAAGTTGTTGTCAAAGAGCTTTTGTTGATAACATTGTGATTATATTAATGTATTTATTGTTTTTTAGCATGCTATCATACATTTTTGTGACAACACAAATTTATCCCAGTGGCTATCTATGAATAGTTGAAAACAAAGTTCAAATTAATTAAAATGTAATTTAATTTTAAGTTTAATTGTAACTTTCAGCCCTTTCACATGAATTTTGCTTTGTCTCATTAATGTATGTTTTATTCATATGAAACAAATTCTTTAGATGATGATGCTTGTTTTAGTGGAGAAACATGTCAAAGAAGAAATTTTCAAAGATTTCTTCTATATTCACTGTGTGTGTGTGTGTGTGTGTGTGTGTGTGTGCAAGAAATAATATTTCATATGTCAAGATTGGTATTAAACAGACATCAGAGATACATGCCTACCCAAAGTCCAATCAGATAATTAGATATTGGCCTAATTAATTTTCAAAATCTGAAACCACGGGTGAGAAAAAACAATATTAATTTTTCTTTCACCCCCCCCCCTCCAAATGTCTGGATAATTTTTAGAACTGAAATCGCAAAATCAACCATTAAAAAAAGAATTATGGGCAGTTTTATATTTGGAAAAAAAAAATCAATATCTTTATTAACAAAGAACAAATGAATGTTTGAAGTTAACCATTTTTTTTTTCTTGGCAGGTGAGTGAATGAAGCAGGTTCTATCATTTTACAAAAGGAAAAAAAAATGTTCTGGGAAATTTCGCACATTCTTAAATAAAAAATTTTAAAAAAATGAAATGATTCTGCTAATATTAAACTGATTACCTTCAAAAGAGTTTTGCATTTTACAAAGAACTACCCTCACTGCCTAGACTGAAATAATATTTTACATTTTGTTTTAGTCAGGATTGGGAAACTTGGCAAGTATATCACAAAATAAGTGGCTTTATTTAGAAAATTCTCCATGCCTGCAAGGTATTTCTGACAAGCCTTCCACATGTGTCTCTCTCTCTATCCGGCAGATCAGACTTGAATCCTTTCTGCTGCTGTCATGTAGCTATTTTTGATCCGTCTGTCAGTGGAATGTTCCATGCATTCTGCTTCATCGTAGTTCAACTGAGTCAGTGTGGATCAGTTCACCTTTAATCAGGAAATGGCACGGCAAGTAAACATGGCAGCCATGTCAAGTTGCAAGACAGGATTGATTCTGATCGGAATTTAGCTCCAGTGAATTTGTCATGGTCTTTGGCAATATTTTAGCTATTCACACATGCATATGCACTCATCTGATAATGTACATATATATATGTGCATGCATGTCTGTGTTTGCATGCAAATATATATATATATATATATATATATATATATATATATATGTGTTCAAAGATGTCTGTGTGCAAATACATATGTATGTAATAATCTGTGTGTGAATATATATATATATATATATATATATATATATATATATAGTAAAATGAAATAAGAACCTTATATAGGAACATACAATTATGTAAATAAACACATAAAAATGTTTAAATGAATGGTAGTTGGTTATGAATTTGGCGTTCGACCCAGATTAACATTTAAGATTGAAAATAAGGTTGGAAATATGAAATATAAATTCTAATTTAGAGAGACGCTAGTTTAACAACTAAAACTGGTGTTATAAAATCAAGGGAGATATTTTTTTCCGAAAATCAAGTCATTAATAATATTATTATTAGTTTTAATATTGCTAAAAAACTAGTAGTGATATCAGTAATAATAAAATACACTGTGATAAAGTAAGATAGGGTAAAATGAAATGAAAGCCACATATAGGAACTTGTAAATATGCAAATAAGTAAATAAATCAATAAATAAGTCAAATGAATAATAGAATAAAAATAATGAATGCAAATAGATGAGTAAATAAACACGTTTCTATACTGTAAGTGTTAGTAAGACTAAAGGTGAATGAAAGAGACAACAAAGCAAAAAATAAAAATAATATTTATATACTGAAGATGCTAGTGATAGGATAAAGGAATTGACAAAAGTTTTAAATGTGTTACTGTCTAAAATTAACAACAGTTGTATAATAAAGGTAGAAAAGTAAAAAATATTTTTTTAAATTAATATAAATACTAGTAAATGTAGATACTTAGTCTGGCTAGACTATATTAATCCTGGTCAATCTGTTTAAGTAAGAATTTGGATCTATCTAGGCAGGTGCTAATCGACTTCTTTCTTTTGTTTATGAGGTTAGGATTTTTTTTTTTTTTTTTTTTTTTTTTTTTTTTTTTTCAGGATTTTAATTTTTCAGAGAGACATAAGTTGCATTTATTGCCTTTCCCACTAAAGTGCTTAGCTTATGCTGTTAATTTCCAGATGATAATTGGGTTTTTATTCTTGCCTTTTGGCTTTCAGAAAAATTGAGAGAGGGCAGTGCTGCTGTGAAATTTATATTTCAAATGTCATTCAGTGGGGGGAAAAGTGGGATTTCCAAATGTTTTCTGTAGAGCCCACATAAAACTCGACCTCATAACTGTTTGATTTCAATTTTATAAACTAATGATTTGGACATATGTTTACCATTTAATGGGCAGGTTTTGCTATTTTTGCAATTGCAGTTATTAGTTATGGGGATGTAGTTGCTTTGAAGGTTGTTGAAATGCTTGTCTAGAATTGTTGTGCTGAGCTATATACTGGTCTATGTTTTTAGCACAACTGTAGCTAACTTTGTTATTTGGGGAATGACTAACGGGCTTGTGGATTAGTTTTTTTTTAAATTCTTATATTAGTTTTGATGTTTTTGCTGAAGGGCAGGTTAAACCATATGATATTATGTTTACAACGTTTTGGCTTGTTATCCTTATTGATATTTGCTAAGAATTTGAGGTTAATTTTAAGGTTACTAAGTTCTAGTGTCTGTCGATATTTCTGAGATGAGGTATTATGTACACTATTTACATTATTCAGACTATTGTCCCCAACTTTGTTGCCATATTCATCACAACGTTTCAGATGTTGTACACTCCAGCCTTCTTTAGGTGGTTGGAATGTCGAACTGAACCCTTTATTTTGCTTGTTGGGGTAGACTGTTCTAGTTCCACTTGCCATGTCTAATGGATGTTAGTTATCAGTTATCTCCTGTTAATTCACCTCTCCAAGTTCTCTACTGTGTTAACAAAGTATTGAACTCACAATATCACTGGATCTAACCAACACCTTTATCCACTGTGCTATGTTTCCTTAAGACTAGAATGGGGTGTCTATATATATATATATATATCTACGGGTCCGCCATTTGTGAGCACTTATTAAATAGCAGATCGTGTGCAGTGAATTTTAGTGTTGACCGGTTCACCGTATTGTCCCGGTCACACTCGTTATTTCACCTGAAGGTGCTGGAGGCACTTTACATCAGGTCCTGCAAACCTTCCTTGTGTAAACAACGTGAGTGTTTGTTGGGGCTCGCTGTCATTTGCCTCTAGCTCCTTTTGCTCATATTTCCCCGCCCCCTACACAATTCTTTTTAGTGTACATTTTCTGTTTTTTAAATTAAAATCTCCCGTTGCAAGCCTGATGAGCGGGAGTGAAACCGGTTGCTTTGTGCGTTTTAATATGTCTAGTAATATTAAGCTGAATACCTTTATTGCCATAATAAAATTTTGTACCTTTAAAAATATCTTCAAATATATATATATATATATATATATATATATAATGTGCGTGTGTGTGCAGACTTATATAAGTTATTCAGTATTCTAGGATGGTGGTTGGACAGTTTGTTGATATATCTATGGTTGTATAAGTCTTTGGTGTATGGTTTGTGAAGCCCATTATATAGGTCAAATGTTATATCCAGGAGATTGATGATTTTAGCATTGGTGACGGTGGTGGTAATTCTCTGACCTCAGTCCTTGAAGAACTTAATTAGGTCTTTTCTTAGGCCGTCAGATTTTTATGTGTTTGATTTGTGTATGAGTATAATCCCATCATCCCAATATAGGTTTGTGTTTTTAATATAAAAAATATATTTGAGCAGCCAAATTAATAGTATGCCAACTAGCTCACAAGCTTCTTGCTGAATCAAATGCACCCATGGCAATACTAAAGTCAGGATTATTATGGTTGATACCCAGGGAATGTTCATGGAACAGAATGGGTTTTTGAGACTGTTTAATGATGTTAATGTCCTGTTCATTTATGAAGCAGTAGATGTTGGCCAGGTTTATTGCATCCATAAGCAACTTCTCTGTGATGAATGGGTAGAAGTTGCAAGTATTAAATTATAGGAAAGAACATTTACTTTTCTTATTGATTTTATTGAACCAATCAATGGTGTCAGCAGTATTATGCCACTGGTTGACTCCTAAAGTATTTCTAGTATAATTAAAGACTCTTTTATTCTACTAATGTTGTTCTTGGATGGGTTGATTAGTCGGTATTGAGGGTTGTGTGGGAAGCTGTCCTTTTGTCTTTTACTGTGATGAAAGCCTGTTACTTGTGCAACTTGTAGACTCTATCATTGAATTTTAGTTCTTCAGTAGTCATTTTGGCGACTCAGTTGATAGAAAATTCCCAGTGCTTGGGTGCTTTTTTCTAATTCTTGTTGACCTTTCTATTAATGGCTTTGTGATATGTGTAAACATCGACCAGGTAATGGTTGACCATTTTGTCAGAATTGATGATAATCTTATCTGATCGGTTGATAATGTCTTTCTGCATTTTTTTTTCCTGAAGGTTATTAGTGGTGTTAATAAATTTGATCTTCTTAATAATGGAGAATAATTCTTTTTGAAGCTCAGAAATTGGTCGTCACAAAGTGATGTTCTTTGCGGTTTAAATCTAGAAGATTCATTTTCATCCTGTTTTAGATGTTCATGTTTGCGTTTAGTGAAAAAAATCTCCCACCACACATTCTATTTTGTATAGGTTCAATTCGTATTTGATTTCCCAATTCCCATTTTCAATACCAGCATCTCTCTAATTTAGAATTTATATTTCTTATTTCCAACATTATTTAAAATCTTACCGGTTAATCTGAGCTTAAATTCAAATACAAAATTCAACTACAATTCATTTAAATTTTTTTAACTCCAACAGTATTCCACTACAACAATAATATATCTCACATGAACCAGAAAAATTTAAAAAAAAACAAAAAAACTGTGTCATCCCAAAATATAAATAAATATAAATATATTTCCAGCACATGAAAATTGCTTTGGCATTGTGTGTGTGTGTGTGTGTGTGTGTGTGTGTGTGTGTGTGCATATATATAATTATTTATTCAAAAATTATAACATAAATGTTATAAAATCACTACAAAATGCCTATTTTTGTAGTGATCTTACAAAATATTTGTTATAATTTTCGAATAAATAATTATATTTGCTCTACTCTGTATTGAGCACTCTTTTAAGAATATTTTTTGGTTATTGGAATTTATTCCGTATACACCAATACCATACTTGGGTGTGTGTATATATATACACACACACACTGTTTCTTCCTAGCCCAGGTGTATGTGCTCAAGCTCTCCACATTAAACCCACCTTGTATCACAATACAACTTTTGGTGGTGGGGATAGAGTAAGTACCAAATTACTATAAATTAGAGCTGGAACTTTTTAATCTTAGAATTTATGGGAGGATTGAACTCCAATTTTGCATTTATTCATATGGATTCCATAATATAGGTTTTACTTAATTAGCTATTATGTTTCTCTAACTTTTCAAATGTTGAATGTATAACTAATTCTAATTTCTATTTTCCCATCTTTACACTATATTAATTTTATCTTATAATTGTTTGTATGGAAAATAAGGATCTACGTACAATAAATTGTCTTTAAATTAAGTGGCAGCAGAAGAATTATCATTGAAGTTTTAAAAGGTAAGCTTAAACATTAATTTAATACTTAAATGTGGCAATCAATTTTGAATTCTTCTGTAGTTTATTGATGCCTATTGCATCTACTCCTCCCTATCTATTGTGATGACGGCAAAACCAAAACTCCTCCACAGGAGCTAGCTTAAATGATGCCTGATAGGCTGGCTTTTAAGCTAGGTTAAAATTTTAAGCTAGCTGCAATTTGGGATACAAACGAAAAATAAGAGTTACTCCTCTTGAACCATAAAAGCAGCGATAATGGCTAATATAATATATTAATATATATTTTAAACATCACATAATTTGATAAAACTGAATCTGAGCTCAACGAAAGTTATTCCCTGCACCTAACTTTCCTAGGGCTTTTGAATGAGCTTTGAATCATTGAAATCAAACCAGTGGGTGCAGATGAGTTGGACACATGCACAAACACACATACACCGTATTATATATATATATATATATATATATATATATATATATATACACATACATATCTCGATATATAGATAGATATATCAATATATATATATATATATATATATATGTGTATTATTAAATTTTTTGGTTTGTTTGCATGTGTAGTTGCACCAATATCAAATATTTAGTCCAAAACACGTCACAAGAAAACTTTCACTTTGTCATACATTTTCCCCAATATTGTTCTTGATATACAGCAATATATACTAGTATCTCGTTATGTATATAATGTGTGTGTGTATTTGTATATGTATGCAAGTGGGTGCTAAAAATGTTTCACTATGACCCACTCTCACATTACTTAAAATCTGGCTCAATTATCAAATAGATTTTTGTATGGAAAGGGTCTCTTGTCTGAGCTGACAACTTTTTGTCATTGCTTTGTATGTAAGCAGTAATACATATATAAATTTATTTGTCTTCCTGTACACGTCTGTACATATATCAAAAGCATATTGTCATACATTATATATATGTGTGTGTGTGTGTGTGTGCATGTGTGTATCTAAAATGTCACCGGACATTCTATTCTAATTTTTCCATCAACCAGTTACTTCCTCCTTCCCTGCCTTTCTTCCAGGAATATCTCGATCATCCAGACCACAGTATCAAATCTTCCATCTCACCAAATGATCTATGCATTACGTCCTTCCTAACCTTTTTATACTGACCTAACAACCACCATGAGGACTCTCTTCATATCAAAGTCTCCTCTTTTCTCTAGAGAAAGGTTAAAAAGAAAATCCCTTTGTGAATGTTCATCACATTCCAGGGTCCAATATCTCTTGCCAATTCCAGAAGAGTTCATGATACAAATCTTTGTGACAGGCTATTGACATATCTCTGCTTCTTGGATTTGTCCACGATAAAATAATAGATAAACAAACATAAAAATTATTACAATAAATACTCAAAAGCATACACACATAAATAATATAGCAAAAGAAGAATGAAAGGTTCTGCTTGAAAATAATTTTATTTTTTAAGTGTGACTTTTACAGGGGCATATGAAAAAAAATTCTTGGTTGAGCAAAGATGGGCTTCTGCCATAAAATTTTGGTTCTTCATCTTTTCATTAGATTTTGGAAAGGAGGTTTGGTTGATAAATTATTCAGAACTCCCTATATATCTAGTTTTTCTAATTTCGCATAAATGTCTTCTGAGATACTGCTGAAAAATTCTTAGTCTAACCACAATGCCCTTAACCAACAAAAATGTGTGGTTTGATTATTTTATCAGATTTTGGGAAAATGCAATTGATTGAGAACTTTTTAGCACCTCTCATATCTAGCTTTTGCTAGTCTGGATAAATGTTTGATATTTTACATGAGAGCTGAAAAATTCCTAGCCCAGCCAAGATGCCCAGAAATCTGAGCTTTGTTCATTTCATGAAATTTTCTGGAGCAGATTTGGCTGAGAATTTTCAGTGCCTCTAGTTTTCTCCATTTTTGGATCAAGGCCTGTCTAGGACAATAAATATGTGATGTATTTTTTTTTCAATTTTCTGGTAATAATCAGTTGCATAATTTAGTAAATGACACAGAAATGTCATATGGTTTAAATTTAGAACCAGTTAATTTAAAATTAAAATATATTTGAAACTGGTATGATATCATTGCTATTAGCATGCAAATAAAAGGTTCTTTTGCTCAAAATTAGCAATATTTTTTAATAAAAATCTAATGATCTGTCAGTGAATTGTTTTGTGTCCTCTGGTCTCTAAAATCTGAGATAAAACAAAATTAGTTGAATTTAATCAGTGATAATTATGAGATAATTGCTTTTACGTATAATTCTTACACTTTTGCTCAATAGTTTCTTTTTATCTTGAATATTGATTAGATATTAGTTATGTTTTGTGTTTCTGAAAAACTGATTCAATAATAATTTCCTTTCTTGTAATTTATTAATAATTTGTAAATAATTAATTTATTTGCGATTTTCAGACTCTATGCATCTATTAACTGATTTGTTTATTTAATTACTAAACAACGATTAATTGAATTTACACTCTATTTAATTACAAAACAGCTCATTAATAATCACTCGATTTGCTGAATTGGATTGGTTAACACAAATTAGCATATTTTATAAAATCATAAAAAATTATACATGGACCCTTTTAATTGTGTAAATAACAGATAGGCTATTACTTCTTTTTACAAATTATTTTTTGATAAGCTCTGGATTATGGACTTAATTTTTCTAAAATCTTTTACAAGTACATATCTGTTTCTTATATATGCCATGTACTTTCAGGATTTTAGCGCTCGTGACTATCAACATTTTGCTCTTTTTTGTCGCTCTTGGGAAATTTTGCCTTTTTCTATCTCTCCTAAACTCTATTCTGCCATGAATTTATACAAGCTTGTTAGGTCAGTTATACATTGTTTTCCTATCTTTTACTATAATTTTCAGGCCTTAATCCAAGAGTTGTTTTCAGTTTTTATTAGAGGTTGAATTTTCTTGTGCAGTAAAGTGTTTTCATGATCCAAGACCCCTTAACCTTCTGGACTGACACACATGCTTAGATGAAAAAGAACTTCCTACACCAGAACAGTTCCTGTTAAATTGGGATAGTCTCAGCTAATGTAGAACAAATGGTAAGCATATTATGCAAGCATTTTGCATACTATCAAAAGATACTAATGTTACCCCTAGTGAATGACTATTTTGTTCGTGAGTATAGTAGGAGAGTAATAATACCACGTTACCTAATAGTATTTTTTAATACTAACAGATATCCAATACAAAGCTCATAGTAAAGTGTTTACTGAATGAGTTGGGTGATATGAACATTAGAGGAAGTAGAAGCAAATGAAGATCATGAGGATAAGGAGGATAGATAGAAACTTACCCATGACTTGAAGAGGTTAATAGTGTTGTGTTCAGGGAAGCATCGATATGGGAGTTTGTTTGACAGAGTAGCAGTTCACTGGAAATAGTTGTTTTCAGTGGAACTTCCTACTTAAATCCAGAGGAAATTACTGATTCAACTCTGTATACATAGCATGGCAGGTTCTATCTAAAAAGGTCTTAACTGGTGGAACTGACTGGAGCTCATGTGAACATTTGCCATAGACATAGGGATTGAACCTTGTACCTGTGTGGGGAAAAGAGGCATCTTTATCTTTCTCTCTCTCTCTTTGTTTTTTTTTCTCTCTCTCTCTCTCTCTTTGTTTTTTTATCTCTCTCTCTCTTTGTTTTTTTATCTCTCTCTCTCTTTGTTTTTTTATCTCTCTCTCTCTTTGTTTTTTTTATCTCTCTCTCTCTTTGTTTTTTTTATCTCTCTCTCTCTTTGTTTTTTTTATCTCTCTCTCTCTTTGTTTTTTTTATCTCTCTCTCTCTTTGTTTTTTTTATCTCTCTCTCTCTTTGTTTTTTTTATCTCTCTCTCTCTTTGTTTTTTTATCTCTCTCTCTCTTTGTTTTTTATCTCTCTCTCTTTGTTTTTTATCTCTCTCTCTTTGTTTTTTATCTCTCTCTCTTTGTTTTTTATCTCTCTCTCTCTTTGTTTTTTATCTCTCTCTCTCTTTGTTTTTTATCTCTCTCTCTCTTTTTTCTCTCTCTCTCACTCTCTTTTGTTTTTTTCTCTCTCTCTCTCTCTCTTGTTTTTTCTCTCTCTCTCTTTTGTTTTTTTCTCTCTCTCTTTTGTTTTTTTCTCTCTCTCTTTTGTTTTTTTCTCTCTCTCTTTTGTTTTTTTCTCTCTCTCTTTTGTTTTTTTTCTCTCTCTCTCTCTTTTGTTTTTTTTCTCTCTCTCTCTCTTTTGTTTTTTCTCTCTCTTTTGTTTTTTCTCTCTCTCTCTTTTGTTTTTTCTCTCTCTCTCTTTTGTTTTTTCTCTCTCTCTCTTTTGTTTTTTCTCTCTCTCTCTCTTTTGTTTTTTTTCTCTCTCTCTCTTTTGTTTTTTCTCTCTCTCTCTCTTTTGTTTTTTCTCTCTCTCTCTCTTTTGTTTTTTTTCTCTCTCTCTCTTTTGTTTTTTCTCTCTCTCTCTCTTTTGCTTTTTCTCTCTCTCTCTCTTTTGTTTTTTCTCTCTCTCTTTCTCTTTTGTTTTTTCTCTCTCTCTCTCTTTTGTTTTTTCTCTCTCTCTCTCTTTTGTTTTTTCTCTCTCTCTCTCTTTTGTTTTTTCTCTCTCTCTCTTTTGTTTTTTCTCTCTCTCTCTCTCTTTTGTTTTTTCTCTCTCTCTCTCTTTTGTTTTTTCTCTCTCTTTTGTTTTTTCTCTCTCTTTTGTTTTTTCTCTCTCTTTTGTTTTTTCTCTCTCTTTTGTTTTTTCTCTCTCTTTTGTTTTTTCTCTCTCTTTTGTTTTTTCTCTCTCTTTTGTTTTTTCTCTCTCTTTTGTTTTTTCTCTCTCTTTTGTTTTTTCTCTCTTTTGTTTTTTCTCTCTCTTTTGTTTTTTCTCTCTTTTGTTTTTTCTCTCTCTTTTGTTCTCTCTCTCTCTCTTTTGTTTTTTCTCTCTCTCTCTCTTGTTTTTTCTCTCTCTCTCTCTTGTTTTTTCTCTCTCTCTCTCTTGTTTTTTCTCTCTCTCTCTCTCTTGTTTTTTCTCTCTCTCTCTCTCTTGTTTTTTCTCTCTCTTTTTTGTTTTTTCTCTCTCTCTCTTTTTTGTTTTTTCTCTCTCTCTCTCTCTCTCTTGGTTTTTTTTCTCTCTCTCTCTCTCTCTCTCTTGGTTTTTTTTCTCTCTCTCTCTCTCTTGGTTTTTTTTCTCTCTCTCTCTCTCTCTCTTGGTTTTTTTTCTCTCTCTCTCTCTCTCTCTTGGTTTTTTTTCTCTCTCTCTCTCTCTCGGTTTTTTTCTCTCTCTCTCTCTCTCTCTTGGTTTTCTCTCTCTCTCTCTCTCTCTCTCTCTCTTGGTTTTTTCTCTCTCTCTCTCTTGGTTTTTTCTCTCTCTCTCTTGGTTTTTTCTCTCTCTCTCTTGGTTTTTTCTCTCTCTCTCTTGGTTTTTTCTCTCTCTTGGTTTTTTCTCTCTCTTGGTTTTTTCTCTCTCTTGGTTTTTTTTCTCTCTTGGTTTTTTCTCTCTCTCTCTCTTGGTTTTTTTTCTCTCTCTTGGTTTTTTTTCTCTCTCTCTCTCTCTTGGTTTTTTTTCTCTCTCTCTCTCTCTCTCTTGGTTTTTTTTCTCTCTCTCTCTCTCTCTCTTGGTTTTTTTTCTCTCTCTCTCTCTCTCTCTTGGTTTTTTTTCTCTCTCTCTCTCTCTCTCGGTTTTTTTTCTCTCTCGGTTTTTTTTCTCTCTTGGTTTTTTTTCTCTCTTGGTTTTTTTTCTCTCTCTCTCTTGGTTTTTTCACTCTCTCTCTCTCTCTCTCTCTTGGTTTTTTCACTCTCTCTCTCTCTCTCTCTCTTGGTTTTTTCACTCTCTCTCTCTCTCTCTCTCTTGGTTTTTTCACTCTCTCTCTCTCTCTCTCTCTTGGTTTTTTCACTCTCTCTCTCTCTTGGTTTTCTCTCTCTCTCTCTCTCTTGGTTTTTCTCTTTTCCAAACACTGATCTTTATCCCCCCCCTATTCTCCAAGTGAATCATGAACTGAACACTTTATTTCATCTGCCGGGGTAGATTGTTCTAGTTTCATATGCCATGCCTTTTCTACAAATCTCAGTTTCAATTATTTCCCTTTGGTGAATCAACTCTCCAAGTTTTTATCCACCTCTGCTGTGTACAGGTATTGAACTCACAACTGTTTGCGTCAAGTCACTGGATTACTTCAACCATCACTTTTATCCACTGGGCCAACATATGCCACCAAAAGAAGGCCAGAGTGTACAATGACCAAAATTTGGGAATATAGCAATAAAGATGAGGATATTAGTCTGAACAATGTAAACAGAATAAATTGTTACAATACCTCATCTCAGAAATATAGACTACTATATTAATGTTTCTACTAATATTGCACATATGACAAATGAATTTTTGCTTTAGTAGAAAGGTGAAATCTTTACATGTGGAATCTGATATTTTTCTGTACAAAGAATTGATTTATAGACATTCTGCTTGATAATTCCCTATGGTTTCCCATTTATCTTTCTTCTTTCAAAATTTCTCTTTTTATTAATCACAACATAAATCTCTAATTTCTAATTTAAAAGTAATTAAACTATATGCATTCTTGTTGTAAACTTTGCATTGCTTAATTATTTATTTCTGCTAGTGTTGTATGTGATTCATGTTTTTAAATGCCAGAGGTTTGAAGCAAATATAATATCACTCATGAGTCTTTGATCTAGGAGAATTATATCTCTGGTGACCACAGTATATAGTGTGATCACCCTAAGAGATGCCAAAGACTTTGTACTAGGTATTACCTCAGAACATCAAAAGAGCTAGGTGCCTCAGAGAATTGACCTAGAAGGTAATCTCATAACCACCAAGTGCTTAATTGGGCCTCAAAGATATTGGTGCCTGCAGTAACATGAAACAAGAATTTTCAACTCAGATGGAATTATGATATTGGAAGTTATATAAGCACATGATCCACATGGTAGAAAGAGTCCCTTATAACGCGAATGTCATTGGATGTTTGAGATACTCATATGACGAGCATTAATTTGATGGTTGATAAAAAAAATTTGTGTGTCAAAAATTTATTTTCCTATTCTTATGAAATGTTGCTAATATAAATTAATATAAATATAATATAATGTTACATATTAATTAGCAGACATATTCTAAAAAATATATCAGCTGAGCCACTGGCCCCTGTCAGAAGAAGTGAATCCTACATCTTATAGATAACACTTTTGTATTGTTCCATAAATCTATTCCCACAAGTATTAAGTCAATTTGTAAATATATGCTTCAAAGGATTTCTACTCATTAACCAGCAATTTTAAAAAAAGAGAAATCTTGTAGATTTATCAAATTGTCAGGATGTTACAATATTATAAAATTACTAACTCTAGACTGTTACATTTGTAAGTTATCAATATGGAATGTTTCTGCATAATTGACCTTCAATAATTATTCATTATTTACTTTTCATTTCCAAAGTAATGTCAATAATTCTATTCACAAGACAATAACCTAAAGAATTAGATAAGTAGAACCAGAATGTGCCAATTCTGAAGACTTCAGTCATAAAACAAAGAATTGTTGAACTCATATATATATATATATTTTTAATAAATTTGTAAATGATTATCATAATTTATTGATAGAGACATCACTACTTGGGATGATGGTTAATTAGACTCATCTCATTGGCCACAACAACTGAGTATTGTATTCAATCCTCACAGTTTAATGTCCATACAAAATGTACCTGCTAACCCCAAAATAGTTGGGCATATGGCTACATCTGTTTTTGATTTCTTGGTGATTTTTCATTTTTTTAGTCATGATATTAAAGCAAGCATGCAATCTCTAAAGCAATATTTCAAAAAATATAATTATTTCATGACACAGTCTTCATAGCAGACACAGATAGGAAACTACAAAATCTCCAACAGAAGGTAGTGAAGGAAAGCAAGAAGAAAAGACTGAATATAATCTACAAAAAGCCAGAATGCATGGCTGTCAGCAAAAGGATGTCCCCAAAATGCAAATTACAAATCGAGGATACTAAAATCAAACAAGTACAAAAATTTAGATATCTGGGAAGTGTTCTAACATAGGGGGGAAAGTGTGGCACTGAGATCCGAAGACACATTGCGATGGCCAAAGATGCATTCCAAAAGCTAAGCAGAGTATTAAGAGACAGAAACATTTTGTTAGAAATGAAGAAAAGTGCACTGAATTGTTCCATTTTATCTGTGCTGCTATATAGAAGTGAAAGCTAAACAATCTCCTCAGAGATGAAGAAGAGACTTGAAGCAACAGAAATGTAGTTCACAGAAAGATGGCGAGAATACCACGGACCAAACATGTGTGCAACAATGAATTTTTAGAGAAAATGGAAACAAAAAGGAAACATACTTATCAGGAAGAGAGAGTTGAAATATCTAGGGTATATAATGAGGAAAGGATGCTTGGAAAATCTGATACTCACAGGACAGATTGAAAGCAAGAGAGACAGTTGAAAGCAATGCATAACCTACCTAGTGAGCTCGAGTATGGCAAAACAAGGTTTAGAAGAGATAACAAAAATAAAATTTATCAAGAGCTGCAAAGGACAGAAAATTGTGGAGAGCCATGATCACCTACATCCTTAAGGGATACATCACATAGAAGACAATGATAATGAGGCAGCAATTCTTTGTTTAAACATTAATTGAAGCAGAGTAAAAGGAAATACCAAACTTTTTTCACTTGGTCTTGAATTCATATTTCGCATTTGGATAGGCAGAGTACTGTTATATTGTCAACCACCTCAATTAAAATAACTACTGTAATTTGCAGATGAGTTTCAACTTAAGATCATCAAGAAGGATTATTATTATTATATGTCCATTTTTATTTAACAAAACATGCTTAAATGAAGCTTTGCTGCCTAAATATATATTGGTCATATGACAACAAAAAAGAGTGACCTGCATAAAGTGCCCTATGCAAAGTACAAATCGAGGATACTAAAATCAAACAAGTACAAAAATTTAGATATCTGGGAAGTGTTCTAACATAGGGTGGAAAGTGTGGCACTGAGATCCGAAGACACATTGCGATGGCCAAAGATGCATTCCAAAAGCTAAGCAGAGTATTAAGAGACAGAAACATTTTGTTAGAATTGAAGGAAAGTGTACTGAATTGTTCCATTTTATCTGTGCTCCTATATAGCACTGAAAGCTAAACAATCTCCTCAGAGATGAAGAAGAGACTTGAAGTAACATAAATATACTTCACAAAAAGATGGTGAGAATATTATTGACCAAACATGTGAGCAACAATGAGAATTTAAATAAAATGGAAACAAAAAGGAAACTTATACTTAACATCAGGAAGAGAGTTGAAATTTCTAGGGTACATAATGAGGAGAAACAGACATCTGAAACAAATCTACTACACTCATAATTTATCTCAGATTTTGGCCTACAACAGGACTCTGCCAATCCATCTGTTGAAAAAAAAATCAAAAATCTTAGTTGCTCTCATTTAATACAAAGGACTTCCATCAACAATTGTTTTCAAACTTTGTCATTTTATCCACATGTTCTTAAGGATTCTAAACACTACAATAGCTATCTTTTGACTTTCTATAATCTTTCCTTGAAAGTGATGGTCAATGTTCAGAAATATTTGGAATGTGACATAATTTCAACAAGTTTTTTTTTTTTAGTTTCCACTTGATAACTCTAGCCCTGCATATGACAATAAACTACATGTGGCAGCAAGGCTTCTGATTGGGAGATTGGAGGTTTTGAGGAGCAGGGAACCACCTCTTAATCGCTGTTGTTCCCATGTCTGCTCTGACCTTTGGTGCTAGCACCCATTAGGATCCCTGCTCTGGCTAAATAGTGAATTGCCAGACAAAAACGAAACACTATGAAAGTATGTAAATACCAGTAATACATTTTATCTTCAGTTAAGGCACACAATTGCCTTCAAAATGTTTAGTTTAATCCATAAAATTGTTCAAAATATTTAGATTTTGGCATTACATAACCCATAGAGATGTTGAGATGCCACTAAACAAAATCAATCAAAACCTGATATCAGACAACTTATTTGACAACAGGAGAGATTCAACAAAAGACATTCTCTGTCCATACTATTAAATAGAACATATGATTCCAAAACCTAATGATCAGAAAATAATTTATTTTCCAACATAATATCCTTCTTTCTTAATATACTTCAGTAACTTGAACAAACAATATGGCCTCTGTTTCACCAGGCCTATGGCTAATGTGTTGAATATGCATATCAAACTCTTGATAATAACGGTGAAGCTCATGCAGTGGCTCTAGATATCTCAAAGGTATTTGACAGGGTTTGGCATGCTGATCTTCTACGTAAGCTCCAGGGCTATGATATTAGAGATCGATTGATTTAATCTAATCATTCCTATCAAATTGTGAAATGAAGTTTGTTTCAAACGGGCTTGCTGCTAGTTCCTTTCAAATGAATGCTGACGTCTCCCAAGGCTATATTCTGAGTCCTACACTGTTTTTGATCTTCATCAATGATATTCCTGATGTCATCAGTTCCCGAGTAGGCATTTATGCTGATGACAGTACCATTTACTCCTGTCTCAATAGAGCTGACAAAGTAAACCTGGCAACTGTTCTTGAAAAGGACCTTCAGTCAGTAGTTAACTGGGGCTGGAAAATGGCTTGTAAATTTCAATGCCTCCAAAATGTAACTGTTCTCATTTAACCACCATAGTGAAACTTTTCTGCTTGCCATCAGCATGGTTGATGCCAGACTCCTTGAGAGAGAAAAAAAAATCAAAAGCTGCATCTACCACAAATAATGTTGGGTCATTGTGTTATGCTAGAAAGTTTGTTTTTTTTTTCCCCGCTCAGAGTCTGTCTGGTATATTTACAAATCTTCCACTCATGCATTGACTACTACTGTCATATCTGGTCTGGTGCCCCTGCTATTTATCTTTGGGTTCTTGAAAAAATCCAAAGTAGGATCTGTGATGTAATTAATCCTGACTTGGCATCTTCAGTCACTTCCACACCAATATGGCATGCTTTCCCTCTGTCTTTTCTACAAATATTTTCATGACAAATGCTCTGATGCCCGAATACATGAATTTAAGTGTGCCACTAGATTGGCATCTGAGACCTACTCTTTTACTGTTGAAATACCTAAATGTAACCACCATTTCTGCAGAACTCCCCTTTTGTTTACTTGCTTCCCTGATGACTACAATCTTCAAAAATTTAAATGCAACATTAATTGCCATCTTTTGTCTTCTTGAATCCTGTCCATCTTTTGTTCTTTCAACAATCCTCCCCCTATACTCAGTCTTTTCTTCCACTTCCACTCTTTGTAAACCCCTATGTACTAGTGGCATTCCTGCCTTTCTTGGGGTGAAATGACTCTTTGTAAACCCCTATGTACTAGTGGCATTCCTGCCTTTCTTGGCGTGAAATGACTCTTTGTAAACCCCTATGTACTAGTGGCATTCCTGCCTTTCTTGGCGTGAAATGACTCTTTGTAAACCCCTATGTACTAGTGGCATTCCTGCCTTTCTTGGGGTGAAATGACTCTTTGTAAACCCCTATGTACTAGTGGCATTCCTGCCTTTCTTGGGGTGAAATGACTCTTTGTAAACCCCTATGTACTAGTGGCATTCCTGCCTTTCTTGGGGTGAAATGACTCTTTGTAAACCCCTATGTACTAGTGGCATTCCTGCCTTTCTTGGGGTGAAATGACTCTTTGTAAACCCCTATGTACTAGTGGCATTCCTGCCTTTCTTGGGGTGAAATGATTAAAAAAAAGCAAAACAAAAATGAAATTGATATCTACTGATATAAACCATACTCTTGAAAAGTGCATATCATGAGGATATTCAGGATAGATAACGGTTGACCTCAGACTTCAAGAGGTTCAGATCACAGTGATTAAGGGAAGCATGTCTGTTCAACAAAGTAACAGTCCCGAGGAAGAAGCAGCCTGAATGGAATTTCTTCCTTACCAATGAAATACAAAGAAAGTGAGCATGAGTTAACCCAATGTACATGGCATGCTGGGTCCTAGATGTGAAGGTCTGAACTGGTGGAGTTAAGAAATGTAGTCTGAACATTTGTCATGAAAACAACAGTCATTGAATAGTTAGACATTTCATCTTTAGAAAATGGGTTTTACAGTAGAAAATAATTCATCACCCACAAGGATGCATATGCTCCACAAGTTTTCAGTTGATTTAAATTTGAGTAAACAAGCTCGCCATTTCATGAGATTAATCTTTTTGAAACTGTAGTAAGAAATTATGTAGGATTTAAATGAGTCATAGTGGCTGGTGTAAAGGAAAATAATAATTTCCTTACTTCAATATGTGACACATAGCAGCCATGTTTTGTTCCTTTGAAAATGGCATGAACCTCTTCCCCCTTAGTTATTCTGGAAGTGTATGATTCTGAAACATTGGCTTTTATACAGCTTAGTCCATTTTGGCAAGTAGCAATCTGCATGCTTATTGGTCAGGCTGGAAGATGACATTTGACTGTGTGACTGAAGACGAAAACAAGAATGCTGATTGGTCATTTGGCTGTGGTTTTGGAATAAAAATGGCTGGAGCAATGAGAAGTGGGTGGTGAGTTTTATGTTAGTCATGCATGTACGAATTTGTGAACAGTGTCTTCAGAAGGAGCATTTGGTGTTGTCTTGGGAATAGAACCTCATTTAACTACAGGAACCATTTCATTATCTTCATTTAGTTTTCCCCAGTGAATGTAATGGAGCATTGTCTTGAATATGATTAATTTAACTATTAGAAGTGTTTAACTTCTCCTTGAACCATGACTTATACCTTCAAAAGATCAACATATGTCTAAGGTGACATCTTAAAACAATCTTCAACTCATCATTGTTCCACCTCCTCACTCTCTATTAACTCATCTCAAAATATCACACTGCCTCTACCTTATTGATGTCTTAAACTGTGAAGGCAGTTTCCATCAGTACTATATCATTGAGGATTGCATGTCTAAAGGATATTTGAAAAAAGCTTCAGTAAACAGAACATTTGAAACACCTGTTTTCATGTATTGACATTTTCATTTGATTTTCTGTATGAATGTCATTAGGGAAAAATCTTGTGATCAGTTTCACATTTACTTAGGATCCAACAGTATGTGTTTTTCAATAAGCATAGATATGAAGAGATTGACCAAGAGCATTTCAATATTCCATACAACATTCCAAATGAATCCACTATTAAAAGACAGTGATCCTGATTTCCCTCCATAAGGTGGCAACATAGAAATTC
>OZ038481.1:42668157-42730657 GCA_964036315.1 Acanthosepion esculentum | reverse complement strand
TAAAGCTGTCTGTGAGGCTAAAGGAGGACCAACTCCATATTAAATAAATTTTCTTTGAATTTAACAAGTCTTCCAATTATTTTGTTCAACCACTGTGTGTGTGTGTATATATATATATATATGGCACATGCGTGAGTGCTTAGAATACTCACTTCCTGACCATGAGACCCGTGTTCAAATTTCACATGGTTGTTTTGTTAGGAAGGTGATTCCTCGATGTTAACAGCCTGCGGCTATGATTTTAGGATGCGGAACCTTTCAAAAATGCATGAAATCCATGTCGCATGTTGGTCAAAGCCTTGTGAGAGGAACTGGGGAGACAGAATTATTCAAAGGCTATCAGAAATTGTCTAGATGAATGGATTTATCGGTATCCTTGGAAACCCTCAATTATGAATCTTTGCCGTGCCTTTAACAACCGTAAATTTTTAAAAATAAGTTACTCCAAAATTCGCTTGACGAGGAAATGGAACTAATGTCTTTGGTTTAATAACAAAATTAAATTCAGGGGCTTTAGCTTCCATTTCTGAAACATGGTTATCACTGTGTAGCGAAAAAAAACATATTTTAAATCAATTAATTTATAATATTATTGCTCTGTAAATTTACATTGAGCACTATTGTGTAAAAATAAAAATATCTATAAGAACACCGGATTTTATATCTTACTGTTCTTTCTTTTTTTATATATATATATATATATATATATATATAGAAAGAGAGAGAGAGACACACACACACACAGTGTGATGGATAAATTGTCATCTAAATTATACAAAAATGAAAATAACACTGGCATCTCATTTTAACAGATATATTTACTAAAATATCTTGAAATACTAAAGAGTAAAATTATTTAATAAAATTGCAATTGTCTTCAACCAGAGCCTCCAGCCAGAAAAAAATCTCCCGCATCTTCAGAATCTCCTGCATATCTTTTAGATGGTCTCCTTGATTAAGTTGGTGAATGCTGCCATAATTCTTGCCTTCAGTTAATCTTTGGTGCTACAAGGAGTTTTGTTGGTTTCACACTCAGCTGTATTCCACAAATAATAATCAAGGGTTTTTGCAGTCTGGTTAGTTAAGTGTCCAGATGTAAGGGGTGACGTGGTTGTAGAAATTGTCTGACAGCCATGACTGGGTTCTCATTCTTGAGTGGCATGGTGCAGAATCCTGTTACCAGATATAGTCTTCCAGCAGCCACCATCTTGACCCAGGGCAGCACTATCTCATCAAGTCACTTGAAGTAAGCCTTTGTGTTAAGGCAGAGGCTCCCACCAGCAAATTTGGTAGTTTTTTCCTCATCAGAATGAGTTTTCTGAGCTGCCATACCTTTATAATCATCATTAGTCTCATCCAACTCTTTCTAAATACTCTACACTGTCCTCAGTGAAATCTTTGTATTGGAGATTCTAGTGTATACAGTAGTATAGCATACCGTTTCCAAATTTCTGGCAGAGTTAATTGTGTCAAGGTGCTCTTTTTCTCACAGATGGTGTCCAACTGACTCTAGTATACTGTGCAGTTGACAAAATCAAAAACAGACAACACACATATGGGAAATTATAAAATATAAAACAGCGACAATTTACCCATTGCATGCTGTATATGAGCCATGTATCATCCACTTCTGTTTACAATAAACCGTTACTTGAATATATTTTTAGCTTCTATATTTGTTAACTACTACCTTTTGGAATTGTGTTTTGAATTCATGAGATTTTTCTGCTGGCAATTTTCTTTTTTTTTTTTTTTTTAATCATTTGATTTTATTTTTCATTCAGCTGAGAGAGTGAATCAGAGTGCATTGGCAATAGATGTCAAATCTACGAAAGTTCTTCCACCCAAGACTTTGAAAGATGTACTCAACCCTAAGGTGCGAAACACAGTTTTACACCCCAGCAATACTTACCAAATGGAACTGCTCACAGGTAAGCAAAGGAATATTTATTGAATATAGATTTTTATTTTTTTTTTAATTATGATTTAACTTTTTCATTTTATTTTTAGAAGCTGAAAAAATAGATGGAAACTGTCAAAGGCATTTTTCTCTTTGCAACTTATTTTCTTTTATGATTTATTCTTTTGTCAGTTCTATCTATTCATGTTGAAATTCTTGACTCATTGGCATCAACACTTTGTGTATCAATATATACATGGATATTTTTAGATACATTGCTAGATATTAACAGATTATGATAGATAAATAGATAGGAACAGACTGAATAAGAGAAAGGCAAATAGATATGAAAAATTGAGATCAGTAGTTACTTATGAGCAGGCAGACTGATATGAAAAGATTGATATCAGTGCATATTTATGAGCAGGCAGACTGATATGAAAAGATTGATATCAGTGCATACTTATGAGCAGGCAGACTGATATGAAAATATTGATATCAGTGCATACTTATGAGCAGGCAGACTGATATGAAAAGATTGATATCAGTGCATACTTATGAGCAGGCAGACTGATATGAAAAGATTGATATCAGTAGATATGAGAAGGCAGATAGATATTAAGAAACAGAGGTTGGTGTTTTTTTTATAGACAAGTTCAAAGGGGAAAAAACGTGTATATAAATCTATCCACTCCGCATATAAATCTATCCACCCCGCAAATAGTGGGAGGGGCATTTTTTTGTGTTTTTAGGAGTACCAAGCAGATACAGATTGCTATCAGAGGAGGAAGAATCAGTGGAAGAGCAAAAGATACTGAAATCCAGAAATTTGGTTGGATTGAACAAAGCAATCCATTCTAACAGTTCTACTGCTGGTAGATTGAAAAGAAAGGAACCAAGGCTTTAATGCCACAGGTATCAATTTCTCTCCAGCTCTCTTCTTTGGAATTGGTAACTACATGCTCTTCATTCTGATTCATTTTTTCAAGCCACATGATTGTTAGCAGCAGTTCCTATTCTCCTTGATGATTCCTTGTTCCTCACCTACTCTGTTTATGATTGGGCACTTCAACGTGGTGTAATGGTTAGCAAGCTTATCTCGCTAGATCAGTTACAACTGAAAAGTGGGTTCGATCCTCAGCCTTGTGCTACATCTGAGCTATGCTGAGAAAGTCCCCATACTCTGTCAAGTGATGATGTTGAATCTTGATAAGACACCGGAGGAGTTGAAACAAAATGGCTATTTTTGTAGTGATTTTATAAAATATTTATGTTATAATTTTTAAATAAATAATTATATCTGCTCTACTCTGTATTGAACACTCTTTTAAGAATAGTAATTGTTGGTTATTGGAATTTATTCTGTACACACCAATCCTATACTTGTATGTGTATGAATGTATGTATGTGTATGTATGTGTGTGTGTGTGTATGTATGTATGTGTGTATGTATGTGTGTGTATGTATGAATGAATGAATGTATGTATGTATGTATATATGTATGTGTATATATATGTGTATGTATATATATATGTGTATATATATGTGTGTGTGTGTGTGTGTGTGTATGTATGTGTGTGTGTGTGTGTGTGTATGTATGTATGTGTGTGTGTGTGTGTGTATGTATGTGTGTGTGTGTATGAATGTATATGTGTGAATGTATGTATGTGTATGTATGTATGAATGTATGTATGTATGTGTATGAATGTATGTGTATGTGTGTGATATATTCCACATTGTGATGACTGACTTAATTTTGAGCAATGTCATTGTGTGATCCTTCCTCAAATATGGGCAGTGCAGAACTGTTTTTTTAGTTTTTAATCCTATACATGGCTATAATGGAAAAACTTTTGTCCATTTAAAGATTGTTGACTCTATCAACTGCATATAACTATTTTTTTCACTCGCACACACACACACACGAATGAAGACAAAAATAAATGAACATAAAAGAAACACAAAAATCTAAAAAGGGGAACCAAGAAATTATTTAAAAATAATGAAAACATGTCCTGGTTAAAACTCACTGAGTGTCGCTCGAAAACATCCATACTCTATGGATTACCAAAAACATATAAACCAGATATCCCGATGAGACCCATTATATCAGGAATAGGTAACATCCCACACACACTAGCCAAAATTTGAACCCCACTTCTTAAGTACAATTAGCTCCTCAGATACAAACATAACACAGGTGATCTTTTATATAAATAAAAACATAGACAACAAAAACAAATATATGACTAGTTTAGATATAAAATCATTATATATATGAATGTTCCTGTAAAGAAACGCCTAAATTTATTAAAAAAAACATGTAACAAAAATAAAATTAGCTATTCCTACACATAAGATCATAAAAATATTCCATTTAATCAATAAATAATGTTTTTACATACCAGACAAAAATTTGGTTTACCGATGGGGTCTCCTCTATACTAGTCTATTTTTGGTATTTCTGGAAAGTGTTCCTTTCAAAAAACATTTTACCACAAAATTCTTATTTTAGATATATAGATGATTCTCTATTAATATATCCACAAAACATACTGTCAACAAACATAATAAAATCAAAACCACAATAGGTTTTAATTTACCCTTCCTAGATATTGCTGTGGGTGGTATATTGGCCTGCAAATAGATGTTGAATGATGAAAGACATCAACTAACAACATGAAGACTTGAGTAAAAAAAATATATATATACATTGCCAAGTTTATTTTTGTTAAAGAAAATATATCAACAAAAATAAGATACAGTGCACTAGCAAAAATACCTCTGCATGTTCATGTAGAAGGTGAGAAGAGTGTTGTCCTGAAAAGGACAGTTTTTGTGGCCATTGAGAATTGTCCTGAAAAGGGCAGTTTTGTAGTCAGTATTGTTCTGAAAAGGTGAAGGCCTGCTGGAGATGGTTGGCTGGAAGTGCTGCTGTATGGATCTGAATTTCAAAGTTTGAAAAAGTTTGAATAAATGAAATTCAAAGTTTGAAAGACAATAATAAAACTCCTAAGGGGAAATGGAAAATTTTAAAATTGGCAAGGACGTATAGATCCTTATATGAACCCTGTTTTCCTTTGTTTACATGAAAAATTGCAAATTATCAGGTTCTTTTGATAGGAATGCTTTATTAAACCAAAGATCCGAGTTAATGGTAAATTGTAAACACTGTCTACCTTTTACCTTACAATTCAGTTAAACTTGGAATTTGACAATGCATTTTCTTAGATTTTTGTTGAACTGTGTTACACCATATCTGGTTTATCTTTCTATTTGTAACATTAATTTGGATTTAATATAATTTTGTATTAATCTCCTGGTAGTATTGGTAACATCTTGTACAGACATATTGGTATTTGGTTGGTATTTTTGACATTTTGCATTGATTTGTTAGTGTTATTAACACCTTATATAAAGAATCTTTAGTCAACAGTTGCATATTAATTTACCCTTATAACAATAAATATTTATTTAGCTTTAAAAAAACAAAAATTACCAAGTAAGTCTATACACTTAAATTATTTAGTGGTTTCTTAAAAAAGCTATTTATCAACTATAAAAATGTTTTTTTTTTATGTAGGAAACTCACAAAGCATATAATTATCTAGCATTTTGTTAGATTACCACTTCATTTTTTTCTTAGGAAATGACATTGTCTAATGTACAATATATATCCATTTACATCAACTCCTGTTTAATGACTGTTGCTGCAATTAATTTCAAATGCTATGACCCATTTATGAAAAATAATTCAATTTTTCCTTCTTCCCTTAGTTTAAATTTAACGTAGGTCATATTAGATTGGTTGATCTGAGTAAAGCCCACAAATCTTACACCGACCTTTTTTCTTTTTATCATAAAAAGAGGCTTTATTTTGCTTTTACATCTGAATAAATTGTTCACATAACAATAATTTACAAACACCTGATGAGATGCGTTGATACACATCGAAACATGACTGCAGTTGTGTAGCAATTTTGACAGGTTTTTCGATGTAATATCCTAAAATAAAGAATATTGCTCTACTTTGTATTGAGCCCTCCTTGAAATTAAATATTACAAACATTGGAATTATCATTCATTCTCATCTTACCTGGAGATATATATATATATATATATATATATATATATATATAAAATGAAGGTTGTGTTTCACCTAAAATAATCATTAACCAGTGTATTTCTTGAGGAAAGACCTTTTAACGTGAGATTAAAAAATAGAGCACTAATAGAGAACAAATGAAATTAAATGTCTTATTTATTTCCCTGACTCAGAGTTTTGTAGAAATTGCATCTGCTTGTCACCAGGCTAGATAGTAAAACTGTGTTAATTTAATTTAAAAATTTTAATTTTGCTATCTAACCCCCTGATGAGTAGATATCATTTCTATGTAAGTGAGTTGGAAAGATAAGCAGAATATTTAATTTTGTTTGAAGTGTGCACACACACACACACACACACACACACATATATATATATATATATATATATATATAAAAGAAGAAGAAAAACAGTACCAGCTTACAGTAGTACATCAAAACAATGTAACTTATTAAACAGAAATACCAGAAATAAAATTACTCAAATATTCAGGCCAGCAGACAACAATAAATATACAGTTTAATAAATAAATTGAGCATCTACTCAAATATGAATGTCAACTAAAAATAACATTTAATGTGATAAAATATGTAAATATTGATATTTTTACTGATGTAATTTTCTACATATTTTATTTATTTATTTTATTTATCTTTTCACACCAAGGAAGGTAACAAAGCTACTAACATGTAGGTGTTAAAATAATGCAGGTGTTAAAATAATGTAGGAAAATCATGTAAAATAATATAACAAAATCATTATTAAGGAGCAAGAACAATGAGAGAACAGAAATTAAGAAGATAACAATGGACATTGCATTTAAATTTTGGACTGGAGAGCAAACCAGAAGAGAATTCCACAAGTGTGATAGAAGAAACTGCTAGCATAGAACTTACGGTTACATCTAGCCATTTCAATTGCAAAATGATGAAACCTAACTGCCAATCTAGTACTGCATTCAAATTCATAATGTCTGGGTACCATCGAAGAAAGTTCATTAGAACAATTACTAGTGACACAGGGAAGAAACATTATGGCAGTGGAAAAGTGACTGAAGCCAAGATGCCAGATCAGGACCAAAGACATTGCACATTAAGATAGAAGTCATGGTCCAAATTCAAAATAAGTCACCCAACTGTCCAGTGAACAGAATTAATAATATTTGCAGTAGAAAGAAAGAGGAGCAAAACTTAAACGATATCAGGCAAGCAAGCAAACAATATAGATAAAGAAAATTCACAGGTAAGAAAGCAAAAAGGTTTATGAACCACAAATTAGCATCTATGCAGGAAAGCTAGGTCAAACAAGTGAACCCAGTGATCTTCCATATAGACAAGATAGATCTGGACTGAGGTTATCTACCTTAGCCTTCCCACAAGGCAGAATGTGGCACAAGGTCATTTTTACATGGGGTGATTCCAAGACCATAGGCTTGGGTAAAAATACCCCATAGATCCCGTATACACGGAGTTGGGCTTGTCTACCTCCCTAGATGTGATTCTGCTCTTCAGTATAGCCTTGTCTGGGTTCCTCTCTGCCCGAAAGCAGAGAGTTCGACAAGTCAGCTTGAACTGCCTGAAATGGCAGATCTGAACTGAGTCAAGTTGTAAATTTGATCTATTTTACTGACTAAGAAAAGTATCCCAACATGCATTTTGTGGATTTTTCTCCTATGAAAGTGGAGGGGGAAAACTTGCAGTCATTCCCACAGATTGGAATTCAACACAGATTCTTCTTTGGATTTTATCAAGGATCTCTAAATATATAGTAGGAGCAGTAGACCATATGTGGTACCAATATTCAAAGCATGGACGAATGGTAGATGTTTATTTTGTTTTTTTTTGTTTAGTTTTTGTTTGTTTTATTTTGTGTTTTTTATAAAAGAAATACATTCAAAGTATTCCTCTTTTATTATGCATACTTACAACTATTTATTTTCATGATAAAACTGTTTTGATAAATCAGCCTGAGACAATTAGTCCTTCATCCCTCTTTAGTCCATTATACTATAAGTTGGTTATATGCAAATAAAAAGGATTTTTTGCCATGAATGAACAGACTTCATTATATATCACAGAAAATACCTATATAGCAATCATCCTTAATAACTGAGATACTCATGTTTTCTACTTTTATTATGAGACTCTAGGGGTTATATTCGTATCTTTTTTTCTTAATTGTTTTTTTTTTATTTATTACCTGAAATAACAGTAAGTGAAATTCAAAGTTTTTAAAGGTGCATTTACAAACATTAGTGGAAATCTGAAAATAGAAATGATATACACAGACAAAAACAAAAATCTAAAGTGGAAGATATCTTTTCAGGGTAAAACAAATTTACTTCCCTTTTAAAAATAATGCAAAAAGGAAAAGAAAACGATATTGTAGATCAAAATAAATGCAAAGAAAACAAAGTAAGAAAAAGTAGTATGAGAAATAATTGTCTAACATTTTTCAAATAAAAGTGTGTTGATGTAAAGTCAAAAACATTTTAATAAAAATATAGTTTTCCCTGGTAAAAACAATAAAAAAATTAAAAAAATTTCTCTGAAAAATTTTCTAAACCTATAAATTTCCATTATTTATAAACTCAAAATTTTTATCAGTATGCAAGAATTGATCAATAAGTTCATAGCCTAATGCCGATTTTTAGATTAATTTTTTTCTATTTTTTTTCTTTGTTAATCATTTCACCCTATTTAAGGCAGTAAATTCACTAAGACACAAAAGGTTACTGAATGTGAAAGGATAAGAAAAACAGACATTGCTAAGGAGTGAGAACAATAGAAATATAAGCAAGAATTGTCCTGAAAAGGGCAGTTTTGTAGTCAGTGTTGTTCTGAAAAGGTGAAGGCCTGCTGGAGATGGTTGGCTGGAAGTGCTGCTGTATGGATCTGAATTTCAAAGTTTGAAAAAGTTTGAATAAATGAATTTCAAAGTTTGAAAGACAATAGTAAAACTCCTAAGGTGAAATGGAAAATTTTAAAATTGGCAAGGATGTATAGATCCTTATATGAACCCTGTTTTCCTTTGTTTACATGAAAAATTGCAAATTATCAGGTTCTTTGATAGGAATGCTTTATTAAACCAAAGATCCGAGTTAATGGTAAATTGTAAACACTGTCTACCTTTTACCTTACAATTCAGTTAAACTTGGAATTTGACAATGCATTTTCTTATATTTTAGTTGAACTGTGTTACACCATATCTGGTTTATCTTTCTATTTGTAACATTAATTTGGATTTAATATAATTTTGTATTAATCTCCTGGTAGTATTGGTAACATCTTGTACAGACATATTGGTATTTGGTTGGTATTTTTGACATTTTGCATTGATTGGTTATTGTTATTAACACCTTATATAAAGAATCTTTAGTCAACAGTTGCATACTAATTTACCCTTATAACAATAAATATTTATTTAGCTTTAAAAAACAAAAATTACCAAGTAATCCAAGTAAATTGGCTGGAATCCATGAAGTCAGAAGTAAGAAGTATGTGAAAAGAAACAGCATAGAACTTCTAACTAATTCAAATGTAAAAAGATGAGACCTTGTTACCAATCTAGTACTGTGCTTAAATCCATGAAGTTGAGGTACCATAGGGAAGAAATCATCTGAACAATTACCATGAAAGTATTTATAGAAAAATGACAGGCATACTAAAGGAATGTGACTCAAGCCAAGATGCCAGATCAGGACAAATAATATTGGTGATTCTTTTTTCCATTATGAACTAATTCCCTTGAGAAAGCCACACATCCAAAGTTTCTTGTTATCATCTAATTATCTATCCTATTGTGATCATTTTTGGAGGATACAGAGAAAAAAAATAACTGACTGTATGGATGAGCAATAGATAATATCAAGCATTCATTTTCCTTCTTCCACTTTACTTTATTGCACCTGAAGATGATACATGAAAGCTGAAAGCTCGATTCTGGAAATTTCTTTTGCATCTGCAGCAGGAAGTTTTACAGAAGCTGATTTGCAGTAAGGAAAAGATGATGGATAAATTGAATAGATATAGAATGTTTTTTAATAAAACTTGTTTAGGAGATTTGCTGCTTGTTTTTATATATTTATATATAATATCTATCTATCTATCTATCTATCTATATATATATATAATTTATTGCTATTTCCTTGAAAAATGGTGTGATGAGTTACAGTTCTTGGTTCAACCAGTTCAGATCTTTACCACAGGGTTGAATCATTCACTTTCAATTTTTTGGTAACGTTGATGGATTGATTTGTTTGTTTTTTTTTACAGCTTATCAACTTATTTTATGGTTATTTAAAGTCGTAACATATTTTCAGAATTTTTTTAAGATAATGATTTTCTGTTCTACTTAGTTGGGAGAAGAAGAGATTGATTCCTATCTTTTCCAAGGGTATTTGCATATAACTTAATATAACGAGCCCGACAGGAATTGAAACACGGCTCTTAAATTTCTCATTCTGCATCATTATCTTTTACCCCACCTGCACATCCAAGCTTACAACAATTGGTATTCTTGAGCAGTCACCCTACTAGGTTACTGATCAGGCTCAATCTTGCTTAACTTTAGTGATTGGATGGGAACTAGTGTGTCAGTGTGATCAGGTGGGAACCAATGTTTCAGTGTGATTTGGCCATGTCTCCATTAAAAAAGAAAAAAAAATTATTTTAAAATTATTTTTATCACTCTGAACAAATTTCAGCTCTCAGTAGTTTGTGGGGAAAGATGAAGGTAATAAAATAATTTCCTTGACCAAGGAGTAGAGGGGGGGAGTCAATTGAAGTTATGATGTACTATCCATTTTAGTTGTAGTTGTTATTAAAAGTCTTAAAATATTAACTCAATAATGTCTACCAAAAAATCCCATATGAATTATAAGAATTAAATTAACAAATCATATATTAATTAGATGTTTCTAAACAGGAAATCCTGTTAATTCTAGGCATATAAAAATCTGGTATTCTAGGCTTATAAAAATTCAGTATTGTAAAGGAAAGTGAGAAGAAAGGACTAAAGATCAATTGCAAAAAGACAGAATTCATGGTTGTCACAAAAGTAACAGCTTAACATGAAAATTACAAATTAGAGATACCAAATCAAACAAAACAATTTAAATATCTGGGAATTGTTTTAACAGAGGACAGTAAGTGCAACATTGAAATCCAAAGACGCACTGGAAGACAAATGATGACTTGCAAAAGCTAAGCAAAATATTCGGAAATAGAAAAATTTCATTAGAAACAAAGTGTACTGGACTTTTATGTAATATAAATTATCTTATATAGCCGTGAATATTTGATAATCTCCTCACATTTGATTAGACTTGAAGCAACAAAAAATGTTCTACAGAATTATGCTAAGGATACCATGGGCTAAACATGTGAGCAAGTACAAAGTTTTAGAGAAAATAGAAGTAAAAAGGAAACATATTTAATATCAGGAAAAGACAGTTGCAATTTCTACAGCACATAATGAAGAAAGGGTGCTTGGAAAATTTGATAATCATAAGGCAGATTGAAGGCAAGTGGGACAGAGGAAAATGACACATAACCTAACTAGTGAGGTTGAATAAATGGATGGTGGAACAAAGTTTAGGAGAGATAATAAAAAGGCTAAATTAAGAGCTACAAAGGACAGGAAAATGTGCAGAGCCGTGATCGCCATAGAAGAACAACCTATTATGTTGAACTTTACGGAGAAGCGCCATGGGACATCAAAAAGTGAAAGAAGCTTTTGTTCTCTGATAAGAAAAAAATTTAACCTGGATGGTCCAGATGTCTTTCAAAGTTACGGGCATGATAAGGATATCTCACCAGAGACATTTTCTATATGACACAATGAAGGAGGTGCAATCATGATCTGGAGTGCACATGCTTGTCTGTAAAAGGACTGTGAATAAGGACAAAAGGAAAACTTATCTTAGCCAACACATTTTGTCCTCTAATGGACTTCACCAAGGCTGTTTCATTCACTCTCACATTAATGCCCTTGTGAAAGGTACTAAATTCATCTCTCCACACCACTTCAGCTATTGGTTAAATAACAAAGTAGACAGACCTCTCTGGCCTTGAATGGCAAACAAATAGAAGGAAAACATTGAATTATACATTATGAAAAAGGCAATGAAAATCCTTTCCACTGTGTTTCTCAGGGATTCATTCCCAAAAATAAGAAAATAGGAATTTGTGAAGAGTCATATGGCTTAATTTTATCACAAATAAAATCTGAATCCTCTGCATTGTCTTGAAATTGACAGCCAAACACTCTGAATTGTTTGTATTCAAGCTTTCAGTGTGAATGCGAAGCAAGACATTTCCAAATTTCTGGCAGAGTGAATTGTCATGGTGCTCTTTTTTTCACAGCCGCCGCCCAAAGGACTCTACTATACTTTGCAGTCGTCAAAATCAAAGACAACACACACATGTGAAATTAAAAATATAATATGGCAACAATTTACTCATTGCACTATATATATATATATATATATATATATATATACACACACATACAGTGTAACCCGGATATAAGAGAGATTTTCTCTGGTCCCAAATTAGAGCCTGTGTTAATGTATATATAATTTACCAAACCCGGATATAAGAGAAACCCGGATATAAGAGACTCCGTCTCTGGTCCCGACAATTCTCTTATATCTGGGTTACACTGTATGTATATATATATATATATATATATATATATATATATATATATATATATATACACACAATGTTGTTTTTTATCTATAATGTCTGGAAATCTCTGTTGTGTTAGAATTATTTCCTCTGCACTTGTGATGCCAGGGGGCTCTATTTTTGCTGTCATAATAGCAGACTGTTCTAAGATGTTTATGAAGTAAAATGATGAAAATGGCCCACTCCATCAAAAAGTGGAGTGCAGCAATGATAATTGGGGAAAAAATCTTGGCTTGTTATGTTCTAATAATACTAATATATAATACTTATAACTTTAAAAAATATCATATAGCATGGGTCAACTAGTGTATCATGCGGTACTGGTAAGTTCATGGACTGTTTGTGTCAAACTCCTTCATTGGAAAAGTACATGTACTTAACACTCATTAGTACCTACCTGAGGCTGTACATTTTAAATTAAAGAACCCATGTCAAGTGATATATGGAGATAAGGATTTATTCATAGAGACTTTTTCTCCATGCAGATGATAACTACATGGCTACTGTACTGTAAGACGGTACATTGTTTTGGTGAATGCCAAATTGAAGCACCTCATGTGGATTAACATGTCTACAAATAAGCTTCATGCTGTCTACTTACATTATGCAGGAGTTTGTTGGAATGGCTCCGAAATCTTTATCATGACTTAGAAAATGCCTGTGTAGAAACTTGTGTGGAGCTTGGCAAATCTGTTACCAAGAAACTTGAAATACTTCAGGTTTTTTACAAGCATTCTTTGGGCTGAAAAGTTTCTGTGTAGAACACTTGTTTTCAAGCAGGTCGAGTATCAATTCAAGATGTGTGTTAACGGCAAATGACCAACAGCAAAATTCAGCAAAATTAATAAACTCTAATTACTCTAATAAACTCTGTCTAATTAAACAGAGTTTTAATTAATAAAATTTATTAATCTTTTGCTTTGCTCTCATGATATATATATATATATAGTTTGCCAGTACATTTTCATGGATAACCTGAACATACTTCGCATTGTTGTCTGAAGAAAAGGAAATTCTGCGGTGATTTTGAGACATGGAAGAAGTGCTCAGATTTCCACACATATTTCAAACGAGGCTATTTCAAAGGGTTTGGTCTTCTATGTGCTGTGTCTCATAGGATGTTGGTGATCATATCTCTCGACAATTTTCTGTATTTGTAGCTTTTAATAACTTTTATCTTTTTGCCATCTCTCTTGGACCCAACTCACCAGGTAGGTTGTGCATTACTTTCCTCTGGTGTTCTTTAACTTCAATCACCCCTCTGAGTGTAAAATTTCCCAAGCCCTCTTTCCTCATGATGTGCCCCAGATATCTCAGCTGTCTCTTTCTGATGTTAGGCATAAGTTTCCTTTTTGTTGCCACTTTGTCATTCACATATTCAGTCCATGGTATTCTCAGCATCCTTCTACAGAACCACATCTCTGTTGTTTCAAGTCTCTTCATCTGCATGAATATTGCCTGACATTCGCAAGTATATAGAAGGACTGATACTTACATAAACGTTCTAGACTCTTTCTTTGTTTCTAATGAAATTTGTCTATTTCTTAATACTTTGCTTAGCTTTTGTATGGTGTCTTTTACTATCCTAATGTGCTTTCAGCTTTCCATGTCACACTTACCATCAATACACTTCCTAGATATCTAAACTGTTTGATTTTTGTATCTCCAATCTGTAATTTGCATGTTGGCCTGTTCCTTTTGCTAACAGCTATGCATTCAGTCTTCTTGCAATCAAGGCTTAACCATTTCTTCTTGCTTTCATTTGCTACCTTCTGTATATTATGTTAAGTTTTTGGTCACCAATCAGGAATCATGGTAGGACTTCTAATTCTCTCAAAATGTTCTTGTTGCAATCTCTGTTTGATTCCTTGACAGAAATTAACTGTTTATTAACCAACCAATCTATTTTATATGTGCACACACACACACACACACACACACACACACACACACACACACATATATAATAGAGGGAGAGGTGTAGATATGTCCACGTATTGCCCAGTTCACACTCCTCTTTGGTCTTTATTTCCAGTTTATGATAGGGTTTCCATTTCCTTCTAAAGTCTTTTTCTTCTCTTTCATTTCCAGATTACATAGTTGAGCACTGTTTTCTTTGTTTCTAATGAAGTCTTCTTTCTTAGACATTTTTTAATTTTTAGGAGGCATTCTTTGCTATTCCCATGCACTTTTTGATTTCCTTTTCACATTTTCCATGCTCTGCTAAAATGCTATGCAGAGATTTAATCTTCTTTATTTGTTTTACTCTGACAACTCCAATTTCAGCTTGGGCATATATTTTTTTCTTTTCTTTTTATTTGTTACTGACAACCATACATTCTGACTTCTTACAATTGATAGTTACATAGGAATAAAATGTCACTACCAACACTGGAGTTTGGACAGAGATCACCAGTGAACAAACACAGGTGATTCCATTTCTAATAAGTAGACCATGTGATCACAAAGAAAATGTATATATGGGAATTAGCATGGCGTCAAATTGATCCCAGTTTCTATTCTATCCTCTATAATTATATGGATCACTATTTCTACACTATCCTCTATAATTATATGGATCACTATTTCTACACTATCCTCTATAATTATATGGATCACTATTTCTACACTATCCTCTATAATTATATGGATCACTATTTCTACACTATCCTCTATAATTATATGGATCACTATTTCTACACTATCCTCTATAATTATATGGATCACTATTTCTACACTATCCTCTATAATTATATGGATCACTATTTCTACACTATCCTCTATAATTATATGGATCACTATTTCTACACTATCCTCTATAATTATATGGATCACTATTTCTACACTATCCTCTATAATTATATGGATCACTATTTCTACACTATCCTCTATAATTATATGGATCACTATTTCTACACTATCCTCTATTACTATATGGATCACTATTTCTACACTATCCTCTATTACTATATGGATCACTATTTCTACACTATCCTCTATTACTATATGGATCACTATTTCTACACTATCCTCTATTACTATATGGATCACTATTTCTACACTATCCTCTATAATTATATGGATCACTATTTCTACACTATCCTCTATAATTATATGGATCACTATTTCTACACTATCCTCTATAATTATATGGATCACTATTTCTACACTATCCTCTATAATTATATGGATCACTATTTCTACACTATCCTCTATAATTATATGGATCACTATTTCTACACTATCCTCTATAATTATATGGATCACTATTTCTACACTATCCTCTATAATTATATGGATCACTATTTCTACACTATCCTCTATAATTATATGGATCACTATTTCTACACTATCCTCTATAATTATATGGATCACTATTTCTACACTATCCTCTATTACTATATGGATCACTATTTCTACACTATCCTCTATTACTATATGGATCACTATTTCTACACTATCCTCTATTACTATATGGATCACTATTTCTACACTATCCTCTATTACTATATGGATCACTATTTCTACACTATCCTCTATTACTATATGGATCACTATTTCTACACTATCCTCTATAATTATATGGATCACTATTTCTACACTATCCTCTATAATTATATGGATCACTATTTCTACACTATCCTCTATAATTATATGGATCACTATTTCTACACTATCCTCTATAATTATATGGATCACTATTTCTACACTATCCTCTATTACTATATGGATCACTATTTCTACACTATCCTCTATTACTATATGGATCACTATTTCTACACTATCCTCTATTACTATATGGATCACTATTTCTACACTATCCTCTATTACTATATGGATCACTATTTCTACACTATCCTCTATTACTATATGGATCACTATTTCTACACTATCCTCTATTACTATATGGATCACTATTTCTACACTATCCTCTATTACTATATGGATCACTATTTCTACACTATCCTCTATTACTATATGGATCACTATTTCTACACTATCCTCTATTACTATATGGATCACTATTTCTACACTATCCTCTATTACTATATGGATCACTATTTCTACACTATCCTCTATAATTATATGGATCACTATTTCTACACTATCCTCTCTACTATACGGATCGCTATTATCTATACTATTCACTATACTGATCACTATACAGATTACTATTCGAGTGAGTATTATTGAGCATGTACTATTAGTGTGAGTGTTATTCAAAGGCATCTGACACCAGTATTTTTCAATGGTGTTACTATAGTTGTATCAGCAATTATAAAGTCTCTTCTACAACAAGCAGTACAAAAGTGGCAACAAGTATTCATTGACATCACAAAAGATAGATACTCCTTTCTTCTACCTTTACTATCTTGTCTCAGCATTCCTGTAATAGCCTGTACTGTTAACATCAGCAGTACAGGCTATTACAGTGTAATGGACAAGAGCTATGGTAGAAAGACTTATTCTCACATTTGAATTTATGGGTATTATTATCTATGATAACACCATACTTCATGACAGAACAAAATGGTTGAAAGGAAAAGGAATAACAGACATGCTTTATTCTCAGAGAGACTTTCAGATCACTAAGACATACAAAAACTATATATACATATATACAAGTGCTCCATGCGGAGAATAATATATCACATATATCTACACAGAAAAGCAAAGTGCAAGAGGAGACAAAAGGAAGGGTCTTTCATATAATATAGAGATACTCCTATATCTGGAGAAGCCATATTTAGGACTCCAAATTCAAAGGGTCAAATTCATCTCTGTCCCAGGGAAGGACATTTCCATGAGCAGGAAACAGTGACTCTTGGGTTTTCCCAAATTGAGGACTGTGAGCTGGAGTTTCATTTTATATCTGGAAAAGATATGTTTCTGAAAAGAAATGGCAGCATGGACTTGTAAACTGCTGGGGAGGCAGATTTAAGCACTACCTGGACAATGGAGGACATAGGCTGAAGAAAGCAACTTTTCACTTTAGCTACTGTAAAGACCTGAATCTGACTGCCAATTCTGTCACTGTATGGCGTGATATTGCGGAATGGCTGTCATGTGACTTATCTCCACCAAAGGTAGATAAGTGTCACCTGTATCCCGTCAACATGAACTGTAACTTGTAATAAATTTATTTTCAACCTTATATATACATACATACACATACATATTATTATTATATATTTCTATTCATATATATATATATATATATATAAAACTGCATTTGCAATGTAAGTGGTAAAATTTAATTTGAATAACATTTTTCAACTATATTTTAATAAATATTTAATCTCTGACATTTATTTTTAATGTAATTTTTTTTTAAAGTAATGTTTCTATCAATGAATTTTTTTTAAAAATTCTTTGTATATAAAGTATAGTTTAAAATCTGTCTTTGATGAGGTATTGTAACTATTTATATTGTTTGGACTTATCCTTCTCCTCATTGCCATATTCAATTTCATTTAATTGCTCTTGATAATTCAACACTCTGCTGTGGCCAGGTACTGAACTTAGAACTCTTTGGGTCAATTCACTTTTGTCCATTTTCTCAGTTTCTGAAAAAGCTTTAATAAAATTGAAACATGTTAGATTGATAAGCGTTTCCTATTTGTTCTTTATCTTATCCTGTCAGATTCTGGCCCATTTTGATCTATATGTGATCCTTAACTGAAGGTATAGTTTGTATAGAAAGAATTTATTGTTGTCAAGTCAAGATTCAGTCTTAAGCTAGCAAAAGAATATCTGTCTGTTTACATTTAAAGAAATCAGGCAAAGAGAGAAAATAAATGCACACGCACAGAGAATGTTTTCTGCTTTCTCCCAGTTACTCCTTATTTACAATCATTCCTCTGTATCATATTAACAATCAATGAAGAGAAATCTGTCAACTATAAACTGAAGTCATGTAGCATATTGTTAAGCTTGAATTTAAAATTCTCCTTGAAAATATTACTGAAGTAAAATTTCTGTTGACATTAGTTTCTGATTCCACCAGGCATATGAGAGTAAAAAAAAAAAATTGACTAAATTGGTTGTTACAAAAGTCCATCCCTAGAAGTTTTGCAGGTAAAGATGATCCATTAATTTCATATTTAGCATATGTGGCAAACATATATATATATATATATATATATATATATATATATATATATATATATATCTATCTAAGTGTCTGTATGATATAAAAGTACATGATTATACATATATTTGTGAATATATGTGATTATGCATTTTATATGTACATGTAAATATGTTACATATATAATTACATGTACTTTCGTTACCATTTACACTTATATATATTTTGATGTTTGGTCACTTTGTTAGATTTTGAGAAGAATATTGAACCAACGACTACTCAGCATTCTCTCATACATACATATCTCTCTCTATCTATCTATCTATCTATCTATATATATATATATATATATATATATATATACACACACACACTCTCACACACAAATTTTGGGTATATATGCTTACATGGATAAACACCAAAACTTGATGAAAAATATATCTCTTTGATCTATTGGTGTGAATTTTTTTTTTCAAGTCGGTACAAATAAAACCAATCCCATCCTGTGCGGCAGTATCTTCCAAAATCTTTCCCAACAGATCAAAGTCTACCTTATTTATATTACTATGGATGCAAGTATAAACCAATAAGAAAACAGTTGGAAGCAAAGCACACAAAATAATTGGTAAAATGCCAGCTGTAGCACCGAGCCTAATAATATTATTACAAATAGTATAATGCTAACCAGCACTGCTACTCTGCCTGATTACCAGGATTTATCAGATTATGACACTAATCATTTTATTCCTTACAATGTTTAAAACATGGTCAAAACTAAGTAGGAATGTAGTGAATTTTACATGTGTGCAAAAGAGCACCATGGTTCCTCTTGATTTTCGCTTGGCCTCTATTTTGCCCCCACTTTTAAATGCTGTAATGTGGTTGTGAGGCATGGTGGAGTAGTGGATAGCAACTCGGATTGAGGAATCTGAGAGATGAATTTGTATTCCAGTTGAATCTATTATATTCACTTATTACTAATACCCTTGAGAAACATATGAATCCTCTTCTTCTCCCCAGCTATGGGTAAATAGCAAAACAGACTGGATCCTATAGCCTTGGATGGCAACTGGTCTATCGCAGAAAGAAATGGCAACCTACAACAAGAAAAAATCTGCCTCGTCAGTCATGTATTGAAAGATACATGATCGCCTAATCATGTATCATGCACAGCACATAAGTGACTGAATGTGGTTATTAATATGCATTTTAATGATGTTAGATTTCTAAAATATCTTTCAAAGTTAATTCCTAGAAAGTTCTGTTCTGTTTGATAGATGATACTGCCTATAACTAAAAAATGGACTTCAAGAAATTTATTTACATTATTTACATTATTTGAACTGTTTTCTTCATCTTTATTGCCATATTAACAATGTTTTAGTTGCAGAAAAAGCAAGACACATCTTTGTCCGAGAAAGAATCCAGTACAACTGTTGGATAAAACAGAAACTGCAATCTGATATCCCCACGGAGGCTTGAGACCTTCTTCAACAGATTTACTAATCAAGAAGTTCGAAAGAGGATCCAGCATGATTTGGATAAATTCTTCAGCTACGAATTCAAGTCAGTCAAGGCCCGCTAAATACAAAAATGAAACGGATTGAAAGATCAGAAGGTGACACACAAGGTTCATCACCTCTCAGTGAAGGCAGTGATCAACATCAGTCAATAAATAATTACAATACCTCATCTCGGAAACATAGACAGATTTTGAGGAATTTTTTAACCACCTTGATAATGATGTAATTAAATCTGTGGAGATTATTTATAAACTACCTTGTCTTTGCTACTACTATTACTAATCTTTGATTTTAGTAGATTTTCTTTTAAATTTTATTTATGGCTTACACAATGAGCACCAAAGTTAAGCAACATCGAGCATGATCAATACTTAGATGGGTGACTGCTTAGGAATACTAGTTGATGTATGGGTGGTATAATGGATAATGGCTCACAACTGTTAATCAGACAGCTGAGTTCCAATTCTAGTTATGTTTATAGTCACTTATGCATAAATACTCTTGGGAAAAGTATGGTTCCACCTCTTCTCCCCCCACCAGCTATAAGTTAGTTAGTAAGACTAACTAAGACTAACTATCATTAAAACTGCTATTATTTAAAAAAAGAATGAAAGAAAAACAAATTACACACTCAGTAATCCCCTCACATCATCAGATCATTAGAAAGCTCATCAGATAAATTACAATGAATATATTTATAGAAAAGGCATTGGGAAGCTATGTTACGGCAACAGCAAAGTGATTGAAGCTGAGATGTTGGGTCAGTTCCAGTAAAATTGTTGGTTCTTCTTTGTATTTTATCAAGAACTTGTAATACATAGCCACATCACAAGACCTAAAAACTTTATTAATTAAAAAAGAAAGAAAAAAACAAATTGCATAGAAAATATTTAGATTTTGGCATTAAATAACCAATAGAGGTGTTGCTATATCTCAAACAAAAAAACTAACCAATCATTTTATTTAATAAAGTATTATAACAATATTTAAAAATGAAATTTATATGTTGTATAAATTGGCAAGTAACACAGGAATAAAATTCTTCTCTCAGCATGCATGCACAAACACATAGATCTGGACCCACAAGCAGCGCCTCCTCCACTTTCTGATTGCTCGTAATACCCGTAGACATAGATCACAGATCAGTGTGTCCTGACTGCATTGGCAACATTTCAGGTTTAAACTGAATTTGAAATAACAGAAAAAGTGGTTGTTGTGATGGTTAAATCAGTTTTATATTTCATAGTGCCTGGAGCCCCTGCTGTTTGCCTCAGGGTTCTTGATAAGATCCAGAGATGGATATGCAATGTAATTGGCCCTGATCCATCATCTCGTCTGCAGTCACTCTCTCACAGACGCGACGTTGCCTCGCTCTGTCTTTTTTACAAATACTTTCATGGTAATTGCTCCGAGGAGCTGCTTTCACTGGTTCCTAGGCCTCATGAATTTAAACGTCCTAAGAGGCTGGCATCCCGTTCCCACCCCTTCACCATTGAAACTGTTAGATGTAGACGTCTCTTCTACTCGAATAGCTTCATGCCTCGCACATCTCGCCTGTGGAACTCCCTTCCTTATTCCTGTTTCCCTGACAAATACCATCTCCAACTATTTAAGTGTAACATCAATCAACATCTCCAGTTGCCTTGATCTATCCACTTCCCTTCTCCACATCCTTTCATCTTTCATTCCTATCTGCTCTCGCTCAAAATATTCTGTAACCCCCTTGCCTTGATCGATCCACTATCTTTCTCCACATCCTCTCCTTTACCACTCCTATCTGCTCTTCCTCCAAACCTTCTGTAACCCCTTGCGCGCTAGTGGCTTCCAGCTTTGCTTGGGGTGATAAGCTTAAAAAAAACCCCAAAAAACAAATTAGTAGTTTGTCAATATGCATATCTATGCAAAAGGCATGTCAGATTTAATGACATATCTTTTAGCAAATATCTATGCATAGGATACAACTGTGTATGCATGCATCTTCTAAATTCTAGATAGATCAGCTGCCAGGCTTTGGCTATCCTCTGAGCTATCTCTAACAGTTCACTGGGAGAAAAACTGGCTTGTCATATTCAATACCTCCAGAACCAAATTAGTAACATTCTATAATCATCATCAAACAGAACTATTTTTTTCAATCATCTTCTTCATACCCTTCATATTAGCAAGAAAGACGTTCCATTCAGAGCGATTCTTACTAAGAAGCACTATTTTGTGGAAAAAACTTCCAAGAAGATACTTCTACAATCATGACAATCTTAACATCTTCAATTCTAGGGTTAATCGTTATCTTTCCTACATATCCTCATAAACTGCAATTCTTATCTCCTCCTCTTACACTCAAACAATCTTATTCAGTGACCCTCTCTTGGGCTTTGTATTTGGTAAAAAATTAGTAATAAAAATATTTTCTGATTTCCCAGGTTGTACAAGCCAGTATTATTTTGTGGCACAAATGTGTTGTTTTTTATTATTTTCAAACATTAGTAAGGCATTTTTATTATAATCTACTGACATTTAGTCTTAATCTTGGTTCCAGTGAAGACAGAAAGTGCTTTTTGTAGTGTCAAATGCAGACACCATATGTTTTCCATAACAGAAAAGGTCCCTTTTTATTTAATTTTTCTTTTATTAACCAGCATGTATAGATTTACTATGAATTTTTAAGGGAGGATGAAGTTACCTGTTGGGCCTAAGTATTAGGCTGTCACAAATGAAATGATGCATTAATTGGGTGGTTGTTGATCCACTCGTCTAACACAGTAACCTCCTTAGTATATAAAAAAAATCTTGACTTATTCCTGACTCTTTTTGATTCCAGATAATTTTTCCTTTAACACTAGGATGGCCAAGGTGTCGAAAACGACACCTTCAAATTTTCAAAAAATTACTATGGAATAACTAGTTTTGGTTCGAAGCTGAGGCATATGGACAATTATTGAATTTTAGCAAAGATGCTTAACAGACTTAATTCTTGAAAAAATATTCAGTGGAATAGCTGATATTTGAGGTTTTACCTTGAATGGCCGAGGTGTTGTTTTTGACACCTAGGCTATTTATAGGGTAAATGCATTGAAATAATATCATGACACGGCAAATGTGCAAAGGATGAAACTAGGGTACTGTTAGTAAGATGTAAAGATTGTGGAATCTAAGATATTGCTAAATAGTTGGTCCTACAGGATTGTAGAAAGAATGTTATAGCCTACTTCAAAATGATGTCTAATGTTGTGTAATAGTAATATTCTTTAATAAACTATGTATTGCAAACATATGAGTAATTTCACTAAACATATATGATTATTTTTCACGCGAAATATTAAAAAACAATCATAAGGTGTCGAAAACGCACCTTGCCATTTTATATATATCAAAGGAGCTGGCCATCCTAGTGTTAATGTATTATTACTCATAAGCCCAATGAAAATGATTACAATGAGACAGTTGAATAATTTTCTGTATGAGTACAAATTGGTAAAAAAAAAAGGATTTTTGCAACAAATCATTGCATGTAATGAGAAAGTGATACTTTTTTGACAATAGTAACAGATTAGGCCAGTGGTTAACTGCAAGTGAATCACCAAAAAAATACCAAAAATCTCCACTGCACCTGAAAAAGTTAATGGTTACTGTATGGTGGTCTTTCAAAGAGGTTATTATTTATTCTTGACTCAAGGGAAAATAATAACAGCAACCTCATATTGTGCAGAAATTGAAATTGTACGAAAAAAGGAAAAAGAAATATCCTAGACTTGTGAATAGGGATAGCCAAATAGAAGCATTTGAACTGTTCATTACATCAAAAGATGAGAATTTTTAAAAGATGGGATCAAGAATTTAAACATACATTACAGAACAGTCATTGTCTATTTCAACTAAATAAGTTAGATATTTATATTTCAGAAGCATTTTATTAATTTCCTATAAAGTGTCATTCCATGTGTGACAACCTATGTTCTAACATAACCTACATGTTCCAATGATACTGGATTAGTGATGGTCAACCTGTATTAACCTAAGTAAAAAGTTAGGATCCAAATATTAACTTTATAGACAGAACAGTATCTTTTGATTGAAGAATATGACATTCTTATATATCCCCACTTTCTCACAGTTGGTTTTGTGCTGCACTAAATTAAACTGAATAAATATGAAAATAACAGATAAAGTTCCTATTCAAGAGAAGAAAATCCCCAAAACTATAGCCCATGATTTCCACTATGAAATATTGATAATATCAATAACCAACTAATGACAGAAATTTTTTCTTGTCAGAGTCCATCTTGCCTGTGCATTGAATACTGCTGCTATATCTGATCTGGTGCTTCTGTTATTCATCTTGAGGTTCTTGACAAAATCCAAAGAAGGATCTGCAGTTTAGTCAGTCCTGACTTGACATCTCGACTTCAGTCATTTTCTCTTAGACATGATATGGCTTCCCTCTGTCTTTTCTACAAATATTTTCATGGCATCTGCTCTGATGTGCTTTTTTCCCCGGGTGCCCCAACTATGTGAATTTAAGTGTTTTACTTTTGAAATACTTAAATGCAACTCTACTCCAAGAGTTTCTTTTCTCGCTCTTCCTGCCTATGGAACTTCCTTCTGTTTACTTGCTTCCCTGATAACTACAATCTTAAAAAATTTAAATGCAACATCAATTGCCATCTTTCTGAATCCCATTCATCTTTTGTTCTTTCATCAATCCTTTGTATACTCAATTTTTTCTCTCACTTTCACTTTCTGTAACTCCATGGCTAGGGGTGGAAAAAAAAAAAGAAAAGAAAATTATATCAAATGAATAAATAAAGGATTATCTGAAAAAATAATTTCAAAAGCTCATTTGAAAATCTCAGATTTAAACATCTTTTATTGAACACAATACTAAAAGAAAAATATTTAGATATAAAAAAGAGTACTAAAACTATGTATTCAAAGATGGCAACAAATGAATACATTTTTCCCTTCTCCAACTCCAGACCTTTAAATAAATTGATTTTGACATAGCCAAAAAAGTAGCCAAACAAAAATTGTCAAAAGACAATCCCCAAATTTGTGCTTGATTCACCTCAGAAAAGAAAGGGACATAAAAGTAGATGATGACAAAACCAACCAATCAAGAAATAGTGTTAGGAGTTACTGAGTGCACCCACAATAAAAGGAGGCTAAACCAAAACCCTTTTTCCTCTCCTCTCTTAACTGGTTAGTTGGTCAGAATTCAACATCAATGACCCAATGAAAATCTAATATTTTACAAGGAGAGAAGGCAAAGAACTAATGCTTCATGTCTGCTTTTCAGGAAGTGACTAGAACTAACTCTATCTTGACTCTATTTATAGAGGCCCAAAATAAATGTCTTCTTTCCTTTTCCCGTTCATTTCTCCTTTATTGCTAATCTCTTCATTCGGGTATTAACAGTAACATTCAAACACTGACAAAAGCAACCAGTATGCATATTCACTAGATGTAAGCAGAAGCAATCTTCTCGGACTACTGTGACTAGTACCACTTGTACTGAAACTATCACAAGACCCATCTACTGAGTATTGAAACAAGACCTCTATACATGACCAACTAAAATCTGATAATGTTAGTTCTTTGTTCTGGCTCTTACTCAGATAAGTTACTTGTCATAACACTGATAAACCTTTTATTTTTTGCTTGTACACAAGGCAGGTTCAGTTTTTTTCCCTGATGCTGGTAGTTGATAACAGAATAGTAGATATATCTGTTAGAACCTATGTCGATAAATTCAATGCCAAAATTAATGTTTCAAAGACAATACATTTAATTATAAAATCTTCACAGTACTGCAATATATTAGACATAATAACTGATAATATAGGAAAGACATATATATAAAATGACATTTTTAGATATATATGTAAAATGACATTTTTAGATATATATGTAAAATGACATTTTTAGATATATATGTAAAATGACATTTTTAGATATATATGTATAATGACATTTTTAGATATATATATATATATATATATATATATATATATATATATATATGTATAATGACATTTTTTAGATAGATATATATATATATATATATATGTATAATGACATTTTTTAGATAGATATATATATATATATGTATAATGACATTTTTTAGATAGATATATATATATATATATATATATATGTATAATGACATTTTTATTTTAATATGTATATAAAATGACATTTTTATTTTAATATGTATATAAAATGACATTTTTATTTTAATATGTATATAAAATAACACTTTTATATATATATGTATATAAAATAACACTTTTATATATATATATATATATATATATATATATATAATGACATATATATAATTTTATTTTCCTTATATATACTGTGTGCGATGGATAACTTGTCATCTAAATTATGTAAAAATAAAAATAACACTAACATTATATTTTAACAGATGTATTTACCAAAATTAGACAAAAATATCTTAAAATACTAAGAATAAATTCATTGAATAGGACAAATTTGGAATCTCCTGCAACTCTTCTGGGCAGTCTCCTTGATTAATTTGGTGAATGCTGCCATAATTCTTATCTTCAGTTCATCTTTGGTGTTACAAGGAGTTTTGTGGTCTCTCGCTCAACTGTGCCCCATACATAATAATTAAGGGTTTTGCAATCTGCGGTGTTAGGTGGTCCGATATAAGAGGTGATGTGGTTACAGAAATTGTCTGACTGCCATTATTGATTCTCATGCTTGTATGGCATGGTGCAGAGTCCTGTTGTCAAATATAGTCTTCAAGCAGCCACCCTCTTTACTCAGGACAGCTCTACATCCTCAACACAATTGATGTAGTCCTCTGTGTTGTGTCTGAGACCCTCACTAACAAATTATCAGAATGCTCAAAGTGAGTTTTCCAAGCTGCTGTACCTTTTTGTAATCATCATTAGACTCCTCCAACATTTTTTGAATCCTCTGCACTTTTCTCAGATTCACACCCAAACTGAAATGTTCTGGCTTGAATACCAAGCATTACAGCATGCCATTTTCAAATTTCTGGTGGAGAGAATTGCATCATAGTGGTCTTTTTCTCACAGATACTGCCCAACTGACCCTACTATATATACTGTGCTGTCAACAAAATAAAAAGGAAACAATGCACATATGCAAAATTAAAAATACAAAATGTCAACAATTTACCCATCACATGTGAATATGTTAAATTCTTATATATATATATATATATATATATACACACAAACACACACACACACACACACCCTTTTTCTTAGGTATATAAGTGTTCTCTATTTAAATTGAATAAGGCCAGTACACTCAATACCTTGATCATGATGACTTGTGACATTTGTGTCTACCATATTCCACTCACAAGGCTTGGGTCAACCAATCGTAGGGTTTTCAGGCACTTCCCAAAGTTGCTTCATGCTGGAATCACCTCACAGGCCTGATAACATCAAAAAGTCACCTTTTTGACAAATCAACCCTAGTGGGACTTGAATCCAGGTCTCATGGTCAGAAGGTGTATGTTCTAACATCTCGGTCATTTGTCCATCCTACCTATATTTCATGGTCAAATATCAAATATATTTCTTAAATAGTAATTCATTCTATCCTCAAATGTTGCATAAGTCTGCTTTTTGTCAGTCGTGTGGTTACTGTTGCTGTATTAACTTAAAGATTATAGATCAGTATGTGGAAACCATTATTTCTGGAAAATGGTCTTTCTGGACATAATTCTAACATTACCGTCAATTAAAGAGAACTTTGATCATTCTAAGAATGAGCAGCTATCATGAAAATGACTGTTTCTTGGACCACTACATAATATCTTTGTAAATGGCTCTGGCAATTTCATTTTTCTATCGAGAGAACATTGAAAAGCAGTCTTCTTACACTTAAGGTACAGGGTTTGATTGTATCATTAATAATTGATCTAAATATTCAGGAACAATGAGCTGTCTGTTTATAGCTTAAGTTCTCCGCATTATTCATAGTGCTGGCTCTTGGTTATTTTATTACTGACTGTGCACTTGTACAAGAAATCACTCATTTTAGTTATGGGATTGTAATGGTAATATTAGCCATTTCCTTATAAGAAAACATTCTCATTCATCAACTGAGAAATCAATGTTGCTTTTGGTTGTTATTTATAAAATCTTTCTCATAAAAATATTTAACAGGAAAATGTTTTTAAAACAGGTGTATGACTGAATATAAAATAGGAAAGGCTACCAGAGCCTTAAGTCCCCAGGTGGTCTTGGTTGATAGGTTGTGATCCCATGTGAATGACCTCTTCCCTACTTCAGCAAATCAATGGGTGATGAGGCAACAGTGTCACTATCAACTGAAGATTAAATCTACCTGCCTTTAGGCAATGATGACCATTTGGGTGACGACGATGCCAGTGACCATTCGGGTGATGATGACGATGACCGCTCAGGTGATGATGATGACGACTACAACTTCTTGGATGTACTCCAGGAAGCTAGATTGTCTCCCGAATCTCAGCTTTGGAGAAAAAACTGGCTGAATAGACTGACCCTGAGCAGTTAGTGTTATGTTCAGGAGATCAGAGGGTCTACAGTAAGGAAAAACAGCAACAATTAGAATGTGTTTATTACAATGGAAATAGCTGACAAGTATTTGACAGCATTCACCTGCCACTCATGCAAATAACTTTTGTATAGTTATGAGATAACATCGTCCTGTCAAGGAAATGCCAGTGTGCTGCACTTTTGGAAAGTGCTTGAAAACCATACCATAGATTGACCTAAACTTTTTGAGTGAAATTGAGTAGCTTTGATCAGTTTGGTCAATGGTTGTGCTTGCATGAGGTCACATGTCATTGTAACCAAAAGTTTCAGAATACTGGCCTTGTTCAAATTGTTGATGGCACCAAATGACGCAATATCTCCCAAAAACTGTAGCTAAGTTCCACTCTGCATAGTTGCAGTATAAAGTACAAGTTGGCTCTATGGGTGTTGAACAAACACAAATGTTCCTGGGCAAGCATTGGTACAACAACAGGGACTGGTAAGCTGCCCTAGCAGGCAGGCATACTCAGGAATAAGTAGCCAACCATTTTATAGAGTGAGAGAGAGATAGTTAGTTTAAAAGTTACTCTCTTGTAATGAGAGATGAAGAGTTGTCAGTATCTCAATCCTCTTCTAAAATATGCAAGAACTGAACATTTATTTTGTAAATAATATAATTCCCTACCTAATCACAAATTTCTTATTTTGCTGTGTTGACTTACATATTGCTGCTATTATCCTGTGATTTAATTGTTTCCCCCTACACTCATTTATAAATATATATATATACACACACACACACACATATATGTATATATATATATGTATCTGTAAAATGACAATATGATTAAAGACAAAAGGAAATCTTACCTAAGCCAACATGTTTCTTTCTCAGATGAACTTTGTGAAGGCCAATGTAAACATTTTATTTTGCAACAAATGTTTATAAACAAAGATAAAAATGTTGTTTGTTTTCAAAATTTTTAATTTAAGAATGCTCATAAATATAGATCCAGCTAACTGAAAAGTCAGTGTAAATTCTGGACGCTGCTAAGTAATGTAATTTAATGTCTATTAAACAAAAGTGAGTAAATTTTGAATGCTTTTATAATGTAATTAATACTTATATTATTTTAGTTTGAAACTAATTTATGTATCATATATTTTAAATAATAGCAGATTATGAATTGGTTTCTTTTAATTCTTTACCATTTTTATAGCCATGTATGTTGGGGAATGCATAGTTGCAAAAGGAACATCCAACATGCAAATTACAAATTGGAGATACAAAAATCGAACAAGTGCAACACTTTGAATATCTGGGAAATGTTTTAACAGAGGATGAAAAGTGTAACACTGAAATAATGAGGAATATGGGCTTAGAGAATTTGGCACTCAGAGGGGAAACCGTGGATAACCTTTCTAATGAGTTTATATAAATGTTTCACAAAGCAGGGCAATGAGGAATGGTAAAGGGAGAAATGTTGCCACTTTGAGATACAAAGAACCAGAAGTTGTGAAGACTCATGAATGCCCACATCTTGAATGGATACCGTACATAAGAGGTATTTTCAGTTTTTGCACATTTTAGAAGATTGATTTTCTTCTAACCAAGGTGTACATCTTTTGAAGAAATAATTGCACCAAAAAGACTTTTCAAAAACTTCAAAAATTCACTGAGAAATCTTACAAATGTTTTTGTTCCATACACTTGGGAAATTATTTTTTAAATAATTTAATATTATTTTTCAGGTCATTCAGCAAAATTTATTTTTAAAACTTGTTTTCTAGCAGCTTTCAAATAACAAAAGCTAATTAAGATTGCTGATGCATTCATTTCTTTTTACACCTTTACCAAATTCAAAAACTTTTCATCAAATATAAGGAACACAGGTAAATTGCTATGTAGCAATAAATACAAGAATAAGTTCTTTATAAATTCTGTTATGTTTCCTGAAAGTCAGACTTATACCCTGCATCATGTGTTTCATATGAAGCTAATGAGTTTTCTTTAGTGCCTATCATCAGAGTTTGAAGCAAAAAGATGTCTTACATGCTGAATATCATTGTACACTAAACATACTTACTATGACACTGCATAATTTTAAGACTTGCTCTGTTGATTTCTACATTATGTACTTCTAAAATCTTTTAAACTCATTTCAATATTTATTTTCCACGTAACACACATGCCACACTTGCACTATCTCTTTTTCTATTATGCCACATAGATATGGGAGGGCAAAAACTTGGGTATATGACATTATTTTGCTTGTTGCTACATAATTTCCAGCATTCACTGTCATATAAGAGGACTGATATTGCATAACAGTTCTGTACCGTTTTCTTTGTTTCCAACATGACTTTTATCGGTTTCTTAATACTTTTATCGGTTTCTTAATACTTTTATCGGTTTCTTAATACTTTTATCGGTTTCTTAATACTTTTATCGGTTTCTTAATACTTTTATCGGTTTCTTAATACTTTGCTTAGATTTTGAAAGAGAACCTTTGTTATCTCGATGTATCTTCAAATTTCATTTTCACATTTCCATCCTCTGTTGTGTCTAACAATTTCAGCTCTCCATTTCTGACTGTGATCAGTCATTTCTTTGTACTCACTATTTATCTAAGAATTTCTTTATTTGTTGTCAGCTAAGTCTTTGGTATTACCAACATGTAAAACTATATCTTATAGAGCAGCTCAAGAGGCTATGCAAGAGTTCAGGCTCCAGTTGATGTTGCTGCCAACCATGCACATCACAAGAAATTTATGACAGCACCACTATTAAGGCCAGAGAAAAGGAAAGGAACCGGGAACCTCTTCCTAAACAGGCAACAAGGCATGAACCTCTACCTCTGATCAAGAGAATAGGGAGGAGTAGGGACCAGGTGATAGAAGGACTTATCTACTCCAATTAAAAAAAAAAAAAAAAAAAAATATATAAAATATTTTAGTTAAAGTCCAAATGGCAGATCTGTGCACTGTAAGCTTGTTAATCCAGTAGAGAGTGTTGGGCAGAGTACAATACTACTACATCTATCTTTTTTTTGGTGGGTTGGGGCAGCATCAATTCCAACTGCCTCTCCTTCACAAAGTGATAGGAAGTAAAAGAAAACTACCAATGAAAATGTGCACTTGCATGACTAGTGGTATAAAACCAATCAAAAATTAACTGGCTTAATATATCATATTATAAAGGAAGCAAATGGAGATGTCACAGATGATCAAGAAAAAAAATAAAGAACATTAAATTAAAAAGAGGACACATTATGTTCGAGAAAAGACTGGAATCGTTCAATGAGGTGGTCAAGTCTTCTTTACTCTGAATGTATAAAATTATATACAAAATATCTGTAGTTGAAACAACAAAATTGTGTAAAAAATATATATTTAGTTGAAGCCATAAAATTGCATAAAAAATATTTGTTTTGACATAACCTATAGGGGACGGTATGCTGCTAAACAAAAAGTAACTAAACCTTTCTAAACTAGTTACAATAACTGATAAAAAAGCACACAGGTTTATAGAGAAATGATTGGCTATTAATACTATGAAAATATTCAAGCAGACTAACAGATAAAACTCTAAAAAAAAATAATGATGGAAAAAGAAGACCTTTGATTTGTAATTGATATAAAAACAACCAAAAACAAAATGAACTTTTTATATCTATGAACTTTATTTCTTTTTGGTTGGCTTAAACTTAAGCAATAGGACATACAAACCAAACAAAAAAAAACAGAACGACATACCAGGCTACATTAATAAATATCCCAACCATCCCCACCCCACTGTTTTCAAACAAATACCTGTATGTATAAGCAAGAGACATTCAAGAGACTCTAGCAACATCAAAATATTTAACAAAAGTAAAAACTTATATGAATTAACTCTAAGAAATTGTAAAATTAGAATTTAAAAATGAAAAATCAGGAAGCAGAATATAATTTGGTTAAACTAGCTTAATAACAAAAACAGGCAAAATGTTCTTTCAATTAATTGATAAAAATCTACCTAATAATAATTATTTAAAATTATTAATAGAAATAATAAAATAATTAGCTACAGTTGCCTGGAAAATAAGGGATAGATAATAACTAAACATAAAACAATCATTAACAATATAAACAATAATCACAGCAATAAAAATAGTTATAACAATAATATCATTTTGTGTAACTGTAAAAAATAAAAATGAATACCCACTGGAAAATAACAGCTTAATCAGTAATATAATGAAGTTAGAGTAAAATAATAATAATTATAATAATAATAATAATCTAGAAAAAATATACATAGGAACAACAGAAAAAAACTCTGAAAGAAAGTGTAGGGTGCGATGGATAAATTGTCATCTAAATTGCACAAAAATGAAAATAACACTGACATCTCATTTTAACAGATATATCTACCAATATTACACAAAAATATCTTGAAATACTAAAGTTAATTTATTCAATAAAATTGTCATTGGCTTTAACCATGGCCTCCAGATGACTTTTGAATTTCCTGCATCTCTTCTGGATGGTCTCCTGGTTTAAGTTGATGAATACTGCCATAATCCTTGCCTTCGGTTCATCTTTGGTGTTACAAAGAGTTTTTTTGGTTTCTCGCTCTTCTGCACCTCACACATAACAATCAAGGTGGTTGAAGTCTGAGCAGTTAGGTGGCCTGATGTAAGGGGTGACGTGGTCACAGAAATTGCCAGACAGCCATGTCTGGGTTTTCCTGCTTGTGTGGCATGGTGCAGAGTCCTATTGTCATACACAGTCTTCCAGCAGCCACCCTCTTGACCCAGGACATCACTACTTCCTCAAGGTACTTGGTGCAGGCCTCTGTGTTGAGTCTGAGGCCTCATGTGAAGATGAATGGAGGCATAATGTCATCGTCACTTGTGATGACTGCAAACACCTTCATAATTACTATTAGACTCATTGAACTCTTTCTGAATCCTGTACACTGTCTTCAGATTGATACCCAAACATTCTGAAATATTTGTATTGGAGCTTCTGGTATGAATGCCAAATATTATGGCAAGTAGTTTCCAAATTTGTGAATTGCGTCATGGTCTTCTTTTTCTCACAGACTGTGCCCAACAGATCCTACTATACTCTTCAGCCAACAAAGACAAACATAGCGCACTTGTGAAATTAAAAATATACAATGGCATCAATTTACCTTCTATTATTATGAGATGTCTTTCAAAAGGAAAAATATGCTGATTACACTTCTCTATCAAAGTATGTATAGTAACAAAAAGAAAATATCTTAACCAATATGAAATAATAAATAATGAGTGCTACCATACAATGGTCAGAGTAAAAAATGCAGACTATGCTAGTAATAGAAATTAATAGCTTCAAAAATAAAAAAAATTAACTTAGGCATATAAATAACTAATTTGTTACATAAAACTAAATTGAAATAGACAAGTTCATGTTTTGAACAGACATGTTTTGCTATATATTACTCACCCCAAAATTTGGGTAGACAGTTAAATTGGCTATTGGGAAATTCATGTTAAAATTTAATTTAATAGCAATATTCAAAGAGAAAATAATTATCTTAACATATAACTTTTATATAATACATGATTTAATTATAATTAAACAGTTTCAATATTTTATCTAACTCATCCCTTTTATGACATTGACGGAATTATTTAAAACAATTTATGTCATTATAAAAAATGTTTATTTTATAGTGAAAAGAAAATTTGGTTGGAAATAAACATAGTTCCCCAAAATATCTGCTGAGAATTGAATAGAAAATCCATGAAACTTTGAGTACATATTTAAATAATATAAGTGAACTATTTTATTATTAATAATGATGTAAAATAGACAATACTATCTACATTATATTAAATAGCAGGAGAGATTGGGTTCTTTCCTTGAAGTAAAATTCTGAATTCAAAACAAGCATGAAAAGAGATGGTCTATTAGATTGCTGCTATGGTTACAGTATACATGGTTCTTCTATAACCTTAATGGATTCTGGGACTGATGGTTATGTAAGATATATACTAATGTTTCTTAATTTGATACAAAGCTATTATATTCACACACACACATGTTTGTCTGTATGGATGGATGGCTGGACCCTATTTTTTGATTTTACTCCAAGCTTGGCAGTAGACCCACTAAGTCAAAAGGTTACCGAGTTAGAGAATATGAGAAAAAACACTGTCAAGGAGAGAGAGCAATAAAAGAACAAGAATTAAGAAGACAATAGATAACAATTAATATTGCATTTACATTTTTAAAAATCAAGATTGACTGGGTAGCAAGAAGCTGGAAGAGAGCACCACAAGCAAGAAGTGTGATAGAAGAACTTGGGATAATATCTAGCCATTTCAACTATAAAATAATGAGACCTTGCCACTGATCTAGTAATGCCCTTAAATTCGTAATGTTTAGGTACCATACAGGAATGTTCATTAGAACAATTTTCATGAAAGTATTTATAGAAAAGGCACAGGGAAGCCACATTATGGAGGTGTAAGTGGCTTAACAGTTAATAGCACCAAAAATAGAATATTTGATCAAAGTTGAAATTCTGATTTTAGACTATGTTTACTTCACACTAATAACTTTTAGAAGAGGATGAATTCATCTCCACTCAGATATCGCTAAAATAGCATGGATACTTTTCCTCAGTTTGGCAAGCAGTCTGACAAACTATAATTATTAGACAGTGACAAGCTGCAAATGTATCTCAGTGGCTCACCTTTATATATAGGTGCCCAGTTCTATTTTTGTAAAAAGAATGGCATCAATAAAAAAGTATTAATCCACAATGGGTAAGCTCTCAACTCCCGAAAGGACTATTTTTCTATTTCCACAATATTTAGAGCTAACACCAATACTCAAAAAGCAATTTTCTTTTTCTAAAGAGTTCTTCCTCTCCTAGGGGGAAGTAACCTCTTAAAAATAATATGTGCTGCTATTTATTTTATTTTTTTAATTATTGAGAGAGAGAGAAAAAAAACCAGCAAGAAAGCATATCTTGAACAGTCATGGGAAAAGAAAACTCCAAATTTAAAAAAATGTGTACAATCCATTGCTTGCTCCAACTATGGGTAAAAATAGCAAAAGGTAAGAGGCCAGCTTGAAATCAACAAAACCTACTTGCTAAGATATCAGCACACAAGTTGAAAAACTGATCATTTGTAAAGCTATTTTCAATTACTTTTTAATGTATGATGGCTTCCACCCAGAGGTCAAGTACAGCTATCACAAGACACTGCTTTACAAGTTTAGCTTTGAACGAATATGGCACTTTCAACAGGAAAAACTTTAAGATCTCTGAAATAATTTGGTATACATGACACATACTGCGGTCAGTAAGTTTATTTTTTAGTATGTTTGCATGTCTTTTCAGTCCACTTGTTGATTTGTGCACTTAAAAAAAAAAAAAAGTGACGAATTGTTTATATTTAATGCCATTTCATAGTTGTTGATTACTCTAATGTAAAGATTTCACATATGATTCAATTTCTCTGTTTCACTTAAGCAAAACAACCACAAAAATCACAGATGAGGCCTTGCTTGTCACCTATGTTTCTGGAATTTCCGCATCATGATATATTTGGACATGTGTCCAATTACTTGTTTGCAATTTGAGAACTCGCAAAAGCAACCTTTCTATAATAAATCATATTCTGCGAAGGGGCATAATCATTTGCATGGAACTCTCAGTCAAGTTTCTTTGGAAGCCTGTAGTTGCCCATGTGGACAGCATACCTGACCAGTGCATTTGATTGTAAATAATCGTAGCCTTGATGCTGTTCACACCTGGCTATATTAAGCATTTTACTATCAGGTGATTTTAATATATTTTCTGTTTATACATTATTTTTATAGATACAAATATTTAAGTAAATGCTCCATTCATAATAAACAGTATTAACAACATTTACCAACCAGAAATTTCATAGAAAATATGTGTCATCCGACAGGAATTGAACCTATATCCTACATGGGACCATCATATAGCCTGACGTGCTAAACCATTTAGCTACAGAGGAAGTGTCCGGTTAGCAAAGTAATTTGACTTTGCTAATCAGATGCTTCCTCTGTCGCTAAATGGCATAGCACATTAGGCCAAATGACACTTTCGTGCAGGATACAGGTTCAATTCCTGTCGGAGAACACTTATTTTCTATGAAATTTCACAGACATTCAAGCCGGTAAATGTACTTAATACTGTTTTTTTATAAACAGATCATTTACTTAAATACTTGAATCTATAAACATAACATATAAACAGAAGATGTATATTAAAATTGTCAGACTTAGTCGATTTCATAATATACAATCGGGTGATAAAGATTGCCACTTGATGTTTGTTATTCTTCTCAGATATTTGATTAAACCTTTGAAACTGCTGAGAGTTACCATGAGATATTGTTCATGAATCCAATGAGTACAGAATTTCTCCCAAAAGTAATGTGCAATAAACACCAATTTTGATTCGAATCAAAATAGCTCAAGCAAATTGCACTGACATGTCCAATTTTCCAGATGCCACACAAGCCTTTTGATTACTGCTGGATATACGAAGTTTGTGGAGGTTAACATGTTGCATATTTGCATTTATTTTAAGTGTGTGCATGTTCACATATGATGAACAAAGAAGCATACAAAAACTTGGATTCTACTGCAGATGTTTTTTTTTTTAATGGTGACTCTAGTGAAACAAAGTTCTCAATGTCTCTTGGGTATGTCTGTTTACTTTTTTGGTTCAGAAGTAAGTTGATTAAACAATGGTTAAAATGCTCGAGCTCAAATCGGGTTTGTTCTGAGTTGGAACGACCAATTCACTTCCCGAGTGCTATTTCTGGAAAGGGGAAAAGAGTTCAGTTGTCTGTGGAACAAGGAAATTAACATAATTGGTGAGAACATAATTAGCACATGGTTGTACATCTTGGAAAAAAAAAAAAAAGAAGGGAGGCAGGTAGATGTTTTTTTTAAAGGTGTCAACAACACCCCACCCAATGTCATTTGACAATACCAAGTGGGGTAAACATATTTTTGGTTCCTTTACTCTTAGCATCATGGGAATTTCTTTTTTTTATTATTCTTATGGATTTTTTCCCCCTTTTTCCACATGGTAACAACTATATCCAATCTAGTACCTTTCTCACAGATGGTAAATACAGCATACTATATACCAAATGACAGTGTGAACATTAGTCTTAAAGTTTAATTGGTGCATTTGCATTGGGAGAGTGATTTACTCTATGCAGGATAGCAGCTTGAAAATCCACACATTCAACATCTATGCTCAGCACTCCAAACGTTTTTAATTTTAAGGTGAATCTCATCAAACATACATACATATTTCTTCTGAATATAAACATTATTTTTGGGGTACATGTGGCAGACATAGTGAACCATGTGTGTTAGTGCTCCATTCTGTGGTGCCCGTATGTCTATCATCCGGGCGAGTGATTGGTGATTCCACATTGTAAGTAGACCAACATGGAGATGAGAGAGGTCTTTTGTGGGGGTACATCATACTACAGTGTAACCCGGATATAAGAGAGGTGTCGTGACCGGAGAAGTATCTTATAACCGGGTTTCTCTTATATCCGGGTTTGGTATATTTAGAGCCTGTGTTTATAAAAAAACACAGGCTCTAATTTGGGACAGAAAATTTATCTTATATCCGGGTTTCTCTTATATCATGGTATCTTATATCCGGGTTTCTCTTATATCCGGGTTTGGTCTATTTTGTTTTATAAACACAGGCTCTAATTTGGGACAGAATTTCTCTTATATCCGGGTTCATCTTATATCATGGTGTCTTATATACGGGTTTCTCTTATATACGGGTTTGGTCTATTTTGTTTTATAAACACAGGCTCTAATTTGGGACAGAAAATTTCTCTTATATCCGGGTCTCTTATATCCGGGTTTGGTCTATTTTGTTTTATAAACACAGGCTCTAATTTGGGACATAAAATTTCTCTTATATCCTGGTTTCTCTTATATCAGGATCTCTTATATCCGGGTTTCTCTTATATCAGGATCTCTTATATCCGGGTTTCTCTTATATCCGGGTTACACTGTATATGTACAGTTGTGATAGGAGGAATGAATGACAAAGTGGCTAGAGGGAAGAGAATAGCGATAAGTATCAGGAAACCGGTGTAGAGGGAACAAAATCCCAATCTGAAATTACCTCCCAAAACAGAATTGCTAACTTCTTTTGACCACAGTACACCTATTTGAGTTGATATCCCTGTTATTTTTTGGTTTTGTTTTATTACAAAATTTCCTATATGTCAGTGAATGCTTGACAATCTACTCACAGTTGAAAAAAGGACTTGAGGCAATGGAAATGTGGTTCTTCAGAAGGATACCTAAAATATAATGGACCAAATATGTGAGCAACAAAGTTTCATGGAAACTGGAATAAAAAGGACACTTACACTTAACATCAGAAAGTGTCGAAATTTCTAGGACAGATAATGAGGAAAGAGGGCTTGGAAAATTTGCGACTCACAGGACAGATTGAAAGCAAAAGAGACAGAGGAAATTAGCAAATAACCTACCTGGCGAGCTTGTGTAAATGGATTGCAGAATAGGGATTAGGAGAGATAGCAAGAAGACAATTTATTAAGAGCTATAAAGGACAGGAAATTATGGTGAGCCATAACTAATGTCCTAAAGGAATGTGGCACATAGAAGAAGAAACAATGAAATTAATCCTACTCAATGTCTCCCAACAGGAATCAAGCATGTATTCCCTTTTTCTCTTGGGGAAATGACTCCTATAGACAGAGCATGCTCTTACCTATTAGGCCACAGGAGACCTTCATATGAAGGCAAGGCTCAGCTACCTACTTAAGGCATATTGTGAGGACATTTATTAATCTATATTTGCTAGCTTTGAAGCATAAACATGTTAATTTTTAAATGGATCTTTTTAATAATCAGACATTAATTCTCATTACTATAAACATTCTTTTTAGTACATGCATGTTTTTAAGTTGGCATCCATGTTTTTATTTTATTTTACTGTTTTAAACAATGGATTTCATGTCAATTGGCCTAGATCAAGAAGTGCTACTAAAGAAAAATGTGCCTCCTAAAAGGGTGTTTATTTATATAAATGTATAGAGAAATGAACATGTGGCTGAATGGTAAGAGATCTGGTTTCCAATCTCACCATGGCTAGTTTGTAAGGGAAATATTATGTCGTTGGCCTGGAGAGACAATCCCAGCATTTGGCGTCATGAGAAAATGTACAAAAGCAATACCATGCTCTGTGATAAACTATATTTTGTGAGTGACATTGGATAGAGGAATCTGTCTGGAAGCCATTGATGGTGGTGCTAGCACAAGGTCACAAGTCATCATGACAGAGAGTCTGAGTATTTGGCTTTGTTCAAAACTGCTGATCTTGTCAGATTGTGTTGTCTCTCTCTCAGAAACTATAGCTAAGATATGTCCAGCATAGTTGCATTGTTAACTAGTGTTGAAGAAACAAATATGCCTGAATAGGTGTCTGCAACAGGGATTAACTAGCCATCTTAGCAGATAGGTAGCTGTTCATTATTGTAGAGAATGGGAACATCAGGAGAAATCTGCTGAAATATTACTTAGCATTTATCTTCTTTTTCCATATGCTTTTTCCCTTCAGGATATGAGCGACCATAGCTCTCTACAACTTCCTGCTTTTGTAGCTTTGGGTAATGTTCGTCTTTTTGCTAACCCACCTAGTCCATTTTATACCAACCACTGACAGAAGCTCATTAGGTAGGTTATGAACTGCTTTACACAGGCCTTTTTGTGTTCAGTATGTTTTGGTAGGGTCAAATTCTCCAGGCCCTCTTTCCTCATTATGTTCCCTAGATATTTCATTTGTCTTTTTCTGATTCTATGTAAAAGTGTCATTTTTGTTTCTATTTTCACTTAAACTTTATTATTCACATTTTCAGTTCATGATATTCTTAGTATCTTTCTGTAGAATCACATTTCATCTGTGAGATTGTCCTGCACATAAAAATATAAATTTGGTATTTCATGAAAAGGACTCACTGGAGAAAGAACGAGAAATGTGCTCACCTGCGGGAGAAAGAACGAGAAATGTGCTCACCTGCGGGAGAAAGAACGAGAAATGTGCTGACCTGCGGAAGAAAGAACGAGGAATGAGCTTACCTGCGGAAGAAAGAACGAGGAATGAGCTCACCTGCGAGAGAAAGAACGAGAAATGTGCTCACCTGCGGGAGAAAGAATTTGCATCACTCAAGTCTACAGCAGTGAAACATAGAAAAAAGTGAGATGAGCTTACAAACTCCTACTCTAAAATAGGTAGTTTAGTTTTGGTACAATCTAGAACATCCACTGAGGAAAAGATTTACTAACAATAGCCAATGAGATAATTTGTTGAAAGAATGTTTACTGATAGGAGATAGGGACGTGGAGACCTTGGACTTTATTCAAACAAGATAGTAAAAATGAATTTTCAAACAGTCACATATTGCAAACTGCAACAAATTGTCCCAGCAAATTATATAGAAAGAGTACTTAAAGGGGCTGAATGAAGTTATGTAGGTATAGATGTGGAAAAGTGGTTAGAATGTTTACCTTCTGACCATGTGACCTAGGTTCAAATCTCACCATGGTCAATATATCAGGTACCTTCTTAATGTTATCAGCCTGGAGAAGTAATCTCAGTGTAACTTAGTTGTTTCACAATGCCGAAAGCATGGGGCACCCAGTAACATTCAAACTTAATACTCCATCATAATTTATCTAGTGAGACTAGCTTGTTAAACATTACGCAACGTCAAAGTGATTTTTCTAAGCATATTTTAGATGTTGCATAAGGCCAAAAGCATGGGGCACCTAGTGAGGATGAAACTTGCTATTAAGTTGAAATGATTTTCTAAGCATATCTTAGATGAGACACAAGGCTGAATGAGTGGTGCATCTGGTTAGGATTGAACTCCTTTAATCATAATTGATTTAGCAAGACAAGCTTGTTAACCATTACACAGCATTAAAGTGCACAAGGTTCAGTTGCAGTACGAACCACAGGTGGGCACTGTGGGTGTTGAAGAAACATGTGTGCCCAAGCAGGCATCGGTTGACTGAAGGATCACAAGAGAAATTAGTTAAGTAGAATCATTAGATATGCCTGTATATAGTCAAGTAGGTTTAGGGCATTTGTATGTTGTGTTCATGCAACATGAGCTTTGCTTGTAACTGAGAAGTCTCCCAGACTGGAACGAGGTATGTCTTATCGCTAAGCATCCTGTGAGTAAAGAGCATAAGAGAACTGCATCTTTTTCTTTTATGTTGCTCTTAGCAACACCATTTAGTAATCATCAGCAGAAGTTCTTTGGCAGACAAGTGGCATAATCCCACAAGCTTACTAACTCTCAACATCTGACAGATGTGCTTATTGGTGTAATCTTTGCTACTAGCGAGTGTTGGTTTTTATAAGCTATAAGATATTTTAGGTTCCATACATTTGTCAGAATAGAAACTAACCTTTTTTATGCCATATTTGCCTGTTTTAAACAAAGAAATCCACAATAACCAATGAATTCTTCCACCATGCATCACAACCTTTATTTGTAAATTTGCTTAACGATGTAATTTTTTTTTAAGATGGTCAACCACCTCCTCTTGTTGACATGGGCAGAAAAACATCACATGTTGAAACTAAAAACTTATTCAGTCTAAAATCTGATAGAATGACCTTATCAAGAAATCTGATAATTTTCAACTATTCAAAATGAATTGTAAGAGTTGAGAAAGAAATAAGAATAAAAAATAAATAAATTAATAATTCCATTGCTATATCATTTATAGCAATGTAGCCTAACTTTGTTTACCCATTTTAAGGAAAATAGGAAATTATCATTTACTGGCCATTCACTGACACCAATTTCACATGGATACTCTTCAGTACAGATTCAGCTAAATAAAACACCCAATGCAGAATCTAATAAAAATACTTGTGATAAATGTCATATTGGTTGCAACTATATGTCTATACTGGTTTGGAAATAGGGTATGACACAAATACTAGAGACTGATGTTTTGAAAACAAACACACACTATATATATATATATATATATATATATAATAATTATTTGTGGATACCCGTCTACTAGGGTGGCTAGCCAATCCCTATTGCAGATATTCGCTTAGGCACATTTGTGTTTGTTCAACACCCAGAGAGTCCACCTGTGGTTTATACTGCAACTATGCTAAGCAGACCTTAGTTACAGTTTCTGATAAGAGAGCATGTTATCTAGTGTGATCAACATTCTCAACATGGCCAGCACACTCAAACCCTCGGTCAAGATGACTTGTGACTTTGTGCTACCACAGCTATTCATGGCCCCTCCCCCAAGTGTTCTGTCTACCCAATTTCACTCACAGGGCTTGGGTCAACCCATGGTATGGTTTTCAGACACTTTCCAAAGGTGCTGTATGCTGTGATCGTCCCCCTTCATACCAATAACATCGAGAAGTCTTCTTCCTGACAAATCAACCATGGTGAGATTCAAACCTGGGTCTTATGGTCAGATATATATATATTATTTTTCTGTATTTAGGCTGCAACCCCTCTGTTATACATCTTTTGTTAAAGACAACTGAGAAGGTGCTGCAATTAAGGTTTATATTTAATTTTTCATGTGTTTGTACAAGTTTTTTTTATGGACACAGTGTGTAAAAACTGAGCAAAATTTCTTTATATCCAAGCGCTTTCAGCTATTCTTTTAGCCATTAAAAAGGCCGATTATTATTATTATTTTTAACTAAATATGTTTTTTTTTGTGTCTGTCTAAAGTTATAGAAATGTTTTATTTTCCAAACACAATAAAAAAAAAAAAATTAAATAAAAAGTGTAATCACAGTAACTTGTCAGTCATCTTTAATGAAACACACACACACACACACACACACACACACACACACACACACACACACACACACACACACACACACACATATATATATATATATATATATATATATATATATATATATAAACTGAATGTGGTTTTGGGATACTCATACAAGAAATTGAAGGAATGGTCCATCATATAAGACAATAGTGTCCTGCATAATTTACCTTTACTTACAGTTACATTTAAGACAATTTTACAGCATTTTTCAAATTTAAAAAAAAAATCACAATATTTCTACTTCTTTTTATAAATACATGTTGCAAAATAAAATCCTTATGTTTTCTTGATAAAGTCACTTAGGTGATGTTGGTAAAGATAAGTTTTCCTTTTGTCTTTATTCCTACTGTCTTTTTATAGATGCATTTTTATATATATCTGAATTTTAACACACACACGTATGTGTGTGTGTGTGTGTGTGTATATATATATATATATATATATATATATATATATATATATATATGGCGCCATAAATAAATTGTCTGAAAATAACACTGACATCTCATTTTAATAAATATATTTGCCAAAATTACATAAAAATATATTGAAATAAAGAGTAAATTCATTCTGTAAAATCACCATTGGCTTCAACCACAGCCTCCAGACAATGTTGGAATTATTTGAATCTCTTCTGGCTGGTTTACTTGTTTAATTTGAATGCTGCCATAATCCTTGCCTTCAGTTCCTCTTTGATGTTACAAGGAGTTTTGTTTTGTTGGTCTCTTGCTCATCTTCACCTCAAACTTAATAATTAAGTGGGTTTGCAGTTTCGGAGTTAGATAACCAGATGTAAGGGTTGATGTGGTCACAGAAATTATCTGGCGGCCATGACTGAGTTCTCTTGCTTGTGTATCATGGTGTTAGAGTCTTTCAGCAGCCACACACTTGACCTAGGGCAGCACTACCTCCGCAAGGCACTTGTGTGTGTGTGTGGGGGTGATTTATAAACAAAGTGCATGCACAATTTACCCATCGCACATTCTGCATTCTTATATATATATATATATATATAACAGTATTGGGGAAATTGTATGACAATGCAGAAATGTTCACTTGTGACATGTTTCATACTTCAAGACGTCACTGGACTAAATTTTGCTTTTTTATATGAATACTAAAAGCATATTTTACAAAGTAATATCTCAGATGTGTTTGTTGCCCACTGTAAAGAGGCTGACCACAACTTTGACACAAAAAATGCTACTCTGATCAAATGAGAAAATAATTCACTATGGCATAAATGTCTACAGATTGCCTTAATCACAAGGTGTTCTATATTAATTTGCACCCTGGCTTGTTCAACATTTCTGCATTCCTGGCAGATCTTCTAATATCATGATATGGAATACCTACTTAGAAAAATGATAGAAAGAAAAAGACTCTAAATGTATTCTGCTAAATGTTTTTAAAAAAAAAAAAAAAATCTTCTCAGCACCCCTTTCTCATGTACATGTGTTGTCCTACCAACATGAAAAAGTTTACTCTGATGAAGTCCTGAATGATGAAATGCATCAAAAGTAAACTTTTTCCACTTTGTCATACAATTTCTCTCTCTCTCACTCTCTATACATATATATATATATATATATAATATATATATATATATATATATATAATCTCAACAGCACACAATATATGTTTTGTTAAGCTGTTTATGTATGTACACAGTAGTGAATCACCTTCTCCCTCTAGCTGTTTTAATTTGCTAGACTTGTATCAGTAAAATATTGAATATACGTTCTGGCTTCAAATGACCTGCAAAAGATTGATAAGCCATAAAACAAATAATTCAAACAATCCTTGCTGACTAAATCCCAAAATTACAATATGCTGTTTATAGTGTTAGGTATGGTATAATAATTTCAAACATTTTACCTACATTTGAGAAAAAAGTAAAATATCTACCGCACTTTACATATTTTTACATATAATTTATTTTTTCAGTATCTATATATCTGAGATGAGGTATTATGTACACTATTTACATTATTCGGACTATTGTCCTCATCTTTGTCGCCATATTTATTACAACGTTTCGGCTGTTGTACACTTCGGCATTCTTCAGGTGGTTGGAATATTGAACTGAACCCTTTATTTCACTCACTTTGGACCCAAAGAGTGTGAGTTCAATACCCTGTTAAGGCAGTGGAAAACTTGGCGAGGGGAATTAACAGGAGATAACTGACAACTGACATCCATTAAACATGGCACATAGAACAGTCTACCCCAGTGAGCGAAATAAAGGGTTCAGTTCGACATTCCAACCACCTGAAGACGGCCGGGGTGTACAACGGCCGAAACATTGTGATAAATATGGCAACAAAGACGAGGACAATTGTCCGAATAATGTAAATAATTTATTTTTTGTCAAATATATTTTACACAAATTTTAGTCCAATATATGCATAAAAATAAAATTACCATTTAATGATTTTTTAATTACTTTCCAGGTGTTCCATTAAAATATAACCCTTCAAAGAAGAACATCATTATAACAGGGACAGACACCCAATATAAGAAATGCCAACAACAAGAATATCCCCCACCTCCTGATGAATGGTACCCAACTGTTTCCAAAGTTACCTCACAAAGAGATTTCGAAGTACAAAAGTCCACTGCAAAATCATTAGTTCCCAAAATAACAAGATTTGATAAAGGCTTTATCCGCTGGGTAGCGTTACCAGAAGTAATCATGGTAAGTATCTACCTACCAATTTTGCTTTGTGCTTTTAACTCTTTGTCTTTTAATATTATTTTTATCACATTTTTTTTGACAATGACTTTTTGGGTTTATTAATTTCTATTTCAGCTATTTTAACATATACATCATATGATGCTTTTTAGAATACCACAAATTTAGTTTTTGGCTTCAGAAACTTGCTCTGTCAGTGGGGTTCAATTAAAGATATATAATTAAACTAATAGTCATCTTTCACATTTTGTTGAAAACAAGGACTAAATATTCTTAATCTGAGTCACTAGTTAATTGTTTTTCTCTACCTTATAATAACAATAGTAATTAATAGAGTAACTTCCATTGATTTTACAAATTTAAGTGCAGCACTAGATTGGCAGATAGGTCTCATCATTTAAAAATTGAAATATTTAGATGTAACAATATGTTTCATGATTATAGATTCTTCTTTTTCACTTCTTGCTTGTGAAACTCCCTTCTGGCTTCTTCCTTTCCAGTTAGATATTCAAAAAGTTAAACGCAATGGCGATCATTATTTCTCTTTTTGAGTCCTGTCCTTTTATTGATTGATCTCTGTAATGTTTCTTTCTCAGATTCTTTCATACTCAGTAACCGTTTGCATCTTAGTGGCTTTATCACCTTGGTTGTAGTGAAATGATTAAAAATTAATAAAAAAATAAATAAAATTCTAATGATAAAATTTAAAACTGCAATTTACATTTTTACAACAAGGTTTTATTATTACCAATTCTTATTAATAATTTGTATTAGAGCAATTTAAACCTATTGCATGAAGTGGTGTAGAGTGAGTAGCCATGGTTAAATGTAAAATAAATGACAGAACTGTCCAACAGTTTAAAAGAAAAGGGCAAAAAATAATATAATTTAAGTAAACAATATATAGAAGGCAAATTAAGAGTAATGAGACAAAGTAACAGTAACATGGCAAAAAAGTTCACAAACTAAAAATTGGGGCTGACACAAGAGCATGTTCGGATAAGTGCACATAGTCGCAGTCTGTCTTGAAGTCAGAATGCTGAGTCATATGAGACTGGGAACTGGCCTGTTTTATTGGCTATGAAGAAATCCCAGCATGCATTTGTGTGCTTCTGCCTATAAATTGGGGAGGGGAAAGTATCTTGCAATCATCCCTACTAAGTTTGTGGGGACTAGTTAGAATTTCATAGAGGATTTGAGGTATTATGGTGGATGTAGTAAGAAAGGTAGGAGAGAATGTGTTGTTTTGGTGATAGGACTATTGTTGGTATGTTTGGGTCAGTGTTTTGTGACTAGCTAAGTTTAGAGTTAAGACAGAAGAAGACCGTCCTTCCCCAATCCTCTTTTCAGCCTTGTGCCACATTTTGTACATAAGTGCAAATAAATATTCATTCCTACTAAGTTTGGAAATGACAAGTGGTTTTAAGAATACCACAATTTCAGATATTAGCTACAGAAGGCTTTTCTGTCATCAATATTGATTTACAAATACAACAGAAAACCTAGTTTTCTTTCATTGTTTCTCTCAAAAGTATTTTGAATGTGCTTGTTGAGAAATTGGCCATGGTTAAATGTAAGTGACAGAAATACCCAACAAACAAAAGTGACAATTTGCGATAAACAATAGCAAAAGAAAGAAAAGAACAGGGCATACTAAGCTAGCAAGAAATATGCAAGACAAATGTAGGCAAAGCAACAGTAATAAGGCAAAAGCTAAGAATCGTATAAACACACAAAAGAGATACAGATAAGTGATCACAGCATTCAGACTTCAAGGCAAGAAAGAACAGAAATATGACTGATGAGACTGAGAAGTGGCCAATCTTACTGGCTAAAAAGAAATCCCAGCCTGCATCTGTATGTCTTGTTTATAAGTTTAGGGAGGGAGATGTTTTTGTGTTCATTCCTAAATAGCTTGGGACCAACAGTTCTCACCAGTTAATTTTATTTCTTCAGCTTGTTGCAGATGATGATTCAGATTGTTATGGCAAGGATCAAAAACTTTGTAAATGAATGATTTTCAAGAGAAACAAATTCAACATCAACACGTGGATGAATTTTTATATATATATATTTATCTAAATAAAAACATACCTCAGAAAAGAGAAAAAAATGATATTTGCATGTCTACACATAGCTAGAGCTCATATAATGAAAAAAGAAAAACATTCATGGGATTAACATAGTGGATGTCTTGTCTAAATACTGTGTTTGAAATTAAGCAGTTAGCTTGTAAATGCTGGTTGTGTTGAAAAGGTTGATGTGGGGTTGTGTTGAAAAGGTTGATGTGGCTGCGTGTTGAATAGCATTTAACAATTATACATTTTTGTATCAAGGAAAAACAATGGAAAACCGATTTTTGTTTCAACAATAAAATATATATTAAAATCAGCAAATACAAAACATTTTTTGTAATGTGTGAAACAATAAGATAGAAGTTGTTTCCCTTTATCTGTTAGCTGAAAGATTAAATGTAAATAAACAAGTTTTCTGAAAGAATGTTCAAAGTTCTGTATTAGATAGAATGATATTTTCAGAAGAACATGTAGTAATTCAGTTGTGGATTATATATAACTAACAGAGCTGTTGCAACTTGGCTTGTTACATAGAACTGATGGTGAATGATATTTAAGTTCTGTGTGTGTGCGTGCGTGCGTAGAATGAATAGTCTGTGTAGACGCGTGTGAGTTGCTGAGTTCTACTGAGTTTTGCTTCTACTGTCTTCTGCTTCTACTGTCTATTTTTGGAACGAATTCCGGTTTATATAACCATGGGTAAGCTCCCAGGACAATCGTGGGAGAAATTTCGAGAGCACACAAAAAATATCTGATTGGATGAAAAATTACCCAATCAGTGATTTTATAACAAAAGCATGTTTGTGAATTAACAATAGGAAGAATTCAGTGTAGTGAATGCGATCAGTAAATTGTCCTGTGATAGTTAGTATTTATTATTTGCCCAATCACAGTTGAGAAAAATGTAGGCATGTCAAACATAGTAGTAATCGCTACAAGCTCACTGGGAAGTGTATCATGTTATCATGACTACATTCTGGAGCAAAAAGAGAGTGTGGGCTTTATGCCCCTTCCTATTCTAGTTCTGAATAGAATACCACCTAGTCTGTATTCTACGAGTCAAGGTGGGGTAATCTCTACAAACTTATAGCAGCATTGGTACTTATAATTAGAATAAATATAGATAATAAACTTCTGATAATTTTGAAAAAATGTAAAACTGCAACTTATTTACATTTTTCAACAAAACTTTATGTAAAGGTGGGTGAATTGATTTTTGTAAATATATATTTTCATAGTAAAAGTTCTGTAATTTAAAATATTTATACAAATAGATATGTGTCTGAGATAAACCTCATACATTTAGTAAATGTATTTACTCACAGCTTTTTACTTTATTTTATATGATAACAAAAATAAGTATAAAGTAAATAAGTATAAAAAGTGTAAGTCAATTTGAGAAACTGCTGTGTAGTTCCAGTGGTTGGAGAGTCTTCTGATCTTTTTGGGGGGAAACAGTCATTTAGCATAGATATGTATAGTTGAGATGGCTTTTTTGAGTTGACTACAACCTTTTGCAGAGCCTTTATCTGCTTGATAAAGATAGCAAGATTGTTTTAAAATATTTGTTTTATATTCTTTGTTTATTTGTTTTCTGGCACAAGTTTCTAATCTTGTTTAGACTTTATTTTTGATGGTTTTCTTTCTTTTTTCCTTGCAGTCTGGCGTTTGAATTGATTCACTATTCATTTAGCTTTTCTAACATGTCTCCGAAATCTTTTGAAATTTATTTTGATAATTAAATTTTGAATATTACAACAATTGGTCTTGCCTAAATAGTAGAGTACTTTCTATATAATTTCTAATGGTAAAAGAAAAAGAAGAAATCTTTATAGTCATTCCAAGTTATTCATTTTCATAAACGAAGAGGACAAGGAATTATGTTTATTCCTTTTTAGTTCTGGAACAGCATATCTTATCAACATCTTATCAGACTAGCTGTGGGTCATGCTCAGAAATTATATTGTCTAAATATAATGTCCTCATTTGAAAATATTTTGTCCAAAATATGAGGACATTTTGGTATTGTGTTTTTTAATAAGTCATAATATTCAACCAATCCAAAAGATCTAGTTGTCTATCCTCTTCAAAGAATTATCAAGATGGACTTTTATCTGGTGGAAATTTTATTTTTGGAAAACAGAATTATTGGTAGGTTTAGCCAAAAGGAATTGATATTTGCTATAGGTTATCGATCACTTGTAATTCTATTCAGAGCATAGTAATTATCACTGCCATGGTAATTATAACCACAGTGTTTGTTTGAAAGCATGGGGAAAAGGACTTGTCTTTTTAATTCCAGAATTCTGAAACTTTTTAAATTGTGCTTGTGTTCCTTTCAGATTTTTTTGTCTAGTTTTAGAAAAAAAACCCAAAAAAACTGGAGCATGGTTTTTTGTAGTCATGTGGTAAAGTCTTCAGTATTTTCTAGTTGTTTCATTAAGGTGACATAACACTTGGATGTTTTCTTATTAATTCACTTAGAAAAGAGGCTAATATTATTAAGAATTAAATTTATCAACGTTACATTTAAATTAATTTTCCTAAACATTCTAAATTATTTAAAAAAATGTTTTGTAATATTTTCATCAGTAATTTCCTTTATACAGTGTATATTAAATATAAAGTTATTTAAAAAAAAAAAAAAAAATGGAAGACTACAACAGGATTAATGTCATCAGTAACCATGAAATTCCATTAGAAAGATCTGTAGTTTTGGCATCATTGTTTAACATTAAGAAGTTTTGGGTTGATAAACAAAAAAACCATAAGTGTTGAATTGGTTAAAAGAAATGTATAAACAAGAGAATGAATGAAATGAGATACAAATTTTTATTCTGTTGCAAACTTTTAGTATAGAATATTCAAGGAGAATTCCTGAGAGAAAGTGTAAATTTAAGGAATGTTCTTATGACATTTCATGTAAAATAGGAAGAAATTAATGTGGCTGAATTTATTCTTTCAGTGAGTTAAAAATTGAGTGAAGTGTCTTAGGTATGCATATTTGCTATCACTGGTTTATAGGCGTGCCCCCAAAACTGAAAATGGGTTGCTGCTGCTGCTAACAGGGTTTTAAACACATGCACACCTGGAGAAATTAGGTGGAGCAACTGCTACAGATCTTTTTAAACAAGGAATTTCAGTCTCCAGATTTCATTGTTTTTGACATTTTCTTTTCTCACCCCTGGCGGATGAGATTAATATAAGAGTTTGATCCAAAACTATTCTGTTCACTAGAGAATTTGGTAAAAGGAAAATACTAGTACCAATGTCAACAAATTTCATTGTGGTACCTCCTTGTGGTGTAATAAGAGCTAATGTAGTATGTAGTCCACCAAATTAGTTTTCTGTGTAGCAGGTGGAGAGTAGCACTTCAAGTTGAAAACTCTCAAAATAACTGAATTCAACATGTACATGGTTTATATATATATATATATATATATATATACACACACACACACACACACACACACCAGAGATGGATATGCAATGTGATTAGCCCTGATCTGTCATCTCGTCTGCAGTCACTCTCTCACAGATGCGATGTTACATTGCTCTGCCTTTTCTACAAGTACTTCCACGGTAATTGCTCCGAGGAGTTGCTTTCACTTGTCCCTAGGCCTCATGAATTTAAACATCCTACGAGGCTGGCATCCCGTTCCCACCCCTTCACCGTTGAAACTGTTAGATGTAGACGTCTCTTCTACTCCAATAGCTTCATGTCTCGCACATCTCGCCTATGGAACTCCCTTCCCTATTACTGTTTCCCTGACAAATACAATCTCCAATGGTTTAAGTGTAGTGTCAATCATCATCTCCAGTTGCCTTGATCTATCCACTTCCCTTCTCCACATCCTTTCACCTTTCATTCCTATCTGCTCTCGCTCCAATTCTTTTGTAATCCCCTTGCCTTGATCGACCCTCCGTCCTTCTCTTTCTCCACATCCTCTCCTTTACCACTCCTATCTGCTCTTCCTCCAACCCTTCTGTAACCTCATGTGGGATAGTGGCCTCTAGCCTTGCTTGGAGTGATACGCTTAAAAAAAAACAAAAAAAAAAACACATAAAGATGATGAAATAAAGTGGAAATTATTTTTTATAAAAGATGCTGTTCACCATGGAGAAAATGTATTTTTGTCTTTGGCTTCTTCAGTTTGACAATGAAAGAAAAACAAAAATATTGTGAAGAAAACATGCCTTGAGGTCTATGAGGACAAGTGAGCATCGTTGAACAAATTTATTGCCCCAGCTTATCACGTTATGATTTTGGCTTGAAGAGAGCATATCTGTTGGATTTTAGATCAAGGACATTTATTATTTTTTACACACTCGTGTGTGTATATATATATATATATATATATATATATATATATATATACATACACACACAGAGATGTGATGGGAAAATTTTCATTTTATATTTTTAATTTTATGCATGCAAGTTGTTTGTTTTTGATTTTGTTGACTGCACAGTAGTTGACTGCACAGTAGGGTCAGTTCTGCATTGTCTGTGAGAAAAAAGCACCATGATGCAATTCACTTGGGTAGAAATTTGGAAATGGCATGCTGCAATGTTTGGCATTTGTGCTGGAAGCTCCAATACAAACATTTAAGAGTGTTTGGGTATCAATTTGAGGACAGTGCAGATGATTCAGAAAGAGTTGAATGAGTCTAATGGTGATTGCACAAAGTGTTTGGAGTAGTCACTAGTGATGCCGACATTATGCCTCTATTCATCATCCCACAGGGGTTCAGACTCAACACTGAGGCCTACATAAAGTGCCTTGAGAAGGTAGAGTTGCCCGAGGTCAAGAGGGTGGTTGCTGGAATTGCCTATATCAGGCAATTTCTGCAACCACAACACTTCTTACATCTGGCCACCTAACTATCCAGACTGCAACCCCCTTGATTATTATATGCAGGGTGCAGTTCAGCGAGAGACCATCAAAACTCTTTGTAACACCAAAGATGAACTGAAGGCAATGATTATGGCAGCATTCACCAACTTAAACAAGGAGACCGTCCAGAACAGATGCATGAGATTCTGAAGCTGTCTGGATTTTATTGAATAAATTTACTTTTTACTACTCTTTAGTATTACAAGAAAATTTAAGTAATTCTGTTAAAATGATATCAGTATTATTTTCATTTTTGAATAATTTAAACGACAATTTATCCATCACACCCTGTATGTGTGTGTGTGTATATATATATATATATGGGAGTATATTACATATATATATACTCCCACCCAAGTGTATACATGTATTAGAGCCTTTTGTTTGTCATACTTGTACATGCATGTGCACACATACATACATAAATTATAACATGATTCAGGAAGAGAGAAAAATATATTTGTGTGTACATAGATAAAAAGGAAAGGAAAACATTAATGTGTGTGTGTATGATGTAGTTGGGTTGAAATTAAGTTGTCAGCTTGCTTGAGGAAAAAAATAAACTACCCCAACAGGCATGAGTCCTGTGATCACTACTGCATCTTATGAGTGAGAGAGCAAAAAGAGAGATCGTGACCTTTCTTTTTATCCCACTGAATACCATACCACATTGTAAGCATTAAGTGAAGTACCCTGGCAAACAATGTGGAGCAATCAAACATCTATATTACTAGAAACAGAAGATTGTTAATAGTTCAAATTTAAATGTTATTTTTTTCTTGAGACACCTACAATGCTTGCTGGAATTTGATATTTTACTGTATCAAGAAGCAGAGATTTAACTGAGTCATGGAGTAACATGCAGCAGTAAGTGTATTTACTTGACCCCCCACTGAGTCAGGTTGTGACACAAGGTCGGTTTTTAACGTGGGGACCCGAGTGTTTTCACTCGGGCCGCTGGTCTAAGCTGGTCAGAGCTGGTCTTGGCTTGTCATAGCTGGTCCAGGTCAGAGCTGGTCCACGCTAGTCATAGCCGTGATACTACCAGTGCAGGGACAAATCCCTGTGCTAGAGCAGTAAGTGTGACATGAAAATATGAAGGTGCATAGAGATAGCAAAAGTCTTTTGGAAACTAAGCAAAGTATTAGGAGATAGGAAAATATAGTTAGAAGCAAAGAAAAAAATGGTTTACATACCTACCCTTCAATATGGAAATCTCTTTACTAATGAAGAAGAGATTTCAAACAGAGTTTTTTTCTGCCAGTGAACACTTAGAATACTGTGAGTAATGAGGTTATTTCAATGGCAGTAGAAAATATAAAGTAACTATTACTAAAAATCAGAAAAGAAGCTGAGGAGACATAATGAGAAAAGAAGGTTTTGAAAATTAAACACTCTCAGTACATGGTTAATGCAACAACAGGTGGCAGGTGGGCATCAAATAACCTACTCAACAAATCTGAGTCACTGGCTGGCAGCACAAACAAGAAAAGACTAGGAAAATAGCCGGAGTTAGTTACAGTAACAAAAGACAGGAAGTTGTCGAGAGCCATTCTGAACCAAAAGTTTATTCACATCTAACACGTGTGATGCAATCAGAAATGATCAGGCATACAAAAAATAAAGAATGAAAAGCTGTTTCTTTTATCTAAAAGCTTTTGAATAAAGGGCATACCTGCACATATATACAGGGTGTCCCATAATGATGGGACAAATTTCAAATGCAAGTATCTTGAATTATGAAAATGACATAAAATATATTCATTATATAACTGATATATACCAGAGTTCAACATATTATCTAAGATTTGAATATTACCTCCCTGAGAAGGTCACCAACATGAAGGGAGCATGCACAAGCTCGCTCTCTTATTTCAAATAGATTTAGCATTGCCTATCTCGTGGATGTTTTTAACAGCACACAGTATCACCTTTCAGGATAGTGCCTCTCTGTATCCAAAATGCTGTCAGAATTTCCTTTCGGCTGCAACAATGGAACTTTGGCTGGTGAAGTATGCTTCCACTATATATGTAATTTCTTTCAGAGTCAACATTATGAAGATCCGCTGTCAACAAAAGAGATATCAGATAACTTTAGGAAATAGCAAAATCTTAAATAATATGTTAAACTCTCATATATCATTTATGTAATAAATATATTAGATACTCTGCCATTTTATAATCCAGGATATTTGCATTTAAAATGTGTCCCCCATCCTGGGTATGATAAACTACATCCATATCTTGGGTAAGACGATATACTACATCCAACAGCAAGGTTTCTGATCTGGAGGTTTTGAAGTGCATGGAACCACCTCTTAACTGCTAGTATTCCCATGTCTACTCTCACTCAGTGTTAGGGTCCCAGCTATGGGAAAATAGTTAACACTCAAACTGAGGTCAAAACATGTAAAAATATGTTTTAGTACCAGCAATACATTTTTGTAAAAATTTATGACCAGCAATAAATTTTTAAAGAAAAAAAATTATTACTAGCAATACTTTTGGGGGGAAAAATATTACTAGCAATATATTTTTGAAAAAAGAATATTACCAACAATACCTTTTTGGAAAAAAATATTACCAGCAATAAAAATCTTGTCAGCATTGAATAACCCATTGGGGTTGATTTGCCATAAACCAAACCAAACTAAAATGCGTCCCATCATTATGGGATACTCTGTACATGTGTCTTGAAAGGAATGAAGAAAACTCTTTCTTAAATGTTACTGATAATATCTGCTACTGATATATAAAATATGGATGGAGGTTTCTGTACTTTTAACTGTTCTCATAAAATTGTAGGCTTTTTTTTCTATCAGCTGACAAAATGTTATAACTCTATTGATTACACTGTGGCATATAGTCACAGCCTCACCACACTAGGTGTTGCTGAAGCAAGTACATTTTTACTGGATGGAGTTTCTAGTTCTAAATGCAACTGGTTTTGGATTGAGAATTGATTTTTTTGTTGACTAATTGCCTGAAGTACAGTTCCAGGTATGACAACAAACTACATCCAGCAGCAAGGCCCTCTGATCAGGAGACTGGAGGTTTTGAGGAGTGTGAAACTACCTCTTAATTGCTGTTGTTCCCAGGTCTACTCTGAACTAGGCTGGTAGCACCTGTTAGGGTTTAAGGTATGGGCAAATAGTTGACTCCTCACAAAATGCAGTCAAACGGGTTCTTCCAACTCGAAGTGTCCCTATTTAATTGCTAAAAACAACAGATTTACAGGATTGAAACCTTGAATAAATCCTGCCACAACCTGGGTGTCAGTAGGCTTTGGTGGCAGTCTTTGATAAACAAATGTTCTGGTACAGTTGCCACAGTGGTTCGGAGGATGATCCACCCTGTATGGACAGTGTTGTGTCACACAGCCCAGATGTGGGAACAACAGATTTCTCAGATGCCACAAAGATTGTAGTTGGGATGATAGCTAGAACAGGCAGTCCTGTGAAACCTTTTGAGAGCTTGCTGACTGCTACCTATGCCAGGGAAACCTGCTGCAGTAAAACAAAGCTCCGGATACCCCCTACACACACACACACACACACACACACACACACACATATATGCCCAGTCTGCTATGTTATTAACTTTGCTGAGATGGAGAATACATGTCCAGAGGTATTTTGTGTGAAAGTGAATGCAGCAGAGCAGCCTCAGATGGAATTTGAACTTTATACACTATTCCTACTTTCAGTGTCAGTAATTACTATGCTATGCACATATACAAGCTGACAAAATAGCTAAATAAATTTTTAACAATTTAGTAGAGAAGAAAGTATTTTTGGCAAAAATTTTCACAGCTAAAGTGGTAAAAACAGAAAACAAAATGTGACTGAAGTTCTAATACCTTGAGGTAAAATTATAATCATTGTATGGAAAACAAGTCATTCAGTGCTCTCTGTTAATTCTAGTGCTTCAACACTAACCTGTTGCACTGGATTTATACTCATTGTCCATTTTTAAATAATCATAAAATTTTATCAAGGTAATTCTAACAGTTCCATACAGTTGTTATATAAACACTAATTAAGTGCTTCCAAGTATGTGTGATATGTGTTAAATCACTTAAAGGTCCCTTTTATCAGAAAGGTTGGACCTAAAGTTCTTTTTACGGGGGTCTCCATTTTTCATGGTAGTGGTATTTAATCATTGTGTCAACATACAATATGGCCTCTCTCTGTCTTTCACCAACCTGGACAAATCAATTCCCACATTGTTTCATCTCTCATTTATACCAGGGTCCACAAAGACTGGAAAAGTCTCATGGTATGTTCACAAGAAACATAAGATGAAATCAACATCAAGAAATGAAGACATGAATCTGGTTCTCAACAATTTGGTGTTTATTCCAGTTAGGTTCCTGGGTTTTACCTAGCATTCTCACTAGTAGGAAGTACATAGATCCCTTTGATTCTTCTTCCTTACTTCAGCTAAACAACTGCTGGATGGGAGGGCAACTCCCCTCTGTCTCTATCCTGAACCAGGACTCTAATTGTGTAGGGCTGTCAGTAGAAACATCCGGTTTCTGACAAAGTGCTACTTGATCCCCTTTTTAATTTATTTCTTCATTATTTTCTTTCCTTTCACTAGAGTCAGTTGCCACTTTGAAACCTAGACAATCTTCTAGGCATTAAAAAAAAACACTACTTCTGACTCTGATAGCATCAATTAGAACCCAGTTGACTTTTTATATGTTCAGACGGTCATATGTGTGTGGGGGTCTATTGTGCCACAATTGTCAGAATTAATACACTAAATAAACTTTGAATAATTGTGGTAAAAATTAAAACCAAAATTTATGTACATTTTTACAAGAAGGTTTTTGTATGCAAAAGATGTATTTAAGTTATTTTGTGGAATTATCTTTTCAAAGCAAATATTTGAAATGTTAATTGAATATCTGTATTTCTGATATAGAGAAAGTTCAGACATTTAGTAAATGCTATTACTCGCTGTCTACAGGAGAAAAAAAAGAATGCATTGACTTTGAGAAGTAGCTATGTAATTTCAATCATAAATGTGTCTTTCAATCACAACTTCGTTTTCTTCCCACTTTGTGAAATGTTTCATTTAGCCTATATTTGAATAGCTGACCTGGCATTTTTGAGTCTGTTGCAAAGTTCTTTATTCATCAGCTTTCAGGAGATATAAACTATAAGTTTTTTGAATGTACTCAAACCAACAGCGATTTCTTGAAAATTCTCCTTTTATGCTTTGTAATCTGTTTTCTACTTCTTCCTCTTCTATATGCCATGTCCCTTTAGGACATTCGTAATCATGGCTGTCTACAATTTCCTGTCTTTGTAGCTTAATAAATTTTGTCTTTTTGTTATCTCTCCTAAACCTTGTCCACCATCCATTTACTCAGGCTCACTAGGTAGATTATACATTGTTTTCCACTTGTTTTCAATCTGTCCTGTGAGTGTCAAAATGACCAAGCTCTCTTTCCTCATTATGTAGCCTAGAAATTTCAACTATCTCTTTCTGATGTTAAGTATATGTCCTTTTTGTTTCCCTTTTCTCCAAAACTTTGTCATTGCTTACATGTATGTCTATGGTATTCTCAACATCCTTCTGCAGTAGCACATTTCTGTTGCTTCAAATATCTTCTTCATCTTGTGAGGAGATTGTCCAACATTAACTGCTATATAGGAGGGCTGATATTATATAACAATTCAGTACTTGTTTCTTTGTTTCTAACAAAATTTTTCTATTTCTTCATGATTTGCTTGGCTTTCACTATCTAAATGTGCCTTCAGATTTCAGTGATGCACTTTCAGTCCTCTGTTAAAAATACTTTCCAGATATTTAAATTGTTGTACTTGTTTGATTTTGGTATCTTTAATTTGTAATTTTCATGTTAAGCCGTTCCTTTTGCTGATAACCATGAATTCTATCTTTTGCCGTTGATGTTCAGTCTTTTCTTCATGCTTTCCTGCACTGCCTTCTGTAGAAGTTCTTGTAATTTCCTTTCTGTGTCTGCTATCAACATTGTCATATGCATAATTTTTGTTAAGATTGTGGCAACCAATAATGAATCCTGATAGGCTGGTAGGACATCTCTCAGAATAACCTCACTCTATGGGTTGAATAACTTTGGTGAGAAGACCACAATCTTTGTATTTTTGTATATTTTCTGAATTCCATTTCTATCTATATGCAGGCAGTTTGTTGCCAATATAGGTTTTTGATTATTCTAATATCCTCCCCAAATATGTTATGGTTACCTTGCAATTCCAACAGTTCTTTGTGACATAATTTATCAAATACATGCATAATCTATAACAAAAACGGGTGCACATCTTTCTGCATTTGTATTCCTTTCTGATATCATTCTGAGCATAAATATCACATTCCTTGGTTCAGTGTCTTTGAGGAACCTGCACTGTCCTTTTCCTATTTTCAGTTTAATTCTTCTGCTGTAGCAAAAGAGAGAATCACCTACCTCGAAAGAAAGATGTTTTTTTTGGTGCGAACTGCAGAAGGAGGATTAAAGAAAAAGTAGTTACCAAAAATCTGCTACTTTCAGTATCAGAATCTATACTAATATCTTTTTCTTACCCTGAATGTACATGGCCAATCAGAAAAATCACTTGGTGAATAAAAGCTGTTTTTTTGCTTCCCGGCAGTATGATTTTTTTTTTCTGAGCTTGGTGGATGAACGTGTGTTTCTGCTGGTGAGAAGTGATGGTTGGATTTGTAACCCCATTTTGTCGTTACTACATTGCCTGTTGGACTGTTACAACAGACTCTCATTTGAATTGTGAATTGGCTACAAGTGTTGCGGATGAGAGACGGAAGAAACCTATTGCTGGAATTTATTGCTACAATAAGTTTACAGTTTGTTTTCTTTACAACAAAAATTGCATGCTCTATTCATCAGAACTCGGATAAGTTTTGTTATATGGCTCATTAGGTTGATTGTCTGATGGAGTTCACATTCATTTAATGATGGCTTCTTAAGCAGTGCTATGAAAATGGATCTACTTAGGTCTTCTGATACAGCACCACTGTTGTATATTATATTCATTATACAATCTTGTCAATGCCAAAATCCTTTAAGGCTGCAAGCATCTTTATTAAAACCCTTTCTGGTGTCGTTGCCTTGTTCCTGTTCAATTTTGCCAGTGCTAATTTTGAAATCAGATTTTAATATTTCTGATCCTTCAATATTTCTGTATTGATGGTTATCATTTTCATCATGGAAGTGTTTTTCGATTTATTCATTCGATCTATGAAGTATTTTTCTTTTTCTAATATCAGTGTCCCTTCCTTGTATTTTATGCATCCTGTTGAGGAGTATGTCTTTTGTCCTGTTCTATTATTATGTTTCATGTATATCTGCTTTATCCGTAATACTCATTCTTTCTATTTCTGCACACTTTTCCTTGAGCCATTCCTCTTTAGCTCACCTGCATTTGTTCCTAATTACTTTGTGCAGTGTCCTATATTCTCTGCTATAACATGGCATTGTTTTTGGTCTTCTTTTCATCATGTCAAGAGTTTGATCTGTTAACCATTCTTTTTTCTTTGTATTTTTTCCTTTGCTCAGGTAAATTTAATGTGTCACTCATAAAATTTATGTTTTCATTTTGTCCAATGTATCTGCTTTTAACACTGTCCATATATTTCTCCTACATATTCAGGTCATTCAGAAGTCTGTTGTATTGCAATTTCCATGTTGCCTTAGCTCTCTTCCATCTCTGTACTTTCACTCTAAGTTTAAATATCATTGGAAGGTTGTCACTCCCACAGTTGGCACTTGGGTGTTTTGAATTGTAAAACTACATTCCCAATTTGCTTATTGATAGTTATATAAAAGATTTGATTTTTCACTTCTCCTAGTCTTCTCTACGTTCGTATACATCTTGAATGTTCTTGAAACCGGCTGTTGGCTACTTATTAACTGTGTACAATTGGATCCATTTTTCTCCACATTTGATAATAGTTTCTAGTCTAAATTTGACAACTATTTCACCATTTTTCTTCTTGCCTACTTTGGTATTCAGGTTTCTCCTGAACGTTGCACTTTCTTATGTTTTGCATTGAGTTTTTTAGCATTGGCTAGAATAGAGCAAAACTTTCTAATTTCTACTTCAGTATTTTCTGCTGTCGATACATATACAATTATGATGGATATGTTGAAAGGCTTTCCTTTCAGTTTAACAACAAAAATTCTTTCAGATAGTTGACAGTATCCCATTTCTTCATATCTTCATCTAATATCAGTCCTGCACCTTTTTCATTTTTCTCCCTGCCTGATTCTGTGTTTGTCGTGATTAAATTTTCATTGTTTGGCTATCTTGTTTAACTTGTTCATTTCTGGCTTTGTTTTCAAACTGATTAGAGTTCTGATATTCTGAGAATTATTTTTGTTTGATGCAAACAGTTGCTGGATGACATGACAGTGACACCTGTTTCTCTTGTCTTCCCATATAGGGTGAGCAATCAATTTCAAGGATCTTGACCCCCCACTTTACACCATTTCTGCTAACCCATCACTCTCCTTACCAGATGAGGAGTTAATTCCAATAGATTTAACCCTCTTCTTTCATAATTTGATTGTTAAAAGCTATGAGTTTTCCTGAGATTGAGAGCGATATTTCCCATTGCCTTCTCCACAGTGATATAATTGAGACACCAGCCCTAGTTATCTGGTGGTTCACTGGTCAAGAATTCTTCTGCCTTTGATAGGTCATATTTTTCATACTATGGGGTTGCTAACAATCCACTTGCAAAAAATTGGAGTGAAGATGCTACATTTATTTGCTGACCATCTGACAACAGAGTATATGCATGCACACACACATATGTACTGGGTGTAACAGCAAAATTGTCCCTCTCACAAAATGTTTAATATCTAAAAAACAAACTAATTGAGTTTCTTTTTTTCATGTTTTCAAATAAGAACTTTAATCATCTTTACACCATTTGTCATATAAGAATCACTAAAAAACTCAGTTAGCTGGAAAGAGAAAAGGTTAAACTCATTTTTGTGTCAGGCCACAGTCTTCCCAAATGAGCAATGGTGAGAGGAAAAA
>OZ038481.1:42625657-42663157 GCA_964036315.1 Acanthosepion esculentum | reverse complement strand
AGATTTCTGATGTTGATTTCTAGTGACATTAACATTCTATTTCTGTCAAATTTTCTGTAGCCTAAAATGTCAGCTAATTTTTTTTCTTTTTTTTTTTTTTTGCTTTCTGTCAGATTAAATAAAAACACAGAATTTTGAGAAAACACACACAAAAAATATCAACATTTTTTCATAGTTATTGTACTCAATTTCATTAATTAAGATTAAACGCGTGAGGCAAGTTCTAATTTATTTCTCACCTGGAAATATTTTAAGTATTTGATTATTCAAGAAGAAAAAAATGTGTAAAAAAAGTAAATCATTTAAATTATTTGCTATGATTTAATTATCCCTTAAATATAAAAACATCAATTGCTTATCTTTAAACAAACAACACCATTTTAATCAGTTGATTATAATTTAAATTCCATTTTTTTCTTTTTAATCTGTGAATCAAAGAAGAACCAGCCAAAGATATTTTACTTTTCCCTTTGTTTATTTTATTTGGATTGATTAAAAGAAACATCATGGAACATTTTCAATAATAACAATCTGTTAGTTCCAATCCTTGTTGTAATGATTGCAAAAACATCCCCCACCTTAAATTTATAGAAAATCATACAGATGCATGCTGGGATTTGTTCCTAGCCATTTAGATAGACCACTTTTGGTCTCATCCATTATGTTTCTATTCGTTCTTAGCTTGGATTCAGAACACTGCAATCACTTGTCTGTATCCCTTTTGTTTGTTAACACCATTCTTCATATGCAAACTGAGCTGCCTACCGCTACCGATAATGGTACGCACCACCATCAGTCAAAGAGATAATGTCTGATGTACTGTCTCTGTAAAAAGAAAGCAAATGGCTGTCCTGAAAGAAGAGAGCTAGTCTAGGTATTAAAAAATAAAGTATCTACCAGTTCCCCCATGACATAGCTAGAATGGTGAGCTGAATAGTTTTAATTATGCAAATAATTTATTCTGCTAGCCAGCCACTAATCTTTTGGGCTCAAGATCAGGTGTATATTTTAAGAAGTCACAGTTTGATAAAATGACATGTTGAGTGTATGACAGCATTGCAGTGCATTACAAGTATTTCTGTCTGAGTTAAATTAGAAGTGTTATGTAGCATTCAAACTTGCTTGCGTTTCCAATGTCTCAGCTACATTCCTTCTTTACATGTGGCGTTCCAGGGTAGAAGTTTAGTTTATGCCCTGCTCGTTTTGATCCAATATCCAGCTTGTTTAATTTTTGATTCTGGTGCTGCTAATTTTTCCATCCCTCTTGAACTGTGAGACACTTATTCATTTGGAGATATCCAACCAATAAAAGAAAAATCATTACTTGTTACTGTTGCTTTGCCTACTTCTTGTCTTGCATATATTGTTTGGTATGTATTAATTTTTGCCCCGTTCTTTTGCTTTTCTTTCATTATTGTTTGTTGCAAACCGTGTCAGTTCTATTTGTTCGTAATTTCTCCCAGTTATATTTAACCATGGCCAGTTAATCTACAAAATAAAAAATATATTCCTTGAAAAAAAATACCTGAATTAAAACCACTCAGGATCTTTTTATTATGATTTGGACTAAATTTACTCTACATAATCATGTAAAAAAAAAAAAAAAAAAATGGATTGCCCATTCATGACACAAGCAATCCTATCTCTCCAAAAATCATCCTCATTTATGTGCCATGTCCCTACAGAACGTGGGCGATCATGGTTCTCCACAACTTCCTTTTTGTTGTAGCTCTAACCTGTATTTAACTGTCGCTGCCATGCCAAACAAAAATTCATCAGTTAATTGTTCACTGTTTGCCTCTACTCTGCCTTGTGAGTATTAATTTTTCTAGGCTGTCCTTCCTCGTAATCTGTCCTAAGGCTTACAGCCACATTACATTGAAACACCAGTTCCGATATGATCACCGAAGCTAATCAATGTCAAGCCTGGTCAGTATCTTGATTGGTGACCACTTAGAAATACCAGGTGCTGTAAGCTTGGATGTGTGGGTGGAGTAATGGATAATGGCTCGGAATTCTAATTCCAGTTGGGTTTGTTATATTCACTTACATGCAGATACCATTGGGAAATGTGTGAATCCACCTCTTCTCACCCTAGCTATGGGTTAATTCATAAGACTATTTATCGCAAAATCATTATTTCCCTCACCCCCCCTAAAATCTTACAATCTAAAAATATTTTCTGGCTTTCTCTAAATGATTGGAAAACAAATCGGTCAATCGACAGTCATAATCTGTCCCAGAAATTTCAACATTCTCGTTCTAGTTTTAAATATTAGTAATTGTCTAGTTTCCGTTTTCTTTAGAACTTCCTCATTGCTCACATATCCTATTGATTGTATTCTCAGCATCCTTCTGTAGAACCACATCTCTGTTGCCTCAAGCCTCTTCTTCATTTGGGAAGTGACTGTCCTTCATTCAATCCCATACAAGTGGAGAGATATTTTCAGTTCAGCACACTTGCTTTGTTTCTAATGAAGTTTTCCTATTTTACTATTGCACATAATTTATGATTTTTGTCTGATGTTCCTTTTTCCTTATTCCAGAATATCTTCCTTATTCTTTTCATATGTAATTTCTTATCACTTTTATTCCATTCAATTTTTGTCATGCTTTCAATTTCCTTTTTATATTTCATTCACATGATAGAGAATAAAAGCTAAATGCATGACAGGCCAAAATGTTATGAAACATTCATTCCACAGGAATAAAAGAAAAGCTTGATTGTGGAAAGGTACAATTTCCACTTTTTTTCTCTCTCTCTCCCTGTGTGTGTGGCGGGGTGAAGACCCACTAAAGATTCCAATTTAAACTATATTTAAAAAAGCTAATTTCATATGTCAACTAAATAAAAATATACAAAAGAATATCTCTGTCATCACTCTCTCTCTCTCTCTCTCTCTCTCACACACACCACATGTATTCGAGGATACCCATCTACTAGGGCGGCTAGCCAACCCCTATTGCAAATGCTTGCTCAGGCGCATTTGTGTTTATTCAACACCCACAGAGCCCACCTGTGGTTTATAGTGCAACTATACTGAGCAGACCTTAGTTACAGTTTCTAGGAAAGAGTGTGTTATCTAGCATGATCAACAATCTGATCAAGGCCAGCACACTCAAGCCCTCGGCCACGATGACTTGTGACTTCATGCTAGCACAGCTGTCTATGGCCCCAATTAGTTCTGTCTACCCAATTTCACTCACAAGGCTAGGATCAAGCTGTGGTATGGTTTTCAGGCACTTTCCAAAGGCACTGCATGCTGGGATTGACCCCTCCAGTCTGATAACATCAGGAAATAAAGCTTAAAGCTAGCTCCTGCTGAAGGCTCTTGATTGGGCCTTCAGCTTGTTCAGGAGTTTGAGATTCCCTAAGTCTTTGCATATCCTCAACATTGGAAGCTCTCCTGGCTGCCATTTGATCTGAGTTTTCATTTGCACGGGATTTTCTTTTCCTCACTACAACCTTGGCTCTTTTGATTGCAATCTGGTCCTCTGTTGGTGAAGGGATACTGCCGCCATATGCAGATAGGCAACAGCAGACTACAGAAGAACTCAAAATTGATTACTGCATTTAAGTATTGTATTAATATCAAAGATTACATTTTGAAATTCCAATAATTCTTCTGCTGCCACTTAATTTAAAGACAATTTGATGCATGTATTTGCTTTCCATACAAACATTTATTTTATTTCATAGTGGACTTTTACAATTAATTTCAGTTATTCCCAACTTATAAAAATTGTTGGAATTCAAAAAATTTGTTGCAAAAAGAATGGGAGTAATGAAAATTTGGAAATCCAAAATTTCAATATTCCAGGTTCAGATAAAGCCCAGAAAGTTTTTAATTTGCTCACAGAGTTGGCCTAATTCCAAAATGATATATGTTGGGCCATGGCCTCTAGGAGTAAAGTAGAAAAGTGTGACACACTAACATTCACACACACACATATATATATATATATATATATAAAATATACTTGTGTGGGTTAAAGACTCCACTTTAAACTATATTTAAAATGCTATTTTCTGAGTCATTCAGACCCAAGGTAAATCTTACCTCATGCAACTTTGTTGAAAATGACGAGATGAATAATTAATGACACAGGAAAGGTGAAAGGATGTTAACCTTCTTACACTGACTCCTTACTTTATACTTGTTTCCTCAGTTTAATAACATGGTTATGCCTAAGGCTAGCTTCGTCAGTTAAGTTTCCTTTGACTTGGCTCAAGGTTAAGACACAAATTCTCAAACACTAAAAGGATAATTTTAAGAAGATGTATACAAATCTTTAATTATAAGTCAATGAAAGATTCACATACATATTGCTGTAGCAAAGATTGATATTTATCCAAATGAAATGATCTGATATGTAGGACTGGAAGAGGCTACGTACTGTGAACTTCTTCCAAGGAAGCAAATGATTCAATTCTTCTGACAGAGGACGAAAAATGGGACACCAGAATCCAAAGGTGCATTGGAATAGTGAAAGATCCCTTTTAAAAGCTAATTAAAATATGACAAAATAATTCAGTGGAAACAAAAAAAAAATGAGTGCTGAACTGTGTAAGAAAAACATCCTTATAACCTTAAGTTATATGATACTGCATGTAAAAAGTTTCCTTTCTGAAGAGTACTTGTTAAAGGATGCCACTAATCTTTTAAGTTTTCCATTTACGTCACGGTATTTCTTGACACTCTTACTTTTGCAATATGAATTTCTTGTAATCCTGTTCTCTTTTAATGAGAGAATATGGAATGACTCAAAATATTAGTTTATTTTATTAATTTATTTTAGTTTTATAAATATAATGGGCTTTATAACAGATATTCTATATGAAATAGACTATTGGAGAAGTTTAAAAGTATTTTCATTGTATATCTCTTCATCATGTAAATATTTAAGGCTACAAATTCTGTATATCTTTTAAAAAATGCCTGCAAAAGAGATATGATTAGTGAACTCCTCTCACAGACAGCTGAAAGTATATATATATTTATATATATATTTATATATATATAATTGTGTGTGTGTGTGTTTATCACTCCACCCCAAGAAAGCCAATGTCCCTCCGGTGCCAAGGGAGTGAAAGAGAACGAGAAGACATTAAAAAGAACAAGAAACCCAATCCTATACAGGAAACAAGGGATAAACTTCTACTCCTGCTCACAAGACTGGGGAGGAGTGTGAACCAGACAATAGACAAATATATCTAGTATTAAATTAGATTATTGCAATGTTGTCATTGTACATCTTAATAAGAACATGTAACCAACTATCTTACACATAATATTGCATTGCTTATTGCACACAAGACATTATCAATCAGCCAATGAGTGTGTAGCTTTGGGTGCCTTCTCTGAATGTAGATTCTCTTTTCTCACTCTCAAGTTGTTCTTCATATAGTTTTTCCCACATGCATATCTTTGGTGCAGCTAGGTCAACCTCATGTTTAAATGTTGAGGCCAGCCTTATGACACTTGATGAAGGTCAGATGTCTACCCTCCTGACTAGGTCATGACTAAGGTTAACTCACTTCTTCGATGGTCTGGTGTGACACTGAGTGCAATATATATTTTAGTATTATTTGGGATGAGCTACATACTAAAGTATATTCTGTCCTTACTGAGTAACTGACTATAGTAGGTCACCTTGCATATATCTGCTGTGATTAGTTGTTTTAATAAGTTAGCCTCACAGACAATTGCAAGTTTAGTGAGGTCAGTATTCATTGCTAGCCTCATTATTGTTGTTTTGTATCAAATCTGTTTCACAAAATGTGGAGTTTAATAACATTCTATTCATATGTTGAAACAATCTAAACAGCATTGTTGAAAACAGAAGGCATACTGAGAAAAGCTTTTGTGTTGATGAGATTTGCTGTCATTTAATCTATGGCATAAATTGACAGTTGCTTCTCGTGTGAAGATTGTTAGTGAATAATAATTATAGTCAGGTTTTCTACTATGTATTCAGTATCTAATTTTAAAAATAATGTTTTAAAAAGTGCATGAGGAAAATTTTCTAATACCTAATAGTAATATCAGTAATCTCTTTTTATGGAGAGGATCATGACTCTCCACAACTTGTCTTTTGTTGCTCTAAGTAACTTGATTACTGATTAAAGTAAAGCTTCAAGCAAATGAAACCCCTGTCTTAACAAGTTGACTGTGATGTTATCATATAATAACATAGCATTTCAGTTTACATTGTCTCTCCAGATGTTGTTAAGGGTTTTATTTTCAGTTGCCAAAAAACTGTTCTTTATCATAAAATGAAAAATGCAATAAACTAATAAATTATTTAATTATAAAAACTTTTAATTGCTTTTGTAGCGGACCGTGGGGGGTGAAGATGTGAAGAGATATCAGAAGGTTAAACTTTCCTTCTGGCCGGTCCAGCTACATGAGAATGTCGGACATTAAGTCCAAAGAAAACAAACAAGACCAATATATATGGGTAAACAAATATATATTAATAACGAGTTACACAAAGATATGAAAAGTTACATAGTGTTTGTATGGAGAAGTTATGTGTGTGCGTGTTGCGTTGAGTGTTCGTACGTACGTGTATTGTTCTTAGCGCGTTCCCAGAATTTGGGAAACACTGTATCTGTGAAGTCATATATTGGTGTAAATGGAAAAAGAACGATTTTACCTCGTCTCCGTGCGAGGTAGCGGCCCAAGGCCTAAGTCGAAAAAGAGAGAGAGAGAGAAGGGTTAGCCAGTATTTATAGCCAGGGGAGAGAGACACCTGTTGAAGGATTAAGGAAAATGAGGAGGAGCTAACTCCGACATACCTCCTCTCAGAATAAAAGTTGTAGAAAGCAAACTTTTATCATGTAAAATGTTTTGAAAATTGTTCTTTTGAACTGAAAAGAAAATGTGTCTGTGGTTGCAATGCGTGATTCGACGAAATGTGCTTGTTGTCGTCAGGGTGCTGTGCATTTCTCTAGTGGGTCAGTGTCGGAGCACGTCCTGGAAGAAACGTCGGTAGTGTTCAGCATTTGCTCTTTTTTCCAATGCTCCACGTAGAGTTGGGTTTGTCGTCCCGTCAACCTGTTTGCTGGCCTAGCCGTAGTTTTGCTTAAAAGATGAGGTTGTTTTTTTTTTTTTTTGGATGCGTGGATAAAATTGGCGTACCATATTTAATGGTAGCAACGTTGTGGCGAAGTTGGTGGTTGCTGCTGCTAGGCTTGGCTGTTTCTTGTGGTCGGCGACGATGGTCGTCCAAGTGAAGGTGAGAGGGGGGAGCGCGTCGCTCTACCCCGGGGCCAAGTTGAGCTGATGTAGAATTTCTACCGAGTGTCGAATGAAAGTTGGGAGAATTTGCTATTATTGACGGTAAAATATAGTTCTCGCAAATTCTTAGATAATTTGGTAATTGCATGGTAAGATAAAGGACGGTGAGTCGCCTTTGTTTGAGATGTGGTTCATACTTTATCTATTTCAGTCCAGAAGAAGAGAGTTGGATTTACTTAAAATGGCGTTGCGCTCTCCGTTTGGTAAACCGGGTGAAATTAAGGTCAAACGTCGCCGAGAGAAAGAAAAGTTCAAGCAAATATAGACCAGTGCGGAGAAAGAGATGTAAGGCTTGCTCATAGTAGTAATTGCAGTTTCCACGTGTTGTAGGAGAAATTCCTTTTGTCGTGCAGGATAAAGTTGTTTTGTAGACATGTAGTGAATTAAAAGTTCTTTCGTTAATAGAGTACGGCGTGCGTAGAATAGAAAGGAAGTTTCCAATATTATGTTGTTTTGACTGGCTCTCATTTGGAAGGTCTGTATAAGAATTTGCTTGTACATATATATCGTCTTGTGTGTGTTAGCAGGAGTTGAAAATTTTATCACGTCGGGAAGTCACCATATGTAGCGGACCGTGGGGGTGAAGATGTAAAGAGATATTAGAAGGTTAAACTTTCCTGCAGGCCGGTCCAGCTACATGAGAATGTCGGACATTAAGTCCAAAGAAAACAAACAAGACCGATATATATGGGTAAACACTTTTATGAATTAGATATAAAGGGTGGGGCAGAGAGGACTGACGTTTCTTTTTAAAAAAAATCACGGCATCATTAATTTTAGCTTCAAAAGAATTTTATTGACAAAATCAAGTGTGGAAGACAACGTCCTTCATGTGGTGTCCGTTTTCATTGATTCATTTTGAAAGCTGGTCTCCACTCTATCCAGCATTGCGCTGTTGATTTGGGTGGCTTACACGTAAATAGATTCCTTCAAATCTCCCAAAGTATGGAGCTTATGCTCATACACTCGTGCCTTGAAGTTTCCCCACAAGAAATAATTACACATGGACAAATCAGGGGACTGAGCGGGTCAGGAGTGTCAGCAAACTTAGAAATGAGGCTGTCACCAAAGGGAGAACAAAGAACGTCCATTGATGTTCTGGATGTGTGGACCGTCGCCCCCATCCTGTTGAAACTACACATGTCGGATAGGAATACGTTTCCGTCGTTATTCAGGCACAAAAAAGTTGTTTATTCACAGTAAGAGCATTTCCATCATGGTCTTCAAAAAAGTAAGGACCAATTATGTCAGTTTTTCTAACAGTACGCCAAACTGTCACTTTTTAATTGTGCAGTGGTTTTTCGTGCTGTTTTTTTCCCTGATTTTCAAGAACCCAATAACGTCAATTCTGTTGATTCACCATGGCATTGAGATGAAAATGAGCTTCATCACTCCTTAATCTCTACGTGTTTGGGGTTTTCTAGATAGTGAGAACTTCTCTTTCCACACGAATAGCGTGCTTTAAGTGGTCCAATGTACGGGCTTATGCTCACAATTCTGTTGATTTACCATGACATTGAGATAAAAATGAGCTTCATCACTCATTAACGAAATGAGGTTGTCATTTGCCTAAAACATTGCTGCCATCTGACGTGCGAAGTTAAACCACTGTGAATAGTCCCAGTGATCAATTTGTAGGGGTGGAAATGTAGTTATTCATGCAAAATACGCCTTACTGAACGATTATCGATGCCAAATTCAGTAGAATGCCTCCGAGCAGAACAATTCAGACTGCGCAGCAAAGCTTGTCTAACGCGTTCCATATTTTCTAGGGTATGTACTGGTCATATGACCGTCTCCGGACTGCTGTTCGTTGGTGTACCTCGTGTACGAAGTGCATAAACCCAATATAAGATTGTGTTATGAGTGGGAAGAGGCTGATTTCAGTGGATGTTGAATCGACGACGAAATTAATGTTGAACTACTGTGACAAACTCGTTAGTCTTCTTGAAACTGTCGGAGGTGAACACGCTGTTTTATCGCCCAGAGTGCCATGGCTTCAACTGAAAAGCAAAAAAAAAAAAAAAAATCAAATGCTAAGACACCACAGACCGAATGGTATCTGTCGGACGTATGTCCCTCCCCCTGCGACTGAGTAATAGCCATTTCATTCCTCTCTGCCTCACCCTGTATTATTGGTACTCTTGTCAAGAAAAGAAAACATTTTCGATGAATAATGAATTTTTACAAGAAATATTTTCGTTATTTTAAATTTTACTTAGAATAATTTAAAAAGCTTTAAATCTTTTAAATTTCTGTATTATTTTGTACCTGTTAGATGACATTAAGTCAAAACCATATTTCATGGAAAAGCGTACTAACATTCAGTGATTTCCTCCCACCAATATTTTAGAATGAATTTCGAATTTGTGCGTGTGCGTATAAACGTGGCGATTTTTTTGTAAATCCGGGCGTCTATACACGGTATTATCAGAAAACATTAAATAAATTTTAAAGCCAAAATACTTAAAAGTCAATAAAAAATTAAATTAGAATATTTTTCTAAATATTTAAGATAAAATGATATAAAAAAAGGCGCTCACGTTATATTCCTCAAGTAATTTTTACAGATATGTACACCAGTCAATCTGTCAACATCTTAAATAAACACCTTTTTCCGTGTTAAAAAATGCATTCCTGCGATATTTTAAACTAAAATTAATATCTCAAATCAAATTAATTAAACTTTAAGCTAATATTCCTCAAATAAACTTTCAGAAAAGTATATTTTATTTTTAGAAAGACATAATAAACAGAATTACATCGTGCAGTGCAGACGGATTGCTAAAATCAGCGATATCAAAACAAAACTGCTTCCAGTCAATTTAAATTAGTTTTGAAATACAGTGTATTTTGTTATTTGGAAATATTAAATTTAATCTATTAGCTTGAAATTTAAAATAAAAGCTTCAAGTATGTTTTATTTATTTATTTTTTTTTAAATTCATTTCAAACCTTAGGTATCGCGTTTCTGAGGAGGTACCTACAGTGACAGGGTTAAAAATGATATAAGAAAAATGTTCTGTAAAAATATAAAAATAGACATTTATCACATATAGATATTCATGTGTTTAGCTGTAGTGTAATTTTCGCGCTCATTCTCCCATGTGACGTGACGCTCCCTCGGGGTAAAGAAACTATCACATGTTCTTTAACTACTGCGAGTCAAAGAGACAACACGATGATTATCTGCTCCATGCTATTAGTATTAGTGTCGCAGTTAGCTCCTCCTCATTTCCTTAATCGTTCAACAGGGGGCTCTCTCCCACGAGTATAAATACTGGCTGACCTTTCGCCTCTTTCTCTTTTTACGGCTTACGCACATGTGCGGCCAGCTGTCTCGACACAGGCCGCAACCTCGCGCGTGAGGCGAGGTAAAAAAAACTTTCCCCTTTTTTTTTTTTTTACTTATTCCAATATGTGACCTCTCACACTACAGCGTTTCCCATATTCTGGGAACACGCTAAAAACAAAATACGCGTTCTACGGACACTCAACACACTCACCATAACTTCTCCATACAACACTCTGTAACCCTTCATGTCATTGTAATTTGTTATTAATATATATTTGTTTGCATACATGTATATCGGTCTTGTTTGTTTCTTTATCTTCTTTGGACTCCATTATAGTCCAACATTCTTATGTAGCTGGACTGGCCAGCGGGAAATCTTAACCCAGAGATATCTCCTCATCATCCTCACTTTCACGCCCCGCACGGTCCTCTATATTAGTATTAAGTCTGAACTTCTAAGACATTATATATTTCTCTTTATCATTTATTTGAGTTTGTTTCAAATTGTTATTTCTGTTTGAAAACTGTTTTCCTTGTTTGCGTATTTTTTAAAAATGTATTTTGGTTATACATTTCCCCTTTTAAGTGATATATTAGTTAATCGCGTCTCGTATTCACGATATATTTCCTAAATAAAAGGATAACATCAGTATGAAGCGTGGGCCTTTTTTCATTGAGACTATCGGTCATTTACAAGAAGACATGTAACACGTTTCTGCACTTTGATGGCGTGTTCTTCTTTTCTATAAAAGAAAACCTTCATTTACGTTCTTCCGACTTGGCTCTTGCCGCTTTTATTTTAAATATTTGGTTAAATATCTGTAGCGACGGCATATACTACTGAGGTCGCCTACTTATATTTTGTAAACCCAACACTGTTTATTCATTGATCAAGGTCTATTTTAGCATTGGGTTAGCGGTGATCGAGTCCAATCTTAAGTGCTTGCAAAAAGAGAAACTACATTAATCAAAGTACTACCAACTGTGAATCCTATGTCACTGAAACCTCTAAGTGTTTCAGCAGTGTAGTAATATGCATGGGAATTCTTGCGAAATAAAAATAGTTATCGTTTTACGACTCCTGGTGTTATTTACACGTGGGATAAAAAAAAAGACTTTTAAATCCATTCTCTGCTAATTACTTTTGGAAAAACGTTTCATTTTCAGACGGATATTTTATTTATTTTTAATATAGTAACTAAGAAACTGAGGCACCTAAAAGTATCCGGGCGGTGGCTAACACCTCTACCAGACGTATGAATTGACAATTAGATTCGTTTCAATCTTAGAAGGGCATAAAAAGAATCAAGATCGACGGATGCACACGTTTGTAGCTGGTTTGTGAATGCTATGTTTTGGACGTGTTTATTCGTCACTGTCTGAAAAAGACACGTTCGGCAAAAACGTATATACACGTCTACGCCGGGGAAGTGGTTAAACAACCATTAATAAATCTATAAACAGAACTTTTATAGAAACTTTAGGGATAAAAGGGCAATCAAAAAATCAAAGGAAGGATCGCTGATAATAGAAAAAGAAAAATACTCAAAGGTGGAGAGAATAGACCAGAACTTTTCCACGGAGCGAAAGAGAAACCTCTAGCGCTTGAAAATATTAAAATCTGAAGTAAGTTCAGCACTGGAGAAGATGAAAAGAAAGAAAATAGCAGAGCCAAATGGGAACGTAAGAGAAATACTCTCAACCTTACGCGATTTCTGCATTGACAAGATCACAGAAGTAATAAACGAAATATACAACAGTGGTGAAATACCGGAGGACTTCACTGAATCCATTTTCCTAACATTATCTTAAAAACCAGGTGCAAAAGAATGCGTTTAATGAGCTACATAACCAAACAAATGATGCAAATTCTGATGAATATAGCGCGAAACATAGACCGGAAATAGGAAAAGAACAGCGTGGCTTTGTCAAGGACACTGGAACAAGAAATACGATGTTCATGAACAAAATGATATCAGAGGGGACAATATAGATGCAGAAGAATGTTTACTTATGTTTTGTAGATTACGTAAAAGCATTTGGCAAAACCGCAAAATACTTGTAGGGGACCGGCGGGTTAATGTGAGGATAAAATCTCTGGACTAAGACTTCCTGCTGGCCAGTCCCGCTACATAGTAATGTTGGCCTATGATGGAGTCCAAAGAAAGCAAAATAAAACGAACAAGACAGATATATATGTACAAAACAATTATATATTAATGACAAACAGATTGATACACGAATTTACAAATACATCATTTAAAACATGATTAAAGCGTTAGTGTCTGTAAGGAAAGTTGTTTGTGTGTGTGTGTTGAATTGAAATGTCCGTACGGGGTGTATTTGTTTTAGCGTGTTCCCAGAATATGGGAAACGCTGGTTGTGTATTAGAGTTCACATATTGGATATGTTAGAGAAAGTTTTTGTACCTCGCCCCACGTGCGAGGTTTCCGCCCGCGGCCGAAATCGAGGTAGTTGCTCACACGTGGGCGTAAGCAGGAAAAAGAGAAGGATGAACGAGTATTTATACACGTGGGAGAGACCCCTGTTGAAAGGGTTACGAAACGAAGAGGAGATAACCCGATATACTACACGTGAATCTATTTGAACTGCTAGCTAGATCTATTTGGAAAGTATGTTAGAATAATCCAGAATCTCCACTGAGAGAAAGTTGCCTGCATACAGATAGAAATGAATTGAATAGCTACACAAGAATAGAAAGGGGTGTAAGATGTGTCTTCTTACCAGATTTTTTCAACCTTTACAGTGAGGTTACCCCAAAGGAACTGGAAACATTACCAGGATTTATTATCGGTGTGCATAATCTTAACAATATAAGATACGCAGACGACAGCGCGTTGACCCCGGACGCAGACGACAGCGCGTTGACCCCGAACACAGACGACAGCGTGTTGACCCCCGACACAGTACTAAAAGAAAGCGAGAAAGAAAGTACTAACCATCAACTGCAAGAAAACAGAAATGGTAATCAGGAAGAAGACAAGCTGGAGATACGAATTACAAATTTGAGATGGCAACATGAAGCAACTATAGAAATTTAAATATCTAGGAAGTCTTTTAACAGAAAATGAACACTCCGACACCAAAATCCGAACACTCATTTGACTAGCAAAAGAGACATTCCAAGAACTATGCAAATGATGAAAAACAGAAAGGTTTCGTTTGAAACAAAGAAAATAGTGCTTGATTGTAATGTGATATACACCTCACATCATATGGCAGGGAATGCTTGGCAATCCTGCTATGGATGAGAAAACTGGAAGCAACAGAAATGTTGTTCTACAGAAGGATGCTGAGAATGCCATAGACGGAGCAAGTAAGCAATGCATGAATATGAAAGAAAATGTCAACAAAAACAACGCTTATGATCAGAAACAGGAAGAGAAAGCTGAAATTCCTTGGATGGATAAGGAAAGAGGAATTGGAAAACTAAACCTTCACAGGGCTTTTTTTATTATTATCTAAACAAATGCGTACAAAATAATAGATTTTGGCATTAAATAACCCATAGAGGTTGATATGCAGCTCGATAAAAAGAGCCAGCCAAACAACTGACTCTTGTAAAGACAGAGCATGGCAGCGGAGGTAAGGTATTTTATGGAGCGGTAAAAGGAATCTACATTTCTTTCAGCATCTTCTGCGATTGCACTGATATACGCGTCCAATCTGAGGCCAGGAGTGACCTTTTAGACCCAGTAGGCGTTCGAGACAATTAGCCTCTTTGAGGGTATGGCCACTCATTAGGATCGATGCAGGTTTAGTGTCTGCTAAGTCTCAGAAGTACATACATGCCACGTGTTATTTTGCGGAGGAAAAAGAAAACGCACGTTCCGAAGTCAAAGGAAAAAAAAAGAGCTAGCCTTCCAAAATTCGTGACGCCTGTAATCTTAGTCAGGGACAGTAATCCTAACAGGATCCACATAAAACATAGCTTTGTGCCACATTCCGTTCAAGTGGGAACGCGTAGAAATACATCACAGCCACCGACTCCCTACCAAGAAATGAAAATATATATGAGACAATGTGGGCGCCCAGCAACCAGTAAACGAGACGTGAAATGTAACACATCACGTACAAGACTGATTTGTTAGGGTTTGCTGAAAAAATTTCTGTTCCACTTTATTTCTTCGTGGCGAAATGAAAGGTGCGCGTAGGAAATTTACATAGTACAGACATGCATCTAGAGAGCGAAATAAAAAGTACATAATTATTGTAACTTGAGAAAATGTGTTTCCCCAACTCAAACCACGCGAAAAATAAGTTCTGGTGGGAGAATTCTAATATATTTACTTTAGTGAATTTCTCTAAAGTGAGAACCATTTTTAAACTTCCCTTTCAGACAACTGGGAAATTTAAAAAAAGGGTAAAGAAGGTAGGAATGTCTTCCTTTTGCTTGAATAACAAAGGCAACAAGGATGAACAAAAACATAAGACGAAAAAAAAAAAGTAGAAAGTGAAATGGCACAACATAGCGGAGATGAAAATGGCTCCTATCTACCGAAGCGTACACAATGAATGGCCATTTGAAAAAGTAGGTAAATAAATATTTTGATGAATTCATATAGTTAGGCGCCGGCAACTGACATAAAATAAATCCATTTCTTTGTTAATGGCTTCAATATTTAACCGAAAGCAAAATATACCTCTTCTCACTCAAATCTCTCTCTCATCTTACACTTTCTGGCAAGCATTATGGTTAGGATATGAGGGTAACTTGACGCTTATCGGCGTGAAAAATAGAATTGGCAAACTGAGTTCAAATTCCGGTTCCTCCTCTGGTGTTCATTTAGCAGAAAGGTGCTACTTTTGTAGGGAATTCAGTCGTCCAGGTCTTTTTTGCATTAAATATCGGAACGTCCGAATTTCAAAAAATAATAAAATAAAGAAAACGTAGTTAGGCCTGTTAAATAAATAAAGTTAAAGTCTTCGAGCAGCTGTTTCACAGAAAATCTGTAGTTTAGAAAGTAGTTTCAAACAGTTTGTTCACAGAAAAAAAAATTGTGGTTGGAAAAAGATATTTATCGTTAGCGAAGATTCACTGACTGTCATTGTTGTTATTAGAGTTCATTTGTTTGAAGTCGCCGACTGACTGTTGGAAATTGCCGACACCTGTTTCTTTCAGCACGTGCTTTGAAGTTGACATTTGCATCTATTGCTCTTTCAAATTGAAAATATGTGGGGTTGTGTATAAAAAAATTCTTAAAGGTAGGCTCAAGAAAAATAGGGTTTTAGTTGTCTTTGATTGGTCAAATATTGCATATGGCGATGTTAATTTCTGACCAATAGACACATTGATTTAAGCAGCGTGTGTTGTATTGTGGAATCTTTTAGGCATGTTTATAATATTGTCTTTTGTTAAGTACACAATATTTTGGGGGCGTGATTTAATATGGTATGTAATTGTGTTGGAAATAAACTTTATTTCCTACCTTGTAACAAATAAGGGTGAAACTTTCAAAATAAAATAATGCAATACAGGGTGAATTTTTATACACATATTTTTAGTTTTTTATACTAAGAACAGTATAGCTCAGAAGAGAAAGAGAAAATTATATTTATGTGAAATATTCAAATAAAAAAGAAAACATTTAGTTGTTTAGCCGTGTGAGAGCGCGCGGTGCACGAAGTGGATGTGTGAAATGAAGTAGTCTGTTTAGCCGGCGAAATCAATCTCTCCCGGCTGGGACTACTGGTCACATCTTGCAACTATCGAATTCTGTCACTGATAAAGCTAAAAGAGAAATAGAGGGCTTATGTCCAAACCCTTTTACAGTTCTGAAAATAACGCCACCTAGTGTCATTAAGCGAAGTCCACTGGCAGAGAATATAGAGTAATCCCAGAACATCCTTAGGAATAGCATGCAGGCAAGGCCTTCGCTTACTACACTTTCTGACCATGAAATCGGGTTGGTTGATTTGTCAGGAAGGAGATTCCTGATGTTATCGGTCTGGAGAGGGCGATTCCAGCATGCGCTACCTTTTGGAATGTGCCTGAAAGCCATACTACGGGTTGAACTCAGACTTGTGAGTGAAATTGGGTAGACGGAACACTTGGGGTACCGTTGATAGCTGTGCTAGCACGAAGTCACAAGTCATCGTGACCAAGGGTTTGAGTGTGCTGGTGTTGTTCAGATTGCTGATCACGCTAGATAACACGCTCTCTCCCACAAACTGTAACTAAGGTCTGCTCAGCATAGTTGCAGTGTTGAACAAACACAAATGTGTCTGAGCGAGGGTCTACAATAGGGACTGGCTAGCCGCCCTAGTAGACGGGTATCCTCGAATACGAGTGGCTAGGCATTATATATATATATATATATCACCGAGGCCCGTTGGAACAGTTGGTATAATGTTTGCTTGACAACCTGTCAGGGTTTCAATTCTCGGTAGTGGATGCGCACTGCTGATGAGTCCCAAATATAGGACGAAACGGCCGTCCAATGCTTTCTGTATTCTGTTGAGGTTTCTTTCAGACTCAAAGAATTACTTAATTATAATAAACAAATCCTCCTAACAATTTCTATCATGTGTGTATATATATATATATATATATATATATATATATATATATATAAACAATTTCATAGTAATTTCTTTCTTTTAATTTTCTCTTTCGTGAATGTTATGTACTTTGGAAGCTTGTTTAAACCAAGTTAATGGCCTTTTGGGCTTTCTCCACGTAAGAAAGAGTTAACTTTTTGAATAATAAAAATTATATCACGGGGTGGGGGCATAAGGATTTTAATGGATGCTTAGGTGGGGCATGGCCAAAATCGTTTAGAATCACAGTAGTAGAGTAAGTTATTGATCTTGTGGCGGCAACTAGTTTCGAAGAATTCAAGACCGTGAAGTTGGTAAATGGAAACCACTAAATTGTATTTACAACAGTTCACAGATCTCAAATAAAGGTTAAGTGGTGTAACATTTAGAAGGGACTAAGAAGGTCTTGGTCACAAAACAATGAAAACAGTTTTGGGACTTCTATTTAAAGTATCACTGAATTGGTTAACAAGTGGTTGATGCTGGTCATTCCTGCAAATCATAAAATCAAACTAGACTTATGGACTGAAAGGAGAACTAACCAAGATGCTGTGGAAAGCTGTGACTGGCTACATCATAAAGAGACATGACATTCTTTCAATCATTTTGATTAGAATCGTTTATGCAAGAGTTATAGCGTCCTTAAAAATTGTGGGGACATTGACTGTTGGTCAGGCGGGAAAGGATCGGTGTACTTACCCTGTGTTGTTGAAATCTTTATTAAACAAAAAAAAAACAAAAAAAAAAAACTGATCACGTGACAGGGTTATCACGTGACACCTGAAGTTGTATAAAAGGAGAGGAAATTATCTCTCTTTTTTTTTCTTTTTTTTTAAAAATTTCCTTCCATGTTACCAAGTTATCAGACTGTTATACATCGCGGAAAACGACAGTCTATTTCGCAACTTAAGGTAGGTGCTGTAGCGACATTATTATTAGAAATGAATAAATATAAAATAATAATAATGAATATTATAAATAAAATAAAATGAAACAAATAACAAAAAGTTCGTATAAATTAAATAAAATTAATAATAATAATAAAAAGTTCTCCCAGCATGCAACAGAAACTGTTCCTTCCGGAAAACGGATATCCCGCCAAAATATATTGAATTCAATCTCTTTGCTACCAACCTTTGGACAATCCACTCGTTCAACTTCTCTGTGACATTGCGTGTAATAATACTGAGTGACTTCCCCTTTTATTACATGAAACATTAAAACACTTGTAAACAAAAATACACACACCAATACACATATAAAAATAACTAAATTGTATGTTATTAATGTACAATTTAACATGCTTTTACTGTTATCTCTCTGTATGTTGTTATAGACAAGCGTATGGTTGCAAGACAGAAATACGACAACAGCAGAAATAGATTTACGTGATTTATTTCAATAGGAACGTGTGGTTTTGGGACAGCTACCTTGTGGTATAGTTCATAAGCCGGATGCCGACCCGGGTTGATCTCTCATAGTAGTTCCCACTGGTTGGCGTGGCGTTCCTCCTGCTGACTGCCCAGACTGACCGTAACTGATCTCTTCCCCGGCCTCTCGTTGACGGCTTTGTACTTCCGCGTGTCACCCTTTTTATTGCGTTTTTTATGGCTTAACGGGCTCGAAAAACGACGCGAATATAATTAGGAGGGAAGCATTTTTATTGGTCGAAAAATAGAAGCACTTTGAAATATTATTTTGTTTTTCGACCGGAACTCGTGCGTCGGGCCTAAGCGTAAACGACGTTAATGGTCATTTTGAGACGGGGCCTTGTCCCGTTCACATCCGACACTCGCTCTTGAGTATGTTAGTTTATTTGCCTGCAAATCAGCCGAGATATGTCTTATTTTATTTCATAACAATGTTTTTATTTCCTGTGAACACGAGGCTGTTTTTGCTACTATGATGTGAGTGACGCCACAGTGTTATTGCTTTTTTTTTTTGCTCCCTCGACTTAACAGTCTCTTGTTTGTATGAGGGATCAGGGGCACTTCTTCGACAGAATTAAAGTTTTTAGTACATTTTCCCTGTTTTCTTTTGTTTTTGTTGGGGTTTTATTTCGGTATGGAAGAAAATATTTCTGACAAAGATTTAAATAAAAGTCCAACATTTTAGTGTTAATTAATGAGGGTCGAAAGTAGTAATACACTTTTAATCATAGACATGGTAACATTTTTTTATCTGTTGCACATGGGTTGGGTGTAACGTTGGGTGATGACTTGAATAATTCATATATTGAAGTCGAGAGACGAAAACTCTTTACCTCTGTTTTGTTTTTATATTTCTCTACTGTCAAAAATAAAATTCTGTTTTGAGAATAAAATTCTCACAAGCCGCGCACTCACAAATAGATTATTAATTTTTTTTTCCGCCTTGAGGCAAGTTTGCTAAAACGCTACATTTCTTACTAAGAATATCTCATAAATTGGCAAGATCGCATTTTCACAACTCCCTCGTCAAAATCGCCATATTTAGCCCTTAAAATATTATTATTGGAAAAGTAAATACACGACAACATGATTAAATTTTCATATATTAATACTGGTCGTGAGATTTTGTTTGTTCATCTTCAGCTCGCTCTTCTGCCAACAGAAATGGGGATAACACAGAATAGAAAACCAATCAAGCGACGTATACATCATAGACGAAGGTCAAACTTTCTTCACCATTCTCAAGGGCACTTTATTTCATGAGTTTAGTAATAAGTTTAACGAACAGTTAGTTTGGATGTCCCGGTCCGCAAGTAAAAACTTGCCGTTTGTGGTTTTAGGGAACAAAACAATTTTTTTCTCTTCCTTTCTCACACGCTTATTGCTTTCCTTCGTTCTTCCCTTTTACTCTGCTTCGTTCATTCTTTCATCAAGTTACTTGATCAAGCCGCCTCCCCCAAGCTAATCTACCCACAATTTTTTTTCACCATCCTTTATAATTATGGGTAAGGCAGATAGCATCTGTTACGACACGATTCTTTTACAAATTTAATTTTAAAAAATGATGGTAATTACGTGAGGAAAGTTACGTAACTATATAAACACCTACACTTTTGAACCCGAGCGGCTGGTATACCGGCCGATATATGAAAGGGCATATACCCAGGCGGCCGGTATGTCGACCAGAGTCACAGACAGCAGAGGGGCTCGGGGTGTGAGATCCGTACTCATATGAGGATCAGATTCATAGGGTTAATAAAAAAATACGGTGGGGGTCTTAATAAGTGAAAGTGTTACGTTAACAAATCCGATGACAGTCCCAAAGACAGTCCAATCTTTATGTTCAACTTTGTTCTGGCAAGTGCTGCTACGACGCCGGTGCCAAGCTGTATTGGACTATACCTTTCCCTTGGACGACATCGGTGCCGGGGGGAGAGGAGACGTACTGTATGGGAAACCGCCGATCTCTCATAAAACCAGACTGCGTCTGAGAGAGGACACTCCAACATCGGCTCACCGCGACGGCAAAATACAGAAAGCAACAGTTTATTGATGGGAGGATTCCGAAGGTCCTTCTGTACCGTGAATTGGCCACTGGCAAAGACATCTCCAAAAGGGACATCAGGGCGATGGACATCGAGAAGTGGGAAGACACGTCGCCATCGATCAATCATGCTGGAACGTTAAAGAAGAAACGGAGGTTTGCCGCCGGAGAGAAGGATACTCGATGAAAAGAAAACAACACGGCGACATCGGGGGTGAGTGTTTTTATTTACATTCTTTGCAGTCACTCTTGTGTGGGCCTGTACAGCCATAACAGATTCTGCACCGCCACCAGCAGAAGAGACATAACTCTTCAGTCGTAGATCAATGGCCTCTCGAGATCGACGGATGTCACATATGCGTTAATCCATTGATAAATATAACAAAAACAAATTTAAGGAGTGAAAACCAGCCTGTGACCGTTATTATTCGTGTACAGGAGAAGAGAGGGAGAAATGTGACACACGAGTGTAAGAATCACGTTCGTAACCTTTGAGAAGGGAGCATATATTAAGTAATAATTAACTGGTCCAAAAATGCGCATTAAAAAAATTTGGTTAGTTAATGTATCGGATCTTCTCATAAAAGAAACATTATCTAAATATCTAAAGAATTGTGTATTTTAAATGAAAACAGGATTTTTTTTTTTACAGTAGTATACATTTCCTTTGTTTTGATTTTAAATACACATTTTTTCTTTCTTTTTGCTTGTTGTTTTTTCTGGGATGTATTTGCGAGGATTACTCTCACTTGGTCTGCCAAGACACTTTTGCAGACTGGTGAATGTATTTTAAGTTATCAGAAGGATTTTCGGTGTCGGTGTTCTAAAACATTCGTCCACAAAAAAATTAAAGAAGAATATTGGAAACAAATCATGCAAGAAAATTGAAAGTGAAGACAAACATTAAAAGTGCAACAATAACATTGGTTTATATACAATTCACAAATACAATTGGGTTGAATATTTATGGATAAATGAGAATAGATGAATTAGGTTGTGTAGAATATTATTGTGGATGTTTCAGCGTGTTTGAAATTGTTATTAAGATTTGTTCGTAAAATTAAACTAAGTGTTTAGTTATGTACGAAATTGTCCTTTGTGCGAGTTCAATTAATAGTGTGTGTGCGTGAAATTGTTTGAGTTATTGTTCAAAATTTGTAGGAGTTGCGTACCTTTAGTTGTTTGGAAGTTTGATTGATTGTTTACTAATACTTATTAGGTAGTGAGTAAATATCACTTTTTAAGTATTGTAAAGGATTGCTAGAAAGTGTTTCTGAGAGAGAGCGTGCTTGTAGTTTTGTTGAGTCAGAGAAGTTTGCGCGGTAAAGTGTAGTTGGTCATGGTTTTGACTTGCGGGGATTAGTTTGGCATCTCTCCAAAAAGAAAGTCTGACTGAGGCGACTCAAAGTTTTCTATTTATAGGTTTCTGGTAAAAAAAAAAAAGTAGGCTCCGGTGAGCTGGGCGCGAAAAGGCATTTTCGCGTGAATTTGCTACAGTCCTAAGGCTTTGAGCCAATGAGAAGTCTCTTTTGCTGAAACTAATGTCGATTGGTGATAGGTGATTTTGGTGTGAAGTGGATTATGCCGGAGGGATGAGAGGTTAGTATGGATTATTCCAATAACACTCTTAGGTGGCGCTGTTTAAGGACTATAAAAGAAGAAACACAAGCTTACACTTTTTGTCTTTTGCTCCAAAATATAGCCATGTTAACGCACGAGCTTTCGTCCCCACTGGGAGTACTTCTTTTCTGCGAACTTCTGAACATAAAAACACGCACGCACACGCACACACTACTACCTACTGTTTTCAAAATTTGTAACTTTTGTGAAAATGTATTATTTTAAACAATAAAATGTTTGTTTATTTGTTCGTCATTTACATGGAGAAACTTTAGTTGCCACTGCTTTGAAATGAGCTAGAAGTAGTGAACGTAACAACATATATAGAATTTTCCCCTACTTATATACTATTTTTAAAAGCCTCTTCTTTATGTGTCTTGTCCTTTCAGGACGTAGGTGATCATGGCTCCCAACAATTTTCTGTCTCTTGCAGCTCTAAATAAATTCTGTCTTTACTTCTAAACTCTGTTTCGCCATCCATTTTCTCAAGATCGTCAAGTATATTCTGCGTTGTTTACCTCTGTTCCACTTGCTCTCAATATATCCTGTTAGTAACAGATTTTCCAAGCCCTCTTTCCTCATTATGTGCCCCAGAATTTTCAACTGTCACTTCCTGATGTTAAGTATAAGTCTATTGTCTCTAAAACCTCGTTGTTGCTCACATATTCGGTCCATAGTATTCTAGAATCCTAATTCTACATCTTTACGAATTACTAAACAAAATAATATATATTGTTCAACTTCTGTGCAAAAAGCAGATCATAGCGATGTTTTGAACAGATCCAACTTCGCACATATATTTTTTTGAATATTCGAGTTCTAACAAACATAAAAGTGGGCGTTACTATCCACCCATGTACAAGTTTTATGTTTTTCATCGCGTGATCAAATTAAACATTTTTAGCGCCAATTTCTCTGGAGCTTACCCAAGTAAATAAATACAGAACACTAACTAACTTTACCAGTGAGCATTGTAACTTCAAACTATTTGCTACACGAAACTATGTCACTTCATCTGAAGTTTTCAAAGTTACTTGTGAACATACAACAAACTTCCAGAAATTTCACTCACTCATCAACTCATTCACCCAGCAGATCATAATCATAATCATTCCTGCTAGTGAATAAACATTGCAATTTCATTCAAACAAAGCAAAGAACTTTTCGACAACGAAGTCATCTTCTGAACTTTCACGAACATTCCAACTTCAAATCTCATCAAAAGCAGTCAAAGGAAGCCAACTTTATTCGAACTAAATTTACACAAATTTAATGTGAATTTATTATTTGACACACACTATCTAATTTTCTTATCAACAGTTTATTAGTGCATCATACTTTGTGAAATTTTCATCAGAAATTTTGCAACACTTAACCTCTCAGTTAAACTCACAAGCATCATTTTGACACACACACACACATAGAATTTAACATTAATCAAATTAACAATACGAGATTTCAATAAAAAAATATACGCTTATTACAATACATATCATTGTAATCTTCATACAATGTAAATGAAAATTGATTGTTATTCAATATAAATGCCTTTGTCTTTTGTCACTATTGTTCTATGCTTTTCTGTTTATTTTCGTTAAAGTATAATATAAATGTGTTGCCGATACATGTCTGAACACGTAGCCTAAATTTATTCTTTTAACTGTAAGACCCGACATAACATGTCCTCCACAGTATCCTCAGCATCTTTCTGTAGAACCACATTTCTGTTGTTTCAAGTCTCTAGCATTTACTGCCATGCAATAGGATAGATATCACGTAACAGTTCAGTACCCTTTTCTTTGTTTCTAATGAAATATTTGTTTCTTAATACTCTTAGTTCTGACAGCATAGAATCAATAATCTAAGTAGAAAGGAATAGAACTCACCCGGACTCGAAATTTTGTTAACTGGGGTGATATAAAACTGCGGCTGTGAAAGGATTACCACCGAGCGAGAAAAGCTATGACCTGGAATGATAAACAAACTGCTTCTGTTGCTGCTACAACTACTATTGTTATTTGAGAAGAGGTAGAAATAACTCTTAAAACATGATAATTCTCTTTACTAAGAACGTCTTTTATAAACATACGAGAGTTTGTCTCATATTTGAGAACACCTGTTTCAAAACCCTGAATATTTTGTCTAAAGGAAACAGAATAACATCATCCCGGGTAGGTCAACATTCTCACTGCTCTTTGACTTTTAACATTTGAACATCTTAAATTGTGAACTTCTAAATGTAGGTAAATTTCATTCGTTGCTAAGAAACTGATTTATATGAAATGTTACTTTAAAACAAAGTTGTTAACATTCTGTTGTTAAGGCAAACATTTGTTGTTGTTTTTTAAACTGTTTTCTAAGAGAAAACGTATTTGTATTTTGAAAGAACTGTTATCGTGCCTTGATAGTTTGAGGCGCACACGGGAAATTTTGTGCAAGGCCTATATTGTAATTTGTACAGTTTGTAAATAGTAAAACTATTTTTGTTATTGTAATAAATATGTTTCTTTACAAATATCACCTTGTGTAAGTGTCGTGTTTTTTTCATTTTAGTATCTCTAAAATTTCTTGTAAAGGGGAGGATAAGAATTTTAAATTCTCTTATTAAAACCTCCCTACTCTACCTTTTGGAATTTCTTCTTTATCCCGCTAAACATCCCCTTGAAACCAATATTTCTCCTTTTTTTTTCTTTTTATAGTTTTCTTGAGTTTTTTTAATATTTCGTTTTGTTTTTATTTTATTTCATTGATTTTACACGTCTCCTCCTTTTTCGATCGGTTAATTTGTTTTTCTGCCAAAATTTAGATAATGGAAAATGTCCCGTACTATCATATATATATATATATATATATATATATATATATATATATATATATATATATTCACTGTAAATAATTTTTATTTCAAATCATGGTTGTTTTCTTTAATGACTATAAATCTGAATCATTTCGTTTTTATTCCCTTTCTCACTTGAACAGTAAATATTATTTGTAAATATAGGAAAAATAATTAAAATTTCATTGAGAAAATGTGTTTTGGTGATTATTGTATGGTGGTATTCGTGTGGTATCTTCAAAACTTCGCTAAAAAATATTTAAAAATACCCAAAACATAATAATAAAAAACATTTTCGGCAAAACCTTTATTTTTAAGATAAAAGATCAACAGAGGCTTTGATGTAAAAATTATTCATAAATCCTTTTTTAGAATCTTAGGCATTTTGGCTAAAAAAACAGTTTTTTTTCTGGCGTTAATGCGGGACCTTAAATTTGTACGGAAAAATTCAGTGTCTTTTTTGCTATGAAAAACACACTGATTTGAAAATTCTTGAAAAGTCAGATAATTTTCAGATCTTAATTAAACTTACAGGACTAATTCAGAAATGAATTAAATTATTTTTGAAATGTTTCTTTTTTTAGAAAATCTGGGTAAAAATTAATTTTTTACATTTGTTACCCCCCACCCCCACATTCATTTGATTTTATGAAACCTCGATAAATTATTTTGTATCCCGTAATATTTATATTTGTTAATGACAAATCCACGGAGAAAATGTTTTTTTCGGTAAAACAGATTGAACTCCCTGTTAGTAAAAATCTGCTCTGAATCGTAAAATAAAAATACAATAAAATTAAAACATTACTGAATTAGAAAAGCTTTAAATTGCTTTTATAAATGAAATAAGGACACTTAAAAAAAATCGATGAATAATTTATTCATACAAGAATTATGTTAATTTATAAAATTTTAATTAGAATAATTTATAAACTTTAAATCTTTTAAAATTCTGTAATTAATAATTAGTAGCGGCCAAGTGATATTTTTATTAATTTAAAACAGTATTTATGGAAAAGGTTACTAAAAAATTAAATCCCACTCCAGTGTTGTGATTATCATCACCATCACACAAATACATACATACAGATCATACGACAATCTTTCATTGGCAAATTTCCTCAAAACTAGCTCGCTGATTGGTCAATTCCAAACAATCAGATCGCCTGCACGCAAGGAATAATATTTCCCGCGCACTGAGATGGGAGCCTATCACGTGAGACACCACCTTATATAAACAAAACACGAGTAAGCCTCTTCCCTCCTTTTTCTCTTTCATCTTTTTCCTTGCTGTCAAAATGTGACCTTCAAGAAGTCTCGTCTTGATCTTGCGGTCAGACGTTAAAGAACATTACCAACATTCACTCAAGTACGATCTTTTGAACTCTTACCAACTTTTCCAACTCGCATTTCCTAACATGCAACAAAACCTTTATTCTTCTAAAACTACAGTTCAATAATTAATTCAACTTCGTGAGCTCCGGTACAAATATTTCCCAATTCTAAGAGACGTAACTCTATCAAACCTTTAGCTTATATGCATGTACATCAAAACAAAAATTCAAATGTTATGTTTTGAACCATTACGTTCTTTCTTGTATTTTATGCTATGTGCTATTTTACGTAAAATATAAATTGCATGTGACCACCACATTTGATGGTGACCTCCAGCGTCTTTGCTTGTCATTTTCCACGTCATTCCTAATCTAAGTTAAATAAATGTGGTCGAGTCCGCTACATCTGATTGGCAATCCTTCACATGTGTATTGCTGACCCGTCGTTCGTTTCGGATTTCGCTACACCAGTATTTAAAAAAATATATAAATTTTTATGTGCACAAACGTGTCAAATTTTGTATTAGGTTGGTGCAAAAATAATGTCGTTTTCTCACATGAAGTTGAACATCAAAAAACGACATTATTTTTGCACCAACCTAATAAATAGGAACGTCACAACATTATCAGAAAAATGAGAATGTTATCTTAAATTGTGCGGTACCTATAGGAAATTTATTGGTAATTTCTTAACATTTTCTCAGTAAGCGTCTTCGTAAGTAAGGATGTAAAAATAAAGTACCTAAAACTCAATAAAATAATTAAAATTTTAAAGATTCTTTTTCTTTTATGTACCGTGTCCCTTCAGGCCATAAGCGATCATGGCTCTCCACATCTCCCTGTCCCTTGGAGCTATTTTTTTTCTTTTTGTTATTACTCCCAAACCCTGTTCCGCTATCCATTTGCTCAAACCCATCAAGTATGTTAGGCGCTGCATTCCCTCTGTCCTGTGAGTATCAGATTTTCCAAACCCTCTTTCCTGATTAAGAGCATCAGAAATTTCAACTGCCTCTTCCTGGTGTTAAGTATAAGTTTCCTCTTTGTTTCATTTCACTCCAAAACCTTGTCATTGTTCACATGTTCGCCCCATAGTATCCTCAGCATGTTAGTTTATGCTCAGTCTTTTCTTCTCTACTTTCTGTGGAAGGTTTCGTACTTTCCTCTCCGTGTCTGTTATCATCACTGTGTTATCTGCATATCTATCAACACTGTCTAATATTAAGATTGTGGCCGCCAATAATAAATCCTGATAGGACTTCTAATTCTTTCAGAATTGACTCGATGTACAAGTAGAATAAATCCGGTGAGAAGACGCATTCTTACACCACGATCTATTTTTGTATATATGCTGAACTCATTTTTTGTCCGTATAGATTCTTTATTATTCTAATGTCTTTCCCGAATATGTGAAGGTTGCTAAGCAGTTCTGGCAGAGATTTGTGGCGTATTTTGTCGAACCCCTTTGCGTAGTCTGTAAAACACAGGTACACGTCCTTCTGCATTTGTATTGCTTTTTCTGGTAACATTCTGAGCATAAATATGGCGCTCTATTCACCAGAATTAGGATGATGAATTTTGTTATGTGGCTCATCAGGTTAATTGTCCCCGTCGAGTTCACATTTGTTTGCGCCTGGTTTCTTAGGCAGTGCTATGAAAATACATCTGCTTAGGTCTTCCGGTATGTCACCACTGTTGTAGATTCCATTTATTATTTCTATGATCTTGTCTATGCCGAAATCATCTAAGGCTGCCAGCATAACTGTTTATTGTGGGGACCTTACCTACAAATGGACTCTTCCTCACCTATATAATATGGCTACCAACTCTGAGTAAGTGGCAGTCACCAAGAAGACGTCACCACGTGTGAGTTACCAAGAGTTTATCACCGAGTGAGTGTATGAATGAGTGAGTCAGGACACCAGTGAAAGAAGTACTCTCCGGTCCACATTACTTTGTACTACGTTTCCGTGAATAATATACCGTTTAACCTTATATCCGAGTCTGTGTTATTTTTCTATGGTTTCAACACCATAACACTATTACAATTCTGTCTGGCCCTGACGCAATGTTTAATCTGGCCAGTGTAGCTTCTACTTCGGTTTTTAAATATTTACGGTTCGTTGGTATTTCTGTGCATTGCCGGTTATTCTCTTTCATCGTGGAAGAGATTTCCTATATATTCGTTCCATCTCTGAAGTATTTTCTCTTTCTCTAATATCTGCGTTCCATCCTTGGAGTTTATGCAGCCTGTTGATGATCACGTCTTTTGTCCAGTTCTCTTATTTTTATATGCATATCTCCTTTATCTGTGATACTCATTCTTTCTATTTCTACATGTTTTTTTCTGAGCCATTATTCTTTGACCTGTCTGTATTTCTTCCTTATTTAATTTTGTAGTTTTGTATTCCGTTCCATGTCTTGGTGCTGTTTTCTCTCTCCTTTGCATCATGTCGTGAATCTCATTTGTCATCCATTCCTTTTTTTCTTCTTCGTCCATTTTCCTTTGGGATATGATCTCGTTTGCTGATGTTACTAAAGCTTCTCTTATTGTACCCCCCTCCGAGTTTTCATTTCCGTTTTGTCCCTCGTATCTTCTTTTCACACTATCCATATATTTTTCCTTCGGCTCCGGGTCGTTCAATTGCAATTTGAGTGCTGCGTTAGGCTTTTTCAGTTTCCGTAGTTTCACTCTTAGTTTATATATATCAGGGAGGTGATAGCTTCCGCAGTCAGCACTTGGATAGGTTTTGCAGTGAATAACTGCATTCCTGAATCTCTTGTTGATAGTTATGTAGTCGATTTGGTTTTTAGTTTTCTCTACTGGGCCTCTCCATGTCCATAGTCGTCTTCGATGTTCTTGGAACCAGGTGTTGGCTATTACCTGGTCATTAGCCGTGCAACATTGGGTCGATTTGTCCCCGCGTTCGTTGTGGGTTCCTAGTTTGAATTTGCCACTTATTTCACCCTCCCTCTCCTTGACAGTCAGATCTCCCGTGATAATTATAACTTCTTGTGATTTACACTGAGCCCTGGCATTGTCTAGCATGGAGTAGAAAGATTAGATTTCTTCTTCTGTACTTTGAGCTATTGGTGCATATGTAGCGGACCGTAGGTTTACGTGTTGTTAAATTAGGAACATGTACAACTCCTGATAGAGTATTAAAACGTCCACTACAAGAATATGGCGGACTCAAGTTGAGTCCAACCAAAGATGTAAAGAAAACAAACAAGACCGATACAAGAAGTATATGTATTAAACAACAAGATTTACAATGGAAAAAGACATCAACATTTGTGTTTGTGCGTGAACGTAAAAAGTTTATTTTGATGAATGTTCGTACGCATGTGTGTGTGTGTTTCATGGCGTTTTCCCACAAGTGTGCAAAACGCAGATCTCTGCGAGAGATCATATTTTTTTCAAATGTGTCTGCTGAAATGCCAAGTAAAAAGAGAACGTGGCAAGAAATCTCTCAGTATTTATAGTTTAGGGAGAGCGTGCCCTAGTGAACAATTAGGAAATTAATGAGGAGTTAACTCTGACACATACACAATTATAATTAGATATGTTGAAAGGCTTTCCTTTCAGTTTAACTAAAATAATTCTTTGACATAACTGTAAAACAAAGTGCATTTTTTCATGTCTTGATCTAGTATTAATCCAACTCCTACAAAAAAGGACATAAAAATGTCGATTACATTGCATTCATCATGTAATCTTTTAATTTATGTACCCTTACTTAAATTTCCTTAACATCAGGCCCTCAATTAATCACTCAACAAGTCAAAAGACACCCCGACAAATGATGCTTTTCTGCAATATTTTAAACGAAAGGAATATTTGTTTCAATTCCCATTAATTAAACTTTAAATCAGCTAATTTTTCTCAAATAACATATCAGAAAAATATATTTTATTTTTGAAAGATTTTTTTATAAAGAATATTGTAGTGTTGACAGATCTATCAATATGGTCGAATTTATAGAAAAAATTCCAATTAGTTTAAATTCTATTTGAAATACACTACAGTATTTTGCTTATTGAGAATATTTAATTTAATCTATTAGATTGAAAAAAAAAAATTGAAAACTTCAAGAATGATTTTTCATTTTTTTAATATATTTTAAACTTAGGCATATAAATAGGTTTTTATGATAAAAGAGACAGTGAATTTTGTCTGGGCTAATGAATGTGGCAAGCTAAAGTTAGGATAGTCAAGACCTGCTTGTCTCTTTTCTCTTATTTTGGCCATGTGCCATTTTTGTTTTTTGTATTACATAAGATAAATATTCCACTGCCAGCACCTGTTGAGAAAAAATGGCGATTAGCTTCAGTCTACTGTGGACCTTGTACTGATTTACTTTTCTTTCCTCAGTTGCTGACACGTTTTGATCTCTCACTCACACACACACACACACACACACACACACACACACACACACACACACACACAATTGACTCACTTACAAGAATAGAGAAAATGTCAAACAATATTCAAAAAAGGTATGTTTTATAAACCTTTATCAATCTGCACATGACTTCATTTGCTGTACAAGAAGTTCATCCTGTGACTGAGAGTGAGTCTGATCTCTGACTAATACTGTGTTTGAATTTCATGGTTGTGTTGTCACATCCTGTTATGGCAACAACATTGTGTGAAATTAACAGTAAGGATACTGCAATTGAGAAGCCTTGAAAAAGAATGCAGTGGAAAGGGAAGTAATATTAATAATGCAGAGTGCTAAAGTTTAAGCTTCTCCATTTGCCATGTCTTTACAAGTGATAAAAGTTACCATTAATCGTTTTGTTTTTGTTGTGTGAATGTAATTTATGAAGCTAAAGGGGTGTTAAGTCATTAAAACACTTTATTATGCAAGAAAACTAAACCAGTCAAAAAATTAAATTGTTCGTTTAGTCTTATGGTCTATTTCTTCATAAGGAAATACTCCTCATTCTTTGACCTAACATTCATAAATACATACAATCTCTCAAAGCAGTTTTTCAGGAAATTTGACTTAACAACATTGTTATCATGCTTTCTAGTATCATTGAGTTTCCTTGCTAACCTTTTGTTTAAAGTAGTATGGAAAGTTAATATCTTGATTATGTCATTAATTCCACTTAATTTAAATGTGCTACCTATTTTAATAGTTGCTGCTGTTGAAACTACTCAAGTTACATACTTTCTATTATTTGGTACAGTTGTTGTGATTCTGTAGTGCCAGTCTACAAGCTTGAAGAAGGGTGGTTCTTTTTAAAAACTACAGATTCATTCACTCAAAGCCATTTTATATCATTGATCTGAGAAATCAGTTATATGCTGCTAACAGTTTTAAACTTGAATTACTGTAAGCGTTTTATCAATATTTGTAATAGAAGCAATATTCAAAATTAATTTTTTGAAAACTTTAAATTTTTTTTTTTTTGCTTCCAAGAAATTCATGTCAGAACTTCTATCTTTGTATAATTTCAAGATTCATTGATATTTAGCAGAATAATTAAATAAAATACAGGTGTGATAGTAGGAATCTGGGGTATTTTTCTTCTTTTTGGCAGCAGTTTTGCCCTTCAGCTAATACATCAAATGATTGAATTTAATTGAATAGATGGTTCTTTTTCTTTTATTACCTGCTATTTTTGTGGTTTCAGTTTCTAATTTAATTTTATGTTTCAGTCGCTTTATTGCTTTCTGCTGTCAGATGTCCACAAAGGGCAACAATGGTCTTGATTTATAGGCAAAGGTACTCTTGAATCTAAACAATGTTGATAGATTTTTTTTCTTGATAAAAAATCCAAAAATTAAACAAAACAATTTTAATGATTGTTACCCACATGGCTCCACCAAAAGCACCCATTAGATAGTGCTCTTGAAGTCTAGAAAAAGGCAATGATATTCTCTCTCTTTCTCTCTATAACTTTTTCCTTCAGATGAAGTTGCACGTGGGTAAGTGTCCCCACTGGGATGTGTTCATTTTCATGGTCCATTCATAACTGAACTCTCGCACATAGATACACACACATAGATATGTGTCTCTCATATAAAAGCACATTCTCATGGCTAGTTTCAATGCTTTTTCCTTTCATTTCAATTGTGTACACATATAATTCCTTTTGTTAATAACATGAATTGTCAATTGTTTTAAATTTGTTGTTTTTTATTTTTACCTGGACTCACATTGAGTCCGCCAATATTGTTCGTGAGATAAATGTTCCAGAAGCCCATAAATATTTAATATAAAATATCTGGACATCACAATTGAAGAGGTGATACTCGCAACATAATTATGACTTACTTTTACCGACATACTAGAATCCCACAACAGCCTAAACAACAAAAGCAAACATTTTTAATGTACTTTTCTAAAATTAAAAGAGAAAGAAAAGTTTTTTTTTTGTTTCAGCCACATTCAAAATTTGCCAAAATGCTATTTAAACAGGAAGTTACCTATGCATAACATGCTGATAATAAATATCCATAAGTTTACTTGCACAGGCAGTCACTTACCAGATAATTGTGTATGTGGAGCTTACCACATTTCGTCTAGCAGGACATCCGCTAAGTATCTTTCTATTCATGGCTATAACATGAAAAACTCCCTCTCACTTACTCTTGTAACATTTTCCACTGCAAGCTGGTTACCAACAGCATCCATTTGAAACCTGTAGCAGAGTGATGCTACATGCATATATTTACATAATTTTCATCGTAAAACCTTTTGCAGATCTGTTTTGCTTTTAAATCTATGACAATTTTTTTAATGTCATATATGTTTGCCATAGTTGGCAACTGGTATAGAAGAACAACTCTGAATTCAAAGCACATACAGTGGTGAAGCACATACTTAAATTGTAACCAAGATCACTCCATCATATGATCCCTTACTAAAAATGCTGGAAAAATAATCTGTTCCCTGTACTGACCCCGTAAGTACCTGACGCCTTATGTTATCCTCTATCTTTACAAGAGCCAGATCAGGCCAAAAATGGGGTACTGTTGCCATATATAGACAGGAGCTGCTCACGGGCACCTTGAGGCGGTGTAATGGCTAGCAAGTTTGTCTCGCTAGAATAATTATGACTGACTAGTGAGTTCGATCCTCACTGGGTGCCCCCTACTTTCGGCCTTGTGCCACATCTAAGCTACGCTTGGAAAATCACTATAGACAGGAGCTGCCCAGTCTTGACTTTATGGTCTTGATAGTCCAAAAGCCTCTCTGCATTCTTGTGGGTGACAAATTATTTCCACCTACTAACCCCTTTTTCACAGATGATACATCTTGAACCTCTCATTTCTCTTTTGCTATTTCTATGGAAAGTATTCACATGAACTATATTCCTTAGTTCCACCTACCATAACCTTAACGACTAAGACCTGCCAAAAAATAGACACCTACCTACTTGGAACTAAAGTGCTCAATGCTTCTAGGAATTAAACTGGAGCAGAAATACTAACAAACCAAGCAGCAGCACTGAGTACTGTTTGGTTTGTTAATGTGTGTATATATATATATATATATATATATATATATATATATATATATATATATATATATATATATATACACATACACAAACTATTTCAGTTCTGCATTTGTGAATACCTTGTCAGTCAATAAAAAATATATGACAGTTCTCATTATCACTGGTCATGCATTGTCCGCAATCTCGTTATTATTTTTTGTTGTTTATAAATGTGATATATTGTCATAAAATTTTGCATTAAATAATAAGTGTTTGATATTTCATTTATCTAAATCAAGTCAAATCTTTGTTTTGATTACTTGAATTGTTACAAGGGAATCTGATAATGTTTGTTCTTTGGAGCTAAATTCTTGGTTAATAATTAGATTTGATAAAAAGCAATTGTGGTCTGGAGATCTTTATCTTTGATTTTGGACAGGAAAACAATCTTGCAGAAATTGTTCTCTTCTTACAAAGGACAAGACTTTTCAATTTGTTGTACACTTATTCACAAAAGTAAAATTAACCAAGTATGGCAAATTTGTAATAATTTTATTACAAATAATAATTTTTGTTATTTTGGAATTATCACAGATGTAAAAAAGAAAGAAAAGTCTCAAGCCATCAGAAAAATACCATTCAAAATAAAGAATGCTGAACCATTTTACAATATCTAATTTCCACTGTGGCAATAAATGGTGGACAAAAGAAGAGACCTGAAATGACAGATATGGTTCTGGTGGCAGATGGTAAGAATACCATGGACAGAACATGAGCACTGAGGAAGTGTTAAACGCAATAGGGACAACAGGGTAACTTCTCATCAGAAAGTCATGGATGAAATTTCTAGGATACATATTAAGAAAAGAGGGCCTGAAGAATTGAATACTCACAAGCCATACTGAAGACAAGAGAATCAGGGTAAATAATAACTTAATGAGTTTTTGTGAATGGATAGCAGAACGGGGACAAATGATCATGGTAATATTATCCATTTCCTTATAAGGAAACATTCAGCTTTCATTGACTGAGCAAACAATACTATTTTCAATTGAGATTTATAAAATATTTCTATTAAAATAATTTCTCAGGGCAATTGATTTCTCAAATCAAGTAGCTGTTATCACTCTTTCCAGTAGTGATGGGGGCTACCTTCTTAACCTTTTGTCACTATAGAGAGTAGCTGCCCAGTCTTGACTTTATGGTCTCGATAGTCTAAAAGCCTCTCTGCATTCTTGTGGGTGACAAATTATTTCCACCTACTAACCCCTTTTTCACAGATGATACATCTTGAACCTCTCATTACTCTTGCTATTTCTATGGAAAGTATTCACATGAACTATATTCCTTAGTTCCACCTACCATAACCTTAACGACTAAGACCTGCCAAAAAACAGACACCTACCTACTTGGAACTAAAGTGCTCAATACTTCTAGGAATTAAACTGGAGCAGGAATACTAACAAACCAAGCAGCAGCACTGAGTACTGTTTGGTTTGTTAATGTATGTGTGTATGTATATATATATATATATATATATATATATACACACACACATATACACAAACTATTTCAGTGCTGCATTTGTGAATACCTTCAGTCAATAAAAAATATATGACAGTTCTCATTATCACTGGTCATGCATTGTCCGCAATCTCGTTATTATTTTTTGTTGTTTATAAATGTGATATTATGTCATAAAATTTTGCATCAAATCTTTGTTTTGATTACTTGAATTGTTACAAGGGAATCTGATAAAGTTTGTTCTTTGGAGCACTGAGTACTGTTTGGTTTGTTAATATATATATATATATATTGACATGTTCATTTAATAGGATAATTGTAATATTAGCTGTTTCCTTATAATTGGAAACATTTAGCATTCATTGACACGGATGTCAATATCTTAATTATGTCTTATTTCCTCTACAAGTTACATTTGATATCCATTTTAGTTGTTGCTGATGTTGAAAGTCCTCAAGTGATGTGGTTTCTGTTATTTGGTATAGTTCTTTGGAATCCTATAGTGATGACAGACACCAGGAATAAAGATGAAGACTTCTGGAATATTCATATTGCATGCATACTATCTGCTTCCAGTAGATTACAGATTGCTCAAATATTATTGCATGTCAATCAAGCTTTTCTACTATTTCAAGTAGTTCTTTGTGTTGTACCTTATTAAATGCATTTCTGTATAATCTATGAATAAGTGTAGGTGTATTTGCATTCTTACAGCTCACTCTGTTAGAATTCTGATAAAGTCTGCATTTTTTGTTTCAGTATATTGAACAAAGCTAGACTAATTTTTTTTTTTTTTTGGTAACTCAATTTTCACTTAAGACAAGACCCAGGCCCACTCAAGGGAGTTGATTACTAAATGAGGTTGGGGAAGGAGGAAGTAAGTAGAGGTTGTAAAGATACATATGACACGTAATAGTCGACCATAGACTCAAAGAGGTTATGATTATAGTGTTTGAGGAAGCATTCTCTCAGGAGTTTTTCATAAAGCAGTGGATCTTTGGAAGAAGTAATCTGAATAGAACTTCCTTCTTACAAATGGAATATAAAAGAAATCTGGATGGTTCAAATTTGTGTATATGCCATGATGGGTTTTAGTTGTAAATGTTTGAACTGGTAGAATTAGTGAATGTGGCAGATTAGTCTTGGGAATTGTCAAACCAGAAGCACCTGCACATATCAAGATCTTCATTTAATAGGATAATTTTAATATTAGCTGTTTCCTTATAATTGGAAACATTTAGCATTCATTGACCAAGCAGCCATTACTATCATCAGTTGAAATTTATAGAATCTTGTAGTGGACCATGTGGTGTGAATGTGAGAAGAGAAGATGAGTTATCTCTCTGGTTCAGACTTCCGCTGGCCGGTCCAGCTATATAAGAATGTTGGACTTTGATGGAGTCCAAAGAAGATAAATAAACAAACAAGACCGATATATATGTATGCAAACAAATATATATTAATAACAAATAGGTTAAAACACGAGTTACAAATACATTTAAGACATGAATAAAATGTTACAGTGTCTGTATGGAAAGTTATTGTGTGTGTGTTGAGTTGAATGTCCGTACGGGTGAATTTTGTTTTAGCGTGTTCCCAGCATATGGGAAACGCTGGTTGTGTATAAGAGTTCACATATTGGAAATTTTAAGAGAAAGTTTTATATACCTCACGCGCGAGGTTGCAGCCCGCGGCCTGAGTTACGGTAGTTGCTCGCACGTGTGCGTAAGCAGAGAAAAAAGAGAGAGAGGCGAAAGGTCAGCCAGTATTTATACTCCCGGGAGAGAGAGACCCCTGTTGAAGGGTTAAGAAAACGAGGAGGAGCTAACTGCGACAATCTTTCTCTTAAAAAGTTTTTTTTCAGGAAAATAGGTTTCTCAAGTTCAGTAGCTGTTTTCACTCTTTCCAGCATTGATGGGCTGTTTCCTTCTAACATTTTATTTGGAATAGTATGGAACATCAGCATCTTCATTATGTCATCGTTTTCTTTTTGAGTTACAGGTGCTGTACATTTTAGTTGTTGCTGCTACTGAAAGTCCTGAAGTGATGTCAGCAAAACTGTATCTATCATTGGCTTGCTAGACCTATTATGTA